>BOPP01000036.1:9986758-10031403 GCA_017312745.1 Gryllus bimaculatus
CTCTCTCTCTCTCTCATTATTATTCATGGATGATTTGATGTTTTGTCCATTCGAAACGATCTTTTAAATTTGTGTGCAATTTATTATTAAAATCTTGACACCGGAGCGTGTGATATTTCCAATTCGCAGATGAGGCAAAGGTTTGCGCATGTTTCAATCAAGCATTGACTGTGCACGGTACAGTCAGCGAATTCTGAGAAAATTCTATAGATTATTAACTAACTACTATATATTAGAGCTCTAAGATGCAGTGCGGAGCAAGAAACATTTTTCATATTGCATTTTACGGTAAATGCTGCAGCTAGCGTATCAACATTCAAACTTGATTTCTAACCTGATTAACTAGATTAACATATTAACACTAGATTAACACATTCGTTTTAAAATATCGAAAAGGAGGACAATTTTAGAGGAAGGACAGAAACTACAAAAGTTGGCCTGTCCTCCCTAAAAGGGAGGACGATTGTTCACCACAATAATGAAACATTATTACAATACAACAAAGGAGATTAGTATTATGCAAAGTTATGTAATTGCAAAGGGTGACAGCATAGCATCGAAGTGCTATAGAAACAATGGTAATAAAAAAGATCAGAAAAAAGTATTATTGAGGACATAAAAATAAGCAGATGGGGGTGGGCCGTTAACCAGTAAAAATGTGTGTTGATGAAGGAAGTTAGCGCGACACGAAATGTGCGTAGAAATCGCAGTAGATCAGAACCGAACCGATCCATGTCCAGGAATATACAATGCCTTGTCGATCATGCCTAAATCGACATTAGGCATTCAGGAATGAAAAAACTTGCTTATGTTTCATTTAGGAAGTCTTCGTCTATTGAAGAAATTATATTTGCAAATTAGTGCAAACAGCTGCAAACACGAGTTGACCAGAAATGTGATACATACATGTAACAAGGAACACTAGTGTTAATATAGAATTGTTGATAAATTTAAAGTCAAGGCAAGAAATTATTCTAAATTAAAGAACAGTAGTTAATTTTTCACTGCTGTAATAATCTAATTATACGTGTTGTTATTTCCAAACAATGATGTTCATGAGACCTAGATACCAATATTAATTTCCCTAAATTAATATTAAGCTATTAAGCTAATTTCTAAGCAATTTTACCAGTATATGCTTCGCGTGGTCTACCACATCACACTGTTCCTTGTTCTACCAGTGGGGGGATTGCTTCCCGGTTGGACATCTAAGCGTTAGCCTTTATTCGCACCCCCTCCGGCGCACAAGTACGCCGACAGGCTAGTACCTGGATCCCGCTAGAAGGCAGTATTGGTACCCTCCCCATTCAATGCCTGCGTCGAGCCGCCGTGCCACCTCAGAGCTCCTAGCTATTCAGATTGGTGCCAGAGTCAAAGCAATGTGACATTCATATGCGCCAGGACTCTAAGACCAAAGTATCGGGCCACTGCCACGACGAAGTCAAGAGCCCAACAGGGGGCCTCCCGAAGTAAGGTCCGGGCGGCTTGAGGCCCCCTTCCAGTCTCCTCCCTGCAATCTTTATACTAACTATCGCTGGAACCTGAGCAACCTGAAAGAGAGGTTCACGTTCTCCGTCTGGACTTCTCTATGTGGGAACCGTAGCCTTCCGAAAACGTCCTTGTCCAATCCAGGATATTTACCAACAGAATTCTCGTACTAGCGGTGATTTTCCGGTCCACGACCACGTAAGTAGCGTAAAGATGCCTTGAGAATGAACTTGACATGAAATAGTGAATATTGTTGGAAGTATAATAAAAAACTCAGCAGGCAAGTCATTCACGTTTCGGATCATTGCCGATCATTGATACTAAACGGTGCAGACATTTTAAAATAATATCATTATTATTATTATTATTATTATTATTATTATTATTATTATTATTATTATTATTATTATATTTTTGTAGCTGTGAAACCTAAAAGAGAAGCGTAATTCACCTTTCAAAAATACAAGCAATTGGGGCAGAAATAATAAATATCCGAGAAGGGATAGTTTTGTTCAATGCAAATATTTTTAAAATAAATATTTATTTTATTTACTTATAATATTATAAGTAATTATTTCAAAATTAAAAAGAAAATATTTAATTAAAGAAATACAAATTATTTATGCATTGAAAAATGGCGATCCAAAATAAATAGAAAAAATTGAGTCCTGCACGCTGTTAGTTTCAAATTTCCCTGTTACTTCCCCACAATTGGCTAATATAAGATCGAATAGAAATTCATACAGAAGAGTATGGCGCCACCTGAAGTAGGACAAATGAATGTTGTCGGTTAAACATTGCGTGACGTCTCTGAGCTAAACTCTTTTGCTCGCTGGAGGGTGGCTGTCCGCAATTGTTTTATGTTGACCACATTCTATGGCATTTTAGTGAGGAGCAGGTGCTGGTGAGGCTTTTGTGTAAATTGTGCGGTGCCATAAAACGACTGTCACAGTTGGAAGAGGTCATCAACAAGTACGTAATATCGCCATTTGGGAAAATCGACATCAATTCTGCGCAATATCTAAAATTCTGCTTTTACAGTGTCTTCCCTACAGCTTCTTTTGAGGGGAGGATTTCAGCCACTGAATTCCTGCAAATTGGCTTCATGCCTTTTTACGAGAAATCAGTCGTCGGTCCCCGAACCCGCCAAGTCAGCAGGCAAGTAATTCACATTCTGGATCATTGCCGATCATTAATGCTAAACGGTGCAGACATTTTAAAATAATATCATTATTATTATTATTTGTAGCTGTGAAACCTAAAAGAGAGCCGTATTCACCCTTTCAAAATACAAGCAATTGGGCAGAATTCACCTTGGCTCGTTTGGACGATTTGTTGAATTGGGGAAGGAAGGTTTGTTTTCCTTATTCTTTAATTTTTAATGAGAATGAAACGTATATACCAAGGTAAGTGGAAACGAGTTCTTATTAATGAATCTGGGTACATAAAGTTACTCTTTTGCACTTTCATTTTTTCTTCTACTGCTTTCAAAAGTAGAAAACTCAGTCGAAAATCCTATCAATTGAGTTTGTGTGTTGTATGTTTGTAGTGAGTCTGTGCACTCACATTTGCTATATCAAAGAATTGAAGATTTGTAACAGTAAGTGCAGATTTCTTAGTAATGTATGATGTTTTATTAATAAGTTGTCATAATTTCAATTATGGTAAAAGAAGAATCAACTTTAGTTTTTATTGAACCACAATCAATATACTTTGGTGTATAATTTTGTAAAATGATTGATTCAGAAAAACTGAGAAAATCATTGAAGAGAAAGGATGTGAGGCAGTATAGTTATCTGAGAGAAAGCAATTGCAAAGCTATCAAAAAATTAAAAGAAAAAAAATCAAAATTTGGTGGAAGTAGAGATTAATTATATAGAATAAAGATTGCACACAATTACCTAAATAATTTGAATTGGAAGTGGAAATAAGATATACTAATATTATTAGTAATTTCTCTGGTGTAATGCAAAGAAATTTATGACCAATGCATAGAGATGGGCAGCAGAACTATTGCAGAATTTTGGGGAAAAATAAAATTTACCCTCTGGGCAAGAAAGGAGACCTGTCTGGTAATAAAATTGGTAACTGGTAAAAAGTGAATTTGTTCGGAGTCAAAATTTCATTGATCTGGCATTGAGGACAAAGTGTAATTTGATTTGTAGTAGTTTTTCTACATTGCTACCTCCATATGTTTAGTGAGGCACGTAACATTTTTTTTATTTTATTATTTTTTTGTAATGATATTTGTTAAACAAATTTAGGTGCAGTAGAAATTATCCTCTTAAAAAGGTCATTTTCACCTCCCCGGGTCCTAACTGGAGTAACATTTCAGAGCTTTCACTTATACTTTTTTAATTAAAAATATTCTGAAAAACTATATAGAAAAATCTAAACAATATAAAATGTCAATTAATATTTCAGGTGCACTTTTCATATTTCAGGTGTATTTTCCTTTCCAGTTACCCCAGTGTACTTGTACACATTTTGAAGAGAAAGTATTGTATCTGTTTGAATATATGATAAGTGCAAATGAAGATTTTTCCCATCATTAACTTAGCTCAATGACCTAATGCTCAAATTCTATACTTACTATAATACTTGCTTGTAATACTTGCTAAACATGGAATTTTTATTGTCTTACAAATTGTGAAAATAATTATGAAGATAAATTTTTATTATTTGCAGATTGTGTGATAAATTGGAAACAAATGTAAATTACATAATATAATCATACATATTGTACCATATTCTATACTTCAGCTGTAATATAAGTTGTGCTTTCTTTTTCCAGTCTTCATTATGGCCCCTGACGTTTGGATTGGCATGTTGTGCAGTAGAAATGATGCACATTGCTGCCCCTAGGTATGACATGGATAGGTTTGGTGTTGTATTTCGAGCCTCACCGAGGCAGGCTGATGTTATAATTGTAGCTGGGACACTCACCAATAAAATGGCTCCAGCACTTCGAAAAGTGTATGACCAGGTAAATTTAATGTTTTTGCAGTTATTGACATCCCATACATAAATTATGATACAGGAGTGCACTTAAATAAGAGAATTGTTACTGTTGGCTGTTTAGTAATTATTTGAAGAGAAATTGAACATGGACAAAAAATGAAATGGTATATAATGGGAGGCAAAGAGAGAGTGAATCCCATTTCAGTGATATTTGAATGGGATGGTCTGTTGGTATTGAAGTGATGAGGATTAGGCACATTGTGTCTGTTTATAGATGCCAGAGCCTCGCTGGGTCATCTCCATGGGTAGCTGTGCCAATGGTGGAGGCTACTACCACTACTCATACTCTGTAGTCAGAGGCTGTGACAGAATCATCCCTGTGGACATTTATGTGCCAGGTGAGTCTTTTTCTTTTCGTTCTCTTGGCTTATTAATTCATGTGATAATGGCAGCAGGGCTTTTATTGTAATAAAACAGTCTTAACAGCCCAGTACAAGGCAATGTAAAAGAAGTTCAATATGCATTATGCTCACTCAAGAAGAATAAATGAAAACATACTAATATGTTCAATAATTTTCAATAGCTGAAATAAAGTACTTCATAATTGTTGACTAATAAGGCATTTTTTTATTAATACAATACTTTGCTAGTTTATTTATTCTTGGTATTCCATGCTTTCCTTGCATATCATGTAATTATTTAGAATATGGAATCATAAACATAAAAAGATTATTAACTATACTTTTCACTACCATCAATAACTGTATAGATAGAAATTGAATTTTCTAAATAAGTGTAGAATTCATTTTCAACAATTAGTCAGAGATAAACTCACTTTAGCGAGTGGTCACATAGTTAACTAATAAAATGTACAAAAATTGAAGGATAAATTTGTAGTTGCCTATTCTGTTTCCTGATTTTTTTTGAAGGGTCTTGAAAAAATTAACATTTCTCTCTCTTAGGTTGTCCTCCTACTGCAGAAGCACTTCTGTATGGAATTCTTCAACTGCAAAAGAAAGTGAAACGTATGCAGACTCTACAGATGTGGTATAGGAAGTAAAAATAAGTTGTTGAATTTATTTATCAGATTGCAGCATGAAACAATTTAAATTATTTTTATTGTTCATCAGTCTTTGCTTTAGAATGATGTACATATTGTATTGTTATGTAAATTTGACTGATGTGTACTGAAGTTCTGCAATAGAAGATTTTAATTACAGTTTTTTTCTGTATTACTTAGTTCTTAAGAAATGCGGAAGAAATACCATGAACAAGAGAAACTGCTGTTTACGTAAACAAATAAAACAGAATCATTAGAGTGAAGCATTCATTACATTCAATAAGAACTTACTATGGATGGTGCTGTCTTATAATAGAGGGGTTTGATAATGCCTTTTAATTGTTAACAATGTTTTTCTTTGGTTGTAAATAAACTTCTTATGAAGTTTTCATGGTCATTTAACTTCTTTTGTAATAAAAAAACTCGTCAAGTTTTGTAAAGCTTGATTGGGCTTTGAGGTCCAGGTTGAGTGAGTGGTATATTATTTCTTCCCTAAAGATGTGTTTTTCATCTCATACGCAAAGAACTTTGACAGATGGTGTATAATTGGAAGTAAGTTTTGGGGCTTTTGATCATTATATGTAGTTTTTCATCAAAGCTTTAATTTTGTTATATAGGAGTAGGGAATGTTCTGTAATTTTCCTCTGTGGTTCTGTTATGCATAATTTAGAAATTGTGTGGTTTTAAGTTCTCAGACTTTTCCTTTCAAGGCTTCCCAAGTTAACCTGTCATTAATGTTCTGTTAGACATTTCTAGGATTTTTCTAGCCATCTCAGAACAGCCAGTGATGGTTTGTGAATTTATCTTAAGAGGAGGAAAGACAAAAAATCAATTGCATAAAGTACTTCAAATTAAACAAACAATACATTGTATTACATGGATCGGCTTTTGATGGTATAAGAAAGGTCTTGTTTTGTGTGCCTGTTCACCTAGGTTCTGCCAGCCCACTGAGATTACGCTGTGTAGCAACTACGCTGCACACTTCCAGATTGGTATGGGATGTTACCAACGTTCCATTACTCACTGATCTAGTTGATAGAGATGCTTGTAGACAAGGGCAGATTCAGGCTATCATTTTGAGGAGACCATCGTAAAGTTTTGTTGAATAATAAACGTATTTGTTATTGTATCATATTTTATGTATGTACTGTAGATATACTATACAATATTGTTTGAACACTTACATAATTCGAATATAAATTAATATTTAAATCAATTTTACCAAATAATAGAAGTAAACGAAAACTCTTAAGCCGTTAGTGGATGGCCATGCCCCCTCCTCCCCTTGGATCCGCCAGTGCTTGTAGGTGGCATTTAGAGATCTTCAGTAGGCTGTATAGCTCCAATGTTAATATTTCT
Source organism: Gryllus bimaculatus (assembly GCA_017312745.1). Lineage (NCBI taxonomy): Eukaryota > Metazoa > Arthropoda > Insecta > Orthoptera > Gryllidae > Gryllus > Gryllus bimaculatus. The sequence goes on from BOPP01000036.1 coordinate 9,993,627, forward strand.
TCTGTTAGCTGCAGGAGCAGTGTCGGATTTCAAAAATTAACACACCAGAGAAGGGTACGTAAATTATTTTTTGCATCACTTGAAATCTTGCAGTGTTAAAAACTCATAATTGTAAAATTTCTGTATTTCCCCACTTGAGAAATTCGCTTATAGGATTAATTTATGTGATGTGTATTGAGGATATAATATTTACTAATTTGAGCAAGGATCAGAAATGTTATGGCTGTTAATGGAATAATATTTAATTTTTTAAAGATTACAAATGACTAATAGTTGAAAAATTTGTGTTCATTCGGAATTTCTGTGAGACAATTGGAATCTGTAAGGTCTCCTGCACACAAGTATTGCGTTGACACATGATAACTAATGCACATCATAGAGTAATACTATCTTACGCGAATCTGCACACAAGCGTTGTGACCGTTCTGAGCACGATACAGTATTAATCTTTGATGCACATTACTTGACCTGCATCAATGTAGTGGTTGTGTGACACGGGCCTAAACTGTAGCCAAACTTTGTTTGGGTACTTGAAGACTGATTTGCAACTTGAGCTTCTCTCATTTCAGTCATATTGCCAATTTGTTCATGTTCATTCGTGTCCTTTTCCCTGGATCTACTAGCTCTCTCAGTACTCTCCAGTGCGAAAAGTATCATTATGGATAGCTTTTTCTTTCTCTTAGTTTTTATTATTATAAAAAGAATGTAAAGTGAATCTGAGTTAGTATAAGATGTTAATTTTCAAATAACATTGAGCACAGAGAAAGCTTCATTATAGATATTATATAAACATTTATAGGAACGCTATTATAGATATTAAAAAAAAATTCAATTATAACACCGAATTTGAAACTTTTAGCGTTGTACTAAATGTGTTAGTGCATAGTTCTTGTAACATACAACTCTTACCAAGTAGCTTCTTCCTTCAGTAACTTCCAGTACAAACCTCTCAGATGTAAAAATTAAGATTTATCACTTCTCCAAACCAATTGCATGTTGGACTTTTCCCCTGATGTCTTCAGTTTTAAGAGGCACACTAAAAAATTTTTGGGGATGAGGATGGGGCTTAGTTCCACTACCAATTATTTTTATGATATAGGTAGAGATAATTCATACAAAAACGCTATCATTTCTTTGCTGAATTGATTACTCTTAAATTTAAATTGTATGCAGAAAGCAAAGTACAGTAAACTTGCATTGACACGAATTCCAAGGAACCGAAATATTGGCGTTCTCATCACAAAAATTTGTTATTTTAGTGTTATAGATGTCCACATTTCCACAATCCCTTGCCGGAACCAATTTTTTTTCGTGTGTGGCGAAATTCATGTTAAGTGACTTTGTGCTAACGAGGGCATACTGTAAATACTAACACATTCTCGTGAGACCAAAAACAAGCAAATCATTTATTAATGTATATCATGGCATAAACATTATGGAAGAACTTGTCCCAAACATGCAATCAACACTTCAGCCGAGACATATTGCCTCCAATTATCAACATTAATCTGGCTCATCCCTACAATTCAGCACTGTCAATTAAACTTTCATGTGAATGCCCTTGTGATGGTTTCGTGCATATGGCATGCACATAAAGTCAAGTTGTCAGGGAGAATGCACGGCTTATGAAACTCCTTGAGAATCTGAAAAATGTGCCCAGTACACATTAGTACTTCATAAAGATCCTTTATTAAATTATAACTTTTGATATCAATCTACATTTAAAACAAAATCCTGCAGATTTTTGTAGTTGTTTAAGCATTGTTGTTCTTACAGAAAAGGTATAGCTAGGCAAGATGGCACCAAAGCAAAATGAAGGAAAACATTTGAACTATGGCTCACATTCAATAGAGATCTATCTTCAATACACAATTTTTTTTTCTTGTTAAACTTTGATTTTAAATTTATAAAAAACTTTTGGATTTTTTTTAGTAATTTTCAAGCATTGGCCAACTTACTATAGATAAACTTGATTACTGCCAACTATATTCTGTGAAATCTGAGAATGAACTACTCTATGCTGAACAGGGGAAGTGATCATAGCACAGGGAGGCCACTCATTTCTTAGATTAAGTCCTTGGCTTTTCCAATGCATTTTTTATTTTCACTGATAAGTTTTGTACAGTATTTCACACTATTAAGAAAAATATTAAAACAAACTAATTTTTCAGTTCTTTCATTGAATTCACTGAAACAAGTTTTTAAGTTTTTAAAAACAAGTAAAAATTGGTTTCTATTTTTTGCTGAACTTGTATATCGTTCCATAAAGAAATAAGTTGCAAAATTTTCTGAGATTTTTTTCCGTTTTTTCAGAAAGTGGCAATCTCGAGCCATATCTGTGTTGCTTGGCAGTCCTGTTGTTATTTCTTTACTAAACATGTGATTATTATAAAAACCAAGAGGACATTACATACTAAATATTCAGCTTGTTAATAATGAAAGAATTTTAAGGTAGTAAGAGGAGAGTTGTGGTATAATGGCTAGCACAGAGTCCAGTACTGGATCAGAGTTGAATTCCCAGACAAAGCAAACTCTTGGCAGGTTTTCTCAAGGTTCTCCCATTTCCTCTGCCTCTTTCTCAGTCCTCACTATTATCATGGAGGAAAGATTCATCTATGCTGTTATCTTTAACTTGAATGATTGCAGTGAAGGCCCCTTACAACCCAGTAAATAAGATACTTTCAATAATTTTATTGCTGCTACCACATCACCTTCTAATATTTCATAATTTTTGTGCTGATTTTTTTTACTATTTGAATATTCATAAGGCATGCATTTTTTTTTTTTTTTTAATTTATATATATTCTGTCACCAGTTTTCAGAGGTAACTGGATTCACTTATACATTCCCCCCTCCATTTTTTGTGCACAGAACGGAAAGAATTGTGTGCCATTTTAAACAGCACATCACCTTATTCTCAATTTCATTTGTCAGTGTAACCATTATATATTTTAAGATGTAAAATTAGACAGGATTACATTAACACTCTTTAATACTCTTGAATTAGTACTATTGAATGCACCAAAACAATTATATTTTTTTGTTGTTGTAAAAGTAAATAATACAGTAAATGTTCAACAATCAATCCATTTTTCAACATTCGACTAGAAAACAATGTTTTTGCATAAAAACTTAATATTTACATAATAAAATACTAATTATCACTCAAGACAAATATGAGGTATGTAAAATTATTATGAGAACAAATAAACAATTTTAAACACTTGACACTACACTCTAACAATATGGAATTGAAATGCTTTCATTCAGCTTTTTCATGCCCATTCTCAATTGCTTTTTCACTTTTGTCAGACTTCTTCTTAATTGGATTGTTTTTGCATTCAATATACATGTTATTTAAATCAAATGAAGCTTTGACATTGTCCTGCAACAGAAAATGGACAAAAATAATTATTTGCAATGTGCAACCCCCAAAACAATGATACTAAACAGAATTAAGAGTGAAAGTCAAAACTTACTGAAGAAAAGAAGAATTTCATGACCTTCCCACGCCCATCAATTGCTGGCCTCCGTGCAATTTCCTTGCCCTCCTTAAACAAAATCACAGTGGGCAACTGCCGGCTTAATGAAGAATCATTTATTCGGTACTTGGTTGCTGCATCAGGATATCTGCCAATATCTATTTTCCCAAATTTGAGATTATCCAAGCCATATCTGAAACAAGGAAGACGGGAATTTGCAAGTTGCACTCCTTCAGAATATTTGTGTCCTGACCTGATATGATAGTGATACTTTAAAACCTTACAGATCAAACTCGAAACAGTTAAGTTCACTACTATATAATTAAGTATCTGTCATTCCGCTAACATTTCATTCATTGAAAATCTATGCACGCTTAATTGTCAGCAATTGTGACACCAAATACAAGTATCGAGAATTCTAGGTCATTTAATGAAGCAGCAGAGGCAGTGTAGGTATAAAAGGAGATTTATTATCTGCCATGTATTATTAGAATTGATATAAACATCTCACTATTTCCTCTGAAACAATTATTAACATTCATTCATTCATTCATTTTTCTTTTGAATATCTCCACATCTGGTGATGTATAAATAATAAGCAATACAAATGTGAACTTACTCGGCAGAAAGTTGTGCAAATATAGGGGCAAAGTTGACGCAGGCTGGGTTCCAGGCTGCATAGAAGGTGACAAGCCACACCACTCGCTTATCACGTGAGAGTTCCTCCTCCAGTCCAGCTTCTGTGCGGAAGTAGGTCACCTTGTCTGGCCCTGAATAGGTGGGCTCCGGCAGGGTCATGCCTAACACTGCACATAAACATTGTTTCATCTGTCAAGCACTTGGGAATGCTTTCAGAAATATCTTTCTTAGATCTTCAATGCAATTGATTAAAAAATAAATTTGTAAATGAATTAAAATCCAATAAATACAAGTTGTGCCAGTTTTGATCCCAAATCCAATTTTTAAACCTTTTCTTCCATTAACAACTTCAAGTCTATGGTAACATGCAAACATTTTTAATTATAACAAATTAATGCTTTCTGGTGCAATATATTATAAAACAACAAAGTCCCCACCTCGGGTGGTTAAAAGTTTTAATATATTAATTTTTAATGGATATAAATGAAACAATCATAATTTCTGAATTAGCTGTTGCAATGTGGTCTGTAGTCTTTTTTTTCTTCTAGAGGTGGTACAAATAACATTGAATTTAATACAAAATAAATTACTTACAAACAAACAAAATTGAGTATATAATTCCCATTCTGACATCTGCATAATACCACAGAATGAGGTTAGCTATTTTATTGTAGATAAAACTTGAGGTTAAATAGTTTATCATTGTCACACTTCCAGCTTTTTTAGTTCTTATCATTACAACAATAAGAAGGAAAAATAGAATCTCGGATTCTCTCTGAAATAAGAAATGAAATGAATAAAACACATTCATTTATACTTTCACTAAACTTATTGGGAGCTCTGAATCAATACATACCGAATCTAAATCACACTGAGGGTAAGAAGTAGGAAATACAAGCCAGCATGACATAGGAATCTTTTTTGCAAGAATGTATGATAAACTCAGTAAGATGTTAACAAAATAATAGGGCTTGAATAATAGCAATAAATCTGTCTTCAACGACATTTTAATTAACTTGCAGAAGGAAAACAAAACAGAAATATTTGGAGCCAAATTTTTTGGAAAGACCTGCAAACTTCCCGCACGCAACAGATCATTCCATCACACCAGCTCGCCAGTCCAGCTTCTCAGTACGCTGCGAGCGTAACAAGGATAATTAAGCAATTTATGCAAAACCTCATTCACATCCACTTGAATTGTCCTGCTCCAAATACAACTGGAAAACAGGCAATTATAGTTGCTTATTACCACTACAGATTGTTTTTTCTTCTATCGGTTAAGAAGAATGATCAGAAATGTAATTTTTTCATACACCATCACACAACACACACGGCTGCTGCACATTTAAATAAAATACATAGTGCGGGTTGGAGTGTGGGCGGTCCACGGCAGGTGTGGGTGGAGAGGACTGTTCCGACAAAATTAGAGACCAATCCGTGACATACTTTGACTATACTGCAATTTTCTAACTCTGCTCCTGGCAGGTATCATTTGTTGAGATTTTCATCCAATCAGAAGCTTAAATGTCACCATAGTGATGTCACTAAGGTGACGTTCTAGCTTGCGATTGGATGAAACCGTCAGCTGATATCTGCCAGGGGCAGAGTTGGATAAATTGCAGTATTAAGAAGCTACCATCTATCGCTCTGCCCAAAGAACGTTTTTTTAAATCACCTCAGTCACTTCCTTATAGGATAAACTAGGACGAAATTTAAACTCGTCTTGAATATTCTTAAAGTAATATTTCGATGCTACAGTTAGGAACCGAAAAATTGAGGAAATTTTGAAAAAATGTACTTTGGGCGGCGATTGATGGCAGCTAGCAAGAGGATGGGCAAGAATATAAAGCTAGCCCAAACCAAATGAATTAAAAATCGAATTAGCACGAAAAATTTTGTGCCAATCTCTAGCACCACTGATTTCTTAATGGATGGAGTGGTGTGTGAGGATGGGTTGTAGGATGTTGGTGATGCGGTGTAAATTTGTTGTTTGGGTTATGTGGTGGGTCCAGTGGAGTCTGAAGGAGAAGTAGGAACAAAGGTATTTAATAGTAGGTTGCCAAGAGATGGGATGTTGGGAAATTTGGAGGGGTAAGGTAGAAGGAAAAGAGAATTGATTGGATTTTTTCTGGGTTGATTGTGATAGAGTGTACGCGGGCACAGAGGTGGAGGTTGTTGAGGCATTTCTGGAGTTGCGTGGAAGATCGGAAGGAGGCTCATCATCAGCCTATAGGAAGTTCTTGACACCGTCCGTAGGAGGGATGTCATTCACAGCGTCGTAGCTAGGGCCTGGTCAGGGGCTCAACCCTCAGGGTGGGTGGGGGGCGCACTTTGCAGACCCACAGCCTGCGGGCTGCAAGGGTAAAAGCACACAAAGTTAAAACATGATGCTAACTCACACAAAAACCTTGCACATAGTTACGATAGCGCTCTCACAGATTTGGAACGGTGCCCCTAAGTTAACATACAGACTTTGTACCGAGCCTTAAATAAAGGAAATTGGCCGACTTTTAAATTTTCGTCACAAATTTGGTCAAAAAAGTTTCTGGATTAAAAGATTCGTTTTCGAAAAATAAGATTTTTCTTGAGACAATTACTAATACTACAATAACTAAAAAACATGATTTAAATGCCAACTAGTTGTGTTTAGAGATTGAAAGCAACAAACATCAAATAGAATCATTTTGCCTGATTTAAACTAGTGGTTCTAAAACAGAAAGTACTTTCTCGCCATTAGTAATGGTTATGTGTACCATGTCTCTCTGAATCATTTTTGTAAAACTCATTTTAAATCGCAGAACATTTAATGCGAATAATAAGTAGTATGCGAAAAGTAAAATAATTAAAAGTTGATAAATAATACGATACTGATCGAAAAATATTTAAAATATACGAAATTAGATCGAAAAATATTTAAAAGCAATTGTTAAACACTGTGGTAATGTACTATTCTTATATAAAAGTATTCGCTTTTATTGTAAAAGTATTCGCTTTTATTATAAAAGTATTCGCTTTTATTACCGCAAATGAGCAGCCGTCATTATCGCCTTCTGTTATCTGTGCGGCGTTACAATGGGTAATAACAAGCAACAGTGATCGCTCATCTATTCGTTTTCACATTTGACACATGACGGTATTTAAAATGAAATAACATAAATTTAATAAAGATAAAATAATAAAATGAAATGAAATACAAATTCTGTCTTACGCAGCATCCAATTGAGTAAATTGGTAGCAATCGACTGAAGGCTAGCAATCTTTATTTCATATTTATTGCAAATAGGCTTTACATAATTTCTTAGAGATTAATTTGTCAACATATAACTAAAGCTTCAATGTTTGAATCGAACAAATAAATATGAAATAATATACACATCCTAACTTACGTATGCGTTCGTAGGCTTCCGCGGCCGGAGTCAATACATTCTTGGCTATCCGCCATGAGCCGCGTCTCGGGTATCTGGCCGGTCAATTGTGCTGACGTTTCGGTCATCTTGCTGTGGTCTTCTTGGCCCTGAAGAAGGCCACAGCATGATGGCCGAAACGTCAGCACAATTGACCGAGACGCGGCTCATCCCGGGTAGCCAAGAATACATTCTAACTTACGTAGCATCCAACTACCTCAAAACGCCTCTAATATTATAATCTCGAAGCGCAGGATTTTCGGAGCGGGCGACTAAGTTAGACACACAATTAATCAAAAAATACTCATATTTTCGAAAATTTTAACGTGTCCTTAATTGAAGATCTAGTTTTGATGAACACATTTCATTAAAAAATATATATATCTTCATAATTGTAGTTGTAGGAAGACGCGGGAAAAAATTTGAATTTTTTCATTTGTCGAAAAATCACTTTTCAACCAACATGATTCCTGTGCCATTCTATTAAACGTCTTTTAGACTATTCGACAACAAAATCTAATCAAAGTCGACGGCGCAATATTTTTGAAAATTTTGGAAATGACACAGAGGCTTCATGTAAAATACCTCCCAAAGTTAAAATATCACTTTCAAATTCAAGAGGTCACGATATTAGCCAGATCGGTCACAGAAAATCAATTTTGGAGAAAATCGGCTGAACAGTTTAGCCGCTAGCGCTGTTCACAGACGGACAGACGTTTTGCCGTCAATCGACTTTTCGGTATGAAGAACCCACAAATCATGAATTGTAGCAACACCCTGTTAGAGGATTTTTTCTAAATTCGGCAACTGGATGTATCCACATTTTTGTTATCAGAGCCATGAAATAAGACTTTTTCTGCCGAAAATTTGCCGTTTTTTTCGCGCAGAATTTCGCAACTTTCTCTTCTTATGAAGTTCATGAGCGCAAGGAAGTAAAACTGCAGGTGACATTGCACTTCTTAATTGCCATGAAGAATGTGGCTTAGTAACCAGTTATCCAAATATAGACATTACACTTAGCATAGTATTGCCGTGAAAGATCTTTCAGCAAAATAAAATTAATAAAAAAAATATTTACGACGGCCGATTGGTCAAGAACGTGTGAGTAATCTCGCTATACTATTGATTATGACATTGCAACAAATAAAAATGTAAACCGTATTACGGACAAATCGGCCCCAGAAAAAGCTGGAAAAATAAACTTTTAAGAGATAATATAATACGCAAATGAACGAACTCCTATTGTATTGTTTTTCTTCCTAAATAAAAGCAAGTAAGAACTAATTTTCTGCCTAATCTAGTGAAACATATATTAGAATTTCAAAGTTATTGTGTTGGGGCTCTTCCTAGAAAATACGTCTTGGCAATGTTCAAATTTTGCCAGGGGTGCACATGATCCTAGCTACGATTCTGTATATTCACATACATGGAAAAACGATACGAGAAAACACGGGACCCTGCGGGACGCCGCCATGGATGGGGAGGATTTGGATCGGTGTCTGACGTAGATGGATCTTTGGGAAAGGTAATTTTGTAAGAGGGTCTTCAGGTCTGTTGGGATATGTGGGCGGGGTTTCATTTTATGGTATTATATGCAACGACGTTAAAGGCACGGGAGAGGTCAGTGAAAATATCGGGCATTTCTCTTTTGTAGCGGAATGGCTATTGCCATGGCTATTGCCATGGCAAGGTGGCGGGATTGTAGGGCTGCGGAACAATCACTGAAAACAAACGAAGCAGTTCAAATAATGGGATTTAGAATTGGGATGAGTCTGGCGAGGATGATCTTCTCAAGGATTTTTCCTAGGATGGGGAGCAAACTGAGGGGACAGTAGTCAGAAGAAAACCAATGATATTTGCTAAGTTTAGGGAGCATGGTTACGCTTGCGGTTTTCCAGATTTTAGGAAAGTAGGATAAGGAGAAATAGGAATAATTAATTTTGCGGTGGAGATCTATTGCGTTTTATTTGTAAAAGGAGAACTCTGTCGGGACATGGAGCTTTATTGCTAGTAATTCTGTTAATGAACTGACTGATTTCATGATTCTATAATGTGTAAGAATGTTGGGAGTTTAGTTGTGGATGTAGGGTTCTAAGGTATTTGAGAAGAACTGTGTCGTGAATAAGGGGTTTTAAGGGAGTGCACCTCTAGGAAGTGGGAAAAGGTATCGGTGAAGGGGTGGGAAGGATTGGGAGTTGAATTTAGGAAGAGGTGAAGGGGTGAAGTCTTTTGATAGTTTTCAGTCCGTTTGCTGTAATGTCCTACGAATCTGAGTTTTGTCTCTGTCATGTCTTTCCTGTGTATTTCTATTGTGGAAAGGGGAGTTAACTGTCCTCGCGTCTCTGCATTTCTATTATGTGATTTTCAGGTCAGGCAGATGTTGTCTCGACCGGGAATCTGAGTTGTAGTCCTCTGACTACAAGTTCGTCACGTATGTTCTCTGTCGCTCTGTTGTTGTGGTACTAGATTTCTAGGAAGTACAGTGTTTTTAGTTCCGGGTCAGTCTTTATTATCTCTAGCCGGCCTTTGATTTGTGTGTGACTCACTACAGTTTTGGGGGTGATTAAAAGCTCGGTTCTGTTGCATTTAGCTATCGTTTGTTAATTACATTTTTCACTCAAATCTGTAGTCAGTTCATCAACGCTACACACGAAATGAAAGTCGATTATAAATTATCCAATATCGGATAATCGGGGGTGACTGCTGTGGTAGGATTGTTCTGGGAGGGTATTGGCTCTTTGAGAGAGATGATGAGGTAGAAGTGGAGGGGGCATTGTTTGATGGCGGGGAAAAATAATTGTGGAGTGCGATATGAGGAGGGGAGGGGAAGGTTTTTCTGTGAATGGCGAAGGCTCCATTAGGATGCGAGGAATTGCCCCGTATGAGGGAGGTGGGTGCGGAAGCTTTCTCAGCGGTCGCCAGCCGTCGGCGGCCGAGGCCACGCCTTCGCCGTGAGAGGTTGCTCAGTGATGTCATTGATCTCAACTGATGTCATTGCAGTGCCTTTCACTCCCGCCAGTGGCAGGATTTTCGACACTAGGTACGTCGAATTCAGTTGCTGTCTGAAGGAGAATTCTATCAATCGACTGCTCTGATCGGGAGTTTTCCCTTGTTTCTCCCATTAACAGAGGCGAATGCCGGATCAGTACCCTAACAACGAGCAATGGACCGCACGCCATCTTCCCCTCCTCTTGCTTGTCCTATTCTCCCCCTTACATACACTTACACTATCTTGTACTACAATGCCACACATGACGGGAGACCGGTCGGGTGCTTAGAGCTTGTCCTGGCTGGGGTGGCGCCCCACTGGGGGGAGATACCGGGTTGGGAGCAACCCCGCTACGCGGTAGGTCGGCCCGGATCTCGCATCAAGTGGGGGAAGATTTTTTTTCTGCATAATTTACAATCTGTTCCTATCGGAACAATAAGCAAATGGTGTCAACAGATTCATTTCCGACGTGAACGTTTTATGACATTGAAAAATTTCATTTACAAAATCGGTATGGCAGATCTAAAATACTCTCTCTCCTCAGTCTATACACATGCTTACTGTTATCTAGAAGGCTTGTTGAGAGGTGATTTGGGTGGTTGTATAATCCTCTCTGGTATGCTATGCTCTTCGTGGCGATTACTTCCTCCAGCGGGCGATGTCGAGGTCTCTGTATATCGTCTTGTTTGTCACGTACCATGGTGCGTTGCATAGTTTTCTTAGTATTTTAGCTTCGAATCTTTTTAGAATTTGTGGGGGAAGATGAGCGCCACATCCCGAGGAAAAACATGCACTACACACATGGGACTAACGAGCTTGTTAATTGACGCGCCCGAAATCACTAGCAAGCAAGCAACTTTCTACGACCTTCTGGAAGAGGTGCCTTGGGACTAATGCGAAGTTGAGGTTCCTTCGGGGATGCCCCCAACAAGTGGCGGAGGGTTGCCTCGCCTCGTCGCTGACTGCTGGTTGGCTTTCTTCCTGAGCGCGCCGGTTTCCTGCCGCGATGCACTCTACTAAAAACAACGAAAACTTCGTACACTCGCTCGAGGTAGAGGCGATCTCCCCCCCCCCCCCCCGGATGACGAAATCCGGCGCCGACCTTCGTCGGCTCACGGGGATTTTCCCAACCAAGTATCACCCATCAGCGTGGCTCAGCACCAGCCGGGACAAGCTTTAAGCTCCCGACTGATCTCACGTCATGCATGGTAGTGTAGTGCATCTGAGTGTGAATGTGTGTTAGGGGGAGGAAGGTCAAGGAAGAGAAAGTAAAGATCGCGCGCGGCCCGTGGCCCGTTTGGTAGGGTACTGTTACGGCATTCGCCTGGTGCTGATCGGAAAAACCACGGATCACAGCAGCCGGCTGCTAGAATTCTCCTCCATAAAGCGACTGAATTCGACCGAGCTGGCTAGCTAAAGTCACCGACATGACTCGAACCTCCCGGTCAGAGTCACTGTCACAGCCGTTGTTTAAGTCTCCTTATTTAAGTTTACATTTCCTAAAGAGGGCAATAACCCGAATCTGCGTGAGTCGTTCAGGATTAGTAGCCTCTTAAAAAGTCGGAAAACTATGTGAATTTCTGTTGCTAAATAGAATTACTAAATTTGCTTCAAGTAGTTCTCTAATAAATAACAAACACTTTGGATTCCGTGCGAATCATAGCACAACACATCACTAAGTGCGAATTACAAACCGCATTCGGCGCATCTTCATCGAGGGCCAATTCATAGGTGGAGTGTTCCTCGATGTTTCCAGCGCCTTTGATAAGGTTTGGAAAGTCGGCCTTCTTCACAAACTCCAAACCTTAAACTTTTTCAAGTACCTCATGCACTTCATTCTTACCTAGCAAACATCACGTTTCAAATAACGCTCCGGATTGGTAAATCGTGCCGTTGCTTCGGACGGGCGGGAGTATCACGATATTCCCTATGCCCTTCAGTCTACTTGTAAGCGGCATTCCATTGCGCCCACAAACGGAATTCGACGAGTCAAAGCCAATGCGAGTGCAGTGCAGCTGTTCCCTTCTCGCGGCGACGGCGACTTCTCGAAGCCGAAGCCGCTCGTGCTAGACGCTGAAGAAATAAAGTGGGCCAAAAATGTAAATATCTAGGCATCACACTGGGTAACTCAATTCCTCTCAAACTGTACATAGAAAATGTGAGAACGAAGGCGCGACAGTCCAGAGGCAGATTGCGAAATTTGTTTCAGAAGCGGTGAAAAAAGTCAATGCCAAACCGCCTCATGATTTACAAGGCAATCGTTAGATCACAATTGAACTACGCGTGACCACGATGGGAAATTGCTGCATAGGCGCACTAGAAAAAACTACAAGTAGCTCAAAATGAATATCATAGGGAAGTGCTTTGTCCCCTACGTATATTCTTATATCGGAAAATCACTGCGATTTGTGAATGTCTAAAATTTTTGTTAAAGCAGCTGACTCAGAAATTTCTCTCCTTTTCTTCATACGAACCCGATTTACGGAAGAAATGTAAACATCTGCTGGAGTAAAGACAGTGCGATGAGACCTGAAAGAAACTTTGTACATCTGCACACACAGTGCGTAGGCTTCTTTCAATCTGATTTATTTTACTTTCTTCTTGTGTACGGTCGTATATACGGAGTAGTATTCGTAGTACAGAGAAAGTAACGGAAAATATATTTTGAGATTTGAAAGGAAATTCAAGTTTTGGGGTCCGCTGATACCGAAAAGGGTGTTTTTTAAACGACTGTCTGTCTGTCTGTCTGTTCGTCTGTCCGTATCTCTGGGTTAGATTTTTCAATAAATTAGGATCAGGTATGCTCAACATGCACTACTGAATATAATTTCAATCAATTCCTTCAATATGGTTCCTGAAGGGAGCCCACTCATTTATTTCTGAATTTCTTCATATACGACTACTACAATATTTCATTTGAACTTTAAATTACGTGGTCTCAAATTACAATGTGCATGCAATACGATTATCTTCTTTCTTGATTGTTCACCACTGGTTTATAAGTCTCCAATAAATCCGTTTTAACGCGTTCATAACACGTGTCATTCTGCGCGTCTCGTGATTAGAAGGAAATTACTCTACTCACAGTTGACGTCGTGCCGTGATTCGGTTGTTGTCAGTGGAGGAAGGTGGTGCTTATTTAACGCAATGACTGCGTTGTGAATGAAGCCGGTGGGTTCTTCGTGCAGCGGAAAGAGGCTGCGATGGCGGTAGAGATGGTTGGCCGTGCGGGGTCGTCAATTCTGAAGGGTGTCGGTTTTGCTTGGTCGCGGTGTCTGGGCGGCGCTAGCTAACGGTCTGGTACCCTCAACCGTGAAGGGGCAATCCGATGGTCTCCCGGTGTCAGCGCCAAAGCCCGCTGATACAGGTGGCGTGATTGCCACAATTATCAGTTGGCGAAAGCTTGCCGGCCAAATTGAATTAGTGACGCGAAGATCACAGTCTATCTGCAGTCTCGTTTATTTAAAGTCTGATAGGCTTCACGTTTTTTTTTCGCCTGCTCTCCTCAACAGACTGCGTCTGTTTCACTCAGTCTCGCATCGTATCTCCTACTCGAAGCCTTTCAATCGTCTGTTCTACTCGATGTCGGAATTTTGTCTCCCGCTCTCAGCGACGAGCTCCCCCCTAAGCCTACTTTCCCGCGCAAAGTCTCGTTCCAATATGAATTTTGTCTCTCACTCAATTGAATTCTAGCAATTCCGCAACGAGGGACTCGCGTCGGCGCCTAACCTCCGGCTTCGCTGCCGCGTTTCCCGTGGCCTAGCTTCTAGAACTTTCTTGCGTTGGATTGGCTGTTCGCCACGTCCTTTTTTCGTCTCCTGTACGTGCATCTCTCGGAAGTGGGTCAAGACTGCTTTTGTGTACTGTTGATAAAGTAAATATGTGCCTCGGGAAACCCTCGTCTACTGCTAACAATCTCCTGGGATGGGAAGCGACTGAAAGGGTGGCTCGGAGGGTGCTTTGGAAAGGGTAAATGATGTTCTTTCTTCTGTGATTTGTAAAGAGCTATTATGCTCATGACGCAGCGTAGTTTGTGGGACGGGTCCGATGGGACTGGCCGCGATTGATAAAGATGTTACTTTGAGGCGCCGGATAATGTACGGGATTACGCGTCAAAATAAGAAGTTTCTCCCGGACAACGTGGGCGTGGGCAGACGGCGGGGTGGCTCTCGCTACGTGGCCGGGTCTTCGGCGAGCTGACGGCTCTTAGTTTAACCAGAAGTGGGTGCGTATTTATGACTCCTTTCAACGATTGGGCTGCAGGAACACATCACTGCATTGAGAATACAAATTTTAGAATAGAGTAAAAATAGGTTTAATGTGGGCAGTAGTAAATTAAATTAATTATGTTTCATATCCTTTGTATTCATTCCTGTTCTCCGAGTATTTTTTGTCATGGCCCTTACTTGATGGAACACCTATATATATTCATTAATTTCAAGCAGATATTTCGCAAAAACTATTAGTTTTTTTAAACAAATGTAGATGGCATTTTTTTAATGACCTGATTTTAAAAAAATCTCTATCTTCCATTTTGTAGTTTCCGAATGTCAATTTTTTGCAGTTTTCGAAATAATGGAAAGATTAACGAAAATAACTTGCGCCATTCTTCTAAGCGTCCCTCCTACCCGTGAAAAAATTTAATTTGTAGCGGGTTTTGAGACTTTTGAAAATTTGAAAATTTCCGTTATTACATTTGTGGAGAATAAAAAATGTAGAGCGTTTTTTGAGATTTTTTAATTGCCTATATTTTGCGCACATTTACACGAAAACTACTCAATTTTCGAAAAGTTGAACACGAACTTATTTCAAGATATTTAAGGATCAGTTGTCATTACAGACAAAAATATCTATCGTCAATATTATAGTTGTAGTAAAACACCGAAAATTTTTGAATTTTTGTAATTTTCGAAAAATTAGCCATTTCAACGTAAATGACACCTACATTACTCTCTCAAAAGTCCATTACCCTATCCGCGGACAAAGTTCAATCAAAAAATTTGGTGAAATTTTTAAAACATTTTGAAACTGTCCGAGGGACGTAAATTTCCCTCTAAAATTAAAATATCGATTTTAAATTCCAGGGGCCGCTACATCAGCCAGTATTATTCAGGAATATCGATTTTAGAGATAATCGTCTAAACGGTTTATGCATTAGCACAGACGGACGGACAGATAGACAGCCGTTTTGCCGTCAATCGATTTATTGGTATCATAGCCGCACAAAACATGGATTCTGGCTACTCCAGGTGTTAGAGGATTTTTTCTATACTATTTAGCAACTGGATTTGTCCACTTTTTCGTTGCCAGGGCCCGGCAATAAGAGTTTTTTGTCTTCTCTTCTTGGGTGATAATGTAAAAAACAACACTTTTTCCGTATCAGAGACCCGAAAACGTGTACTTCTGTTGAAATTTCGAAATCTATACGAGAAAGTACAAAATCATTTTCTTAAAAACTGTTCCAAATTCTTTCTTAAATTTTTTGATAGAACCTAAAACTAATAAAACTGATAGAAGAAGGGTAACTTAAAAGAATGGCTGGTCTCATTTTCGTTGAACCTTCCGTTTTTTCGAAAATAGCAAATTTAGAAATAATGAGAGAAAGTATGTGATGGAGCACAACTAGTTTAGTCTCAATAGGAATGTCTTTGCTTTGAGGTGAGCTATTATGCGCAGCTTTACATTATATTATTTTGACGCGCTTCCTATCCTGGTTGGTTTTTGCGTTATTTTGTCGATGGTCGAGGACGGTTGTGGGAATCGAGAATGCAGGGAAATTCTGTTTCATAATCAAAAACACTGAATTTGTTTTGAGCTGATTGGGTCGATTGTCAAATCGATGCCTGAGCCGCTGCCTGAAAGCCATGGTCTGCAAGCCATCGCTCAAGCCACGGCGGGTTTTGGGCTGTGAATATGATGTCTCATCGTTGCGCTGCCGCGCGTCGTCTCAGACCACCATTCGAACTAAATTTATTTGGCACGTCGCGTTCTCGACGACGCAAGGCGCTAGTGTTTTGTTTCTCGGAAGCACGTGCGACTGTTTACATCATAACAGCGTGGCTCGGTCCATTTGTTTGTGATCGGTTGAGCAGTTCAGCTTGTGCTTCGTGCTGTTTTTATCCATAAAGAAAATAGCAAGGTAAGACCAATAGAAATATTTTCTTAAGAGCAATGTAATCTTTTATTCTAATTCAATGCGTTTATTTTGCAATTCTTATTACAACTATTCATAATATCAATTAAATCTTTCACTTTCCATTCTGGTACTAATTGTACTTTATTTTTCAGGATACTTCAACAAAAGCCAAGATGACTGTCAGAAATAAAACACTGATTAATTTAATAAAATAGTTTTATTATGAAAAATGATTTGCAATAATTGTTCTCCTCCATGCCACTCCAACTGCTCCTCATCCCTGGCATTTTCTACATTTCCTCTTCTTCTTCCTCCACAACATCGTAAATTCTTCCCTCCTTCTCCTTAATAGCAACATTGTGCAACACAAGCTGTTGCCACAATAATGCCGTTGCACAGTCACTAGTTTCACTCTAAGAGGAGTTTGGAGGCATGGAAAGCCGCCTTTTCCAGCTTCCAAAAACCCTCTCAATAATGTTTCTAGCTCTTTTGTGAGCCGCATTGTATCTACCTGCTGCCTGCAGTCCTTTCACGAAGAACTGGGGTCAGAAGTAGCGTGTACATGGGTACCCACTGTCACCGATAAGGTGGGCATTACCCACCGCCACTCTCTAGCACATCTTTTAATGTCGAATTGCGAAAAGATTCTGCTGTCATGAGTGGAGGCCCTGGCCATCTTGCGACAATATTTGTAATATTCATATCATTGTCGCAAACCACCTGAAAAATAATACATTTATTTTGAAGCATACTGACTAATTTGAAAAGAATTATAAAATGGCTGTTAAACTATTAATACCTTGCGCAGTTAATGGAATAACAACAATTTACGACATTGTAGAATAATTTCCTGCTAATCCTCTAATCAGGGATACAATTTTTATGTGTGTGCAATCAATGGCACTGTAAGACCTGCTGGAAAGTTGTCTTCTGCCAAGAGTACAATTTGGTGTTAAATATCCTTGTTTCAAACACAAATGTGATATTGTGTTATATAATCATGCAAAGCATAAAGAACATGGAATAAGTTATCTCAGCGAACGCGATCGTTTCTTTATAAAGAACTTTAAATTTTACGAGTTAATATATAAATGTATTTTTATTATCCTGACTTACATTAATATTTATAATGAAAATTGATGATATTGGAATGACTTTTGTTAGTATCGGAAAATAACGTGAAAGCTACATTTTTAATTCATTGCGAATTCTCTAATGATTCATGAACAGTACATTACCATCAAAGCCTTTGGATAATTCCATTGCAACACTCTAAATGTTTTTTACATTGCAATGTTGACAGGAAAATTGCCAATAAAATCAGTAATTAGTGAAGCCATGGAAAAACATGTGATAAATATGTGGGTTTACTGACGTAAAAAAATGTTTAAAAGTTTCATGATCAACTTACCTGGGATAATTGTGCTTTATTCATCGTGTTCCCGCCTGGGTGGAAAGTACACAAATCTACTTTTCAAGACCAGGCAAATTGCCTCCGAAACAGATTTAATGAGGCGACACACCTTGCTCTGTTTACATTCACAAGATCGCCCAGGACAATGTTGAAGGCAATTGGTGGCAAAAAATCTAGTAAATACAACCATTGTTTTTCGTTCGCAAAGCAAACTTCAAATAAAAATATTATTATACATAAATTAAAAACTATACTCACGCTAAGTACAATTAGTAATTGCAGGTGTAACAGGAAGTCCTGAACCAGCGCCTGTCTTTCAACGAGGTTTCGCGCAATTCTCTTTGCGAGATACATCAGTTCCTTCGAAAATCGAAATCGCCGACGAAATTCGTGATCGTTGTATTCCTCCAAAGGATTACTGCGATCCGCAGCATTATGCATGCGAGGAACTGCCAGTAATCTTCTTCTGTTTACACGATCACGAATTTCACGCATTCTTCCTTAAAAGCATTTCGATAACGCGACGTGGAGCAGGGTACAGCAAGCCAAGGCAGACACAGACGAATGACGCGAACCTCGCATGACGCGTTGAGACATCGGCTTCAAGACATACCCCCATTCGAATGCCTCCGTATATTGGACCATTTCTCGAACCATGGTTCCAATATGGCGGCGAAGCAATGTTTTGGCACGCGAAATCGGGTGTTCAGAAGACGGCTCTGAGAAGCAGCGTCTCAGACATCGCTTTCGCAATCGACCCATTGTGACTGGATGTGGAATCTGTGTCTTGTAGGCAGTCATTGGTGCAGGGTTGGGAAGGTTCGCAGTGTTGCAGACTTATGACCAACCGTTTGTGTAGAGACCTCTTCCAGCCTTCCGATATGTGGAACTAAATTATTGTTTATGTATGCGAGGGCTTACAGAAAGTGGGTTTTTTAGTAAGAAGTTTAGAGTGTAGGACGTAAGAAATGTAGAACGAGCCGTAGCCATGTCATGAATGCGTTGTAATGTACGTGATAAAATTGGAAATATATATAACAAACTCGAGCAACAAGAACCTATCGTAATGTTATAAAAATGTAGAATTGGTATTTTCTATATAAAGGTAAAAACATGATTCGATATGAGTCTGCGAAAGTACGCTCTCTATAAAATTCAATAAAGGACTTACGAAATTTGGCAATACGGTAAAGTAGATTACAGTCCACTTAAACTGCAATTAGTAGATTATAGCCTACTTGACCCTAAACCGCGTCAAACGTCCGGTCTTGTGGCGGAACAGTTCGGAACAGTGTTGGCAACTAGTGATTGGATGAATCAACGGTTCTTTCCCGACTTTTGGAACCGTTGGAATTGTTTGACCAACGATTACTTTGTAGTTCGCCCTTCTCCCGTACACGAATTTACAGCGTTAATGTGTCAATGTTTTTATAAGTATTTCGCCGTCATAATAAAGCATTTATTTTATACTTTGGATTTGCCGTATGAAAATACTGTCTGAGAGTTCTTTTTTAGTGCACATTGCCACCGCATTTTCCCGCGTGTCCAATAGATGATTGGAACAGTTGCACCGGTTACACCGAGTGAATCGGTCTACCGTCCATGTAGTTCTTCGATGTTACATTTACTCTGTGGTGGCGCTAGTGAATCGACTTCCTGACTTACGAATCATGAGAGCGAACCTCGGGCATATAGTAGAGATCTCTCCTCTATGACCTCGGGCCTCTATAAAGAATCATTCGTGCAACTTCCTTGTATATTGAAGAATTCACCTATAAACTATGGGTCTATTATTTAATGTCCATTTAAAATTTATAAACCACAAATTAATGCAGTTATGTAAAAGTAAGAACTCCCTTCATAAATATTCCACAAGTAATTATACTTCTTCAATGCATTTATTTATTCTGTTGGAAGGGAACTTCGGAATAATTGGACAGTTTGACATAAATATATTATTGATGATTTAAATGATTCATTAAGGAATGTTATGTTCGTTTCATTCTAGGTGTAGTTTAAAATTGTATAATTTATAAAATGTTAATTTCATTATTCATTAATATCAATTTTCCTGAGATTTTGAAAGAGGCTTCTAGATAGCTGTGTTCCACCAGTCACAGTGCAGATACTGCCACAACTGGTGAACGATTTCAACCATTCAACCATGTTTCAACCATAGAGGAGAGATACCATATATCTCTACTCTATAGTTTCAATGAGTCTGAATAGTAATCAGTGCAATCAACCGGTTCAAATATATACTCTCTGGTTCAATCAACTTCCTCTAGATGCCCCGAGTGGCCCCAACTTCCCCAGATGGCTAGATTCCCTCTAGATGGCCCGAGTTCGGAAAAGCGGATTTTTCGCCGTTTCCTGTAGTTTCATCTTCAATATTTCAGATTTGTTGACGAGTGAGAAATCAGGAATGAATGTTAATACTTTGCAGCAATTACCGTGAAATTCAATATGTAGCATACTTCTTGCTCAAATTTCCTATGTATTGTTAGAAAATGATAAATTGACAAGAAATATTAATTCATGGAAAGATATCCGCTTAATGAAATAATTAAAAGGGATGTAAGCATAATTAGTTTTTTTTGTTTGCATTAATATTTTTTTATTTATGTTGTACTTTTTTCTTAAATTATTTCGTTCTCCTTTTCGTTGTAAAAACATAGGTCTCCTTAATATTTCCCTCTATTCTTACAAGAAATTTGAAGAAAAAAAGGCATTTTTTAGAAAATTATCAAATGGGTTCAAGATATTGGCTTCTAACACCTAGGTATTTATTTATTTAACGTCCCAATATTATACAGACAAATCCGTGGGAACTTCTAATATTCTAACTTCTAGAACTAAATGTATTCGGGAATATTTTGTTAATGATAGTAAAACAAGCATGAACGGTGCATTTCCCATATAAACTGGCGAGAGTCTATTTTAGAACAAGCCATTGTCAATCTATATTCATTCATACAATTTTAGTATTTGTTTTAGTAACTTTTCACGAATTTAGTTATATTTAAAAATTTAAGATATGGGCGTTACTCGTGCGCCGGGAACACGTTATTTAGGCCCTAATGGTTTGCACTCCTAACAACACGCTTCCCTTCACTCTCGAAGTTTCAATCACCAAAATTTTTTAATTGTTTTGTTTTAGTCGGCGCATTGTGAATTTTAGATTTAAATTATTGTATTTATTTGTAAATATTTCGAATAAAAATAATATTTAAATTTTCATTTATTATTTTACCATACTTTTTTTTAACTTAAAAAAAACAAAAAACTTTGAATTTTACTTCGGATGTAAGAATTTACCAGAAAGTATTTTATTAAAGCACGGTCATGGAAGAGCGTTCTTCTGGTTCTTCCGTGATATGCTAATTCTAAGAAATACTATATATATATATATATATATATATATATATATATATATATATAATTAAACTATATTTTATTTCAGTATTATATCTATTATTAAATTATGTGCATCTTCAGCACCCCCAAGTGACCACTCCATGAGTTGCTAGCATTAAAGTCTTTGACTACTGTTGGAAACTCGGACTTCCATTTCCGTCTTGTAGAGAGAGCATGTATCTCCTGGTTTTGTCCTGAATATTGTGCTATAGCTGAGAGGTTCTAGTGTCTGTTCCTGCAAGAGTATTTAAAAGGTTTGAGGGGATATATTTCGGTACGCTGGTATTAGAACTTGCGGTAAGTGTTATTAAAAACATTTTGATTATATTTTGGTGTAGTGTTATCCATATTATTCACCGGTATGATATTTTTCATATTTTAATCGTTCATCCAGGTACGTTTGTCATGGCCCGCTATCGTGAGTGGAATTTGTCTTGCAAAGTATATGTTGGTAATCTTGGAAATAATGCATCAAAGCATGAAATTGAAGGTGCATTTAGCAAATACGGGATGTTAAGGAATGTTTGGATTGCCCGAAATCCACCGGGCTTTGCATTTGTGGAATTTGAAGATCCTAGAGATGCAGAAGACGCTGTTAGAGGCCTCGATGGAACGTAAGTTATGATCTATCTTATTTTTTCCCCTGATTCTGAATAATGCTGATATAGTCGTTTTTTGTTAAATTTCTGTGAAGTTTTAAAGATTTGACAAAATATACGAACTGTCACCTAACTACGAAAAGGTTCATTTTCATTTCAATGGGTAAAATAGGTGAATTTTGCTGACTGGATCTGTAAACTGGGAATATGAAATGTCAGATTCATTGGGACCCTTAAATGGGATGTGTACACTATTTGTATTGCTAGTAACAGTTCTTATTCAATGTATTACCCTAAGACAGATGAGTGTGTTCTGTGAATAAATTTGTGAATGTAATTTTGAAGTAGTACTAAAGAAACTTTGTAAAGAAATTTCTTATGGATTAAAATTATATATAATCTGTTGCCTTTTGAGTGCAGATATTCTAAGGTCCCATGAACATTGTTTTTAACAGCATCATTCTATTGGGCTTGTGATTGTGTGATTTATTTTTAAGATCAAAGTTTTAATAATTTACGCAGCAAGGTATTATGTGTGTGAACATAAATATATTTACACTTATACTAACATCAAAACATCTGACTTTCCCATACCTCGTAGAACACTTTACGCGGTAGTTTTGACTCACACTGGTACAGTACTTAGAGGAAATATTCTAGAAATGTGTAACGTGCTTACTAGAAATAATAATTTGTTTGCTAGGATTATTATCCCATCCTGTGAACTCCTTTTAATTATTTATTTCTATTGTTGTTTTGTGGTATAAAAGTAAAAACTTGAGTAGAAAACTCTTTACCATCTTATTCGAGGCTATCCTTTGATGTGTGAAGCTGGGACACTGAATATTTTATAGCTCGGCCAACCATAACCTGAGGATTTCTTCATAATCCTACAGTGTTTTCGAAGAAAGTTCAGGATTAGACCTGAAAACAGGTATAGTTAGAACTGTTACAGATGGGGATTAAATTTCCTCAAGGAAGGGCATTTTTTTGGATTCTAACATTATTATCCAAATAAGAAATATCGCATGGTTTTTCCAACCAGCACCAAGCTCATGTTAGAGTAGTACCATAATCATGTCACAGACTGCATGAGATCTTCCCTTCATCCATGTCTCCTCCTCTCCCGAATACATACATGCAAGATGAACATTCTAATTTACATGCTGAAATACTGGGCCATTGTGGCTTGGCCGACAAGTGACTTCCTCTTCGATTATTTGCTCTTCATGATGCTCATCCTGGAAGAGTCATAGTTGAAATCCTGAAGGCTATGAAACTTCAGAGTATGATCACTAGGAGAAACAAGGGTTCTAAAAAGATATGAGAGAGTACTTATTAGAAATCTTGCAAACTTCTTAAGCCTTATGCTCTCTTTTGTGTGTTCAGGAGGTTGTGTGGAACAAGAGTGCGTGTTGAAATGTCTACGGGGCGCACTAGACGAGCTGGAAGCAGCAGAAGAGGGGGCCGCTATTCCAGGTATGTTGTAATGAAAGCTTGCCCGTATGTGGTGTGTTCTTAAGGTTATAAATATGTGTATTAATAAATATGTGTATCCTTGGTACAAGTTCAAGAACCAAACTACAGAAGTTTACAATGTATTTCAAATTACTCTATCACATCTGTATTTCTGTTATAATATTACAGCCCATTTGAATGACATCTTATCAGGCACGTAGTGTGGAGCATAGTTTTGTTACTCTGTATATGCATCTTGTGTTTTATATAACGCTGCAAACTTACGGTATTCTGTTACATTTTAATATGCCTTCAAGATAGCTTTTCCTTTCAGCATTTTTCTTATTTTTACCATTCTGTAAGTGGAGATAGAGAGCTGTGCTGTGTTCTGGACGTTACTTATTTATTTTAGTTCTGGTTAGCCGTAATTTTGTCTTTGAAATGCTGCAAGAAGAGTTATTTTGAAATTTGTATAATTATCTTTCCTTACTTTGGGCTTGTGATTGTGAATATAAATCAGAAGAAATGCAAATGGCTAAGTTCAAATTGAGTTGTTTTGAAGCTGTTGATTAATTTTCAGTACTCGTAAATAACTTCAGATTTCTAAATTAAAATTTTATAATAAGTTTTGATTATTTAAATTAGAGGGCTTAATGTATATTATGGAAACAAAAGAATTTCATTAGATGGTGGACTATTATAATGACTTCTGGGAAAAATAAAATATAACTCAATTTTGAAATCTTATAAAGAAATATTGCAGTATCCTCTTGTAGCAAATTTCAAAGCAACGATAAGTTTTAGAGGGACAACTGATGAAATTCATTTTGTTTTGAGAAGACAAGCTTGTCAAAGTTTAATTTTTGTTTCAAAGTTTGGAACTTTTTACAACATGTTACTTTTTCGAACAAAATATATTATCTAGCAGGTACTCGTGATGAAGATAATTCCGAATACGTTTTTAGAGATCATTTTTCACCTACCATTTACTCCTCTGGTTCCAGAGACCAGATCGTCCAAACCATCGCAACCAACGAACAACCCAACTGCCTGCTGGCTCTACTCACCGCAACGTTTCGCTTTCCATGCCTTCTGCCCTTCTCGGCCATTTGAACTTGAAAATTGAGCACAACAGTTGCAACCGACAACTTTCCACCACCAATCTACCAGTAACCTTTCCAGCCAATGCTGGGCATGGTTCATTTGGCCTACCTTCGACATGACTCGTCATCTCCAGTAACCTTGTAAAACAAGGGTGCGTTAGGCTGGTCAGCCTTCTGTCAACGTGGCAGGTCGTCACTCGGCACGTGGACTACCGCTGGCGCAGACGTTATTGCATCCGACATCTTTCAAACACCTCTACAATCACCAAACCATCAGTAACCTCCCCAGCCCTGGCTGGAAGAGTTCGGTGAACCTGGTTCACCTTACCTTCAACATGTCACCATAACTTCCTCAACAAGACAGCTGCAGCAGCTGTCAGCACAACTGCAATTCACTTCGGTCTGCGAGCGAATGCATTCATCTGCCAGATCCCAGCTAGGTATTCTATTCGGGTCTATTCATTTCTGGGAAGTTAATCTCATCCCAGTGCTTAGTTATTTGGGTAATGAATAAATTATTACAATGGAACTAAGAAAGTAAAATGGGATTTGCCAAAAGTAGATTGCCCCTTATAGCTTCCTGATTAATTTCCTATCAAGGATTTTTGAAAATACTGAAAGTAGATTTTTCTTAAGTTAATTATTTCATTTTATTTTCAGGTTCAAACAGGTGCTTGGATAAATGAATGTATTTCACATAAAAAAGTGTCGCAATTTTTTCATATTAGAGGGTAGAACAGCAACGAGAGTTTTCTTGACCTGGCGATTCACTTAAATATTGTGAAATTAGTTTATTTTTTTAATACTTTAGTGAATTAGTCTGACAAGAACACTATTGTTTTCTTGACAAGTTTTCATGATAGACCAATTTAATTAAATATTTAGAAATACACTAATTTCTAAATTCTTAAGTGAATTGGTCTGTTCAGAAAACTCCCGTGGCTAAACTATTTTCGGAAATGAATGTTCTGTTTAAAAAATTAAAAAAAATAAATTTCGAGGTGTTGGCTCCTTTGCAAGACTATATGGTCTCAAACGGAGAGTTAATTTTTTATACCTGACCCCTTGTGGTGTTAGGTAATGTCTTGTCTAAAAATAAATGTGTGCATGTAATACGAGTCATCCAGAAAGTAATGACCTATTTTTCTACATAACTAAAGTTAGTTAAGGGGGGGATAAAATAGAATTTGGCACTATTCGTCAAACTTTCTACAATCCACCGCAGTATTTACTTTCTGCGTCGACCATGTTATTCGTTTACAAAATGACCGAAATCAATGTTTGTAAGATTCAACGTCGTGAGATCAGGAAAGACTGAAAAATGTTTATAGTAATTCAACAGTGGGTGTCAGCACTGTTAAGCAAGGTAAATTGTGTTGCATTATCTCCCTCACTTTATCTGCAGTCACCCAGCAGTCCTCACGACTTGCTGAGTGTTACGAGTCCCACACAGGGCTTGGAGACGTGTTGTTTCTATGTAGACATAACAAATTAAAAAAAATTAAAAAACCCATCGATGTCGGCCATTTTGCAAATGACTGGAGCTATGTTGACGCAGATAGTTACTGCTGCAGTGGATTGTAGGTTTGAAGAATAGAGCCAAATTCAAATTTTTCACTTAACTAATTTTATATACGTAGAAAAAATTGGAGGCTTTACTTTCTGACTGGACTACATATATTTAATTTACTGTTCCTTTTATAGATATCTGGAGATCATTGGTACTCAAGGGTAGTACAGGGAAGGTTTCTATGGTGTTGTATTATGGAAGTGAACATGTGAAAACGTTAGTTTGGAAGCAGTCTGGGATTTAAGTGTGCTGCATTGTATCATGTGCATTTATTAGATCTTAGTTATTTTATAGATCACTTGAAATTTCAGTGTAAATTTTGATAATTTTTCTTAGCGGACCCGGGCTCAGTTCGATAAACGAGTCTTCATAACGTGTACCGAATCGGTTGCCAGCTAATAGTTATTTTGGGTTAGTACACTTAAGAAAACGGACAAGAACCAACTGCTGTTTTGTGCGATACATGATGTATGCCATTGAAGAAAGTGTAGGCTTCCAATCTGAGGATGGAAGCAGTGCAGAGTAATATTGAAATCCCTGTGGTTTTCGCAAATGGGGAAGACCTTTAAAATAAGCAATTCAATGTGTCAAATTTTACAGACTTTATAATTCCGGGTTCTAAAATATAGTTCTGAGCAAGCAGATGCACGAAACGTGAAAAAATAAATGGAGATGTTAGAGTTTGTTTTTAATGTTGTATTGCGTTCAAAAATGTTGATTGTGACTAATGTCTCAAAATCTGCAAAATTTGCCAAGCACGGGAATTAGAAGCAGCTCGCAAGGATATAAAAGATTTTAGAGATGACTGGGACAAAGTCAAATCCGAATCCAACTATCTTTAAGTTGGCTACATCGTGGGGTATCAGTCGAGTTTCGCGAGAAGCCCGTAAAACTAGTGCTAGAACCGCACGTACTCTTTCGTACTTTCTTGCAAAATTACGTGAAAAGTCAAATTTTTGAGAAATTGTTCATGACTGTATTTCAAAATATATCTTTAAGGAACATATTTTTCATTGAGGGTAAAAACCTACCTTTAAAATTTTAGTGTAGGAAGACTCCGAATAAAACTTAAACTTTGGTAATTTTCGATCAGTAAATCAGGGGTTCCAACGGATGAGATCTGCACCATTCGCTTAAACGTTCTTCACACTATCGAACGAAAAAAGGTACGGAGCCATTTAAAAATAAATAAAAAGTATCCTGGGGAGGCTTCATGTGAAGTACCCTCCCCTAACTTAAAATATCGGTTTCAAATTCAAGAGGCCGCGACATCACCCAGATCGATTGCAGAACATAAATTCCGGAAACAATCGGCCGAATTATTTAGCAGCTAACATTGTTTACAAACACACAGGTTTTGCCGTCATGCGATTTTTCGGTATCAAGCAACCACAAAATATGGATTCTGGTGGCACCACGTGTTAGATTTTAAAAAAAATTTAGTTACTGGATTTATTCACTTTTGCGTTACCCTGTATTAAGAGTTCTGTCGAAATTAACCTTTTTTTCTTGCTTTACATCCCTTTTTCTCTACTGCTTAAGAGGTAGCGAGAAAGTAAAAACGCAATATCACTTAGATGGGAGTTGCGGAGATTGTTTATCTGATGGCGAAAAACGTTTCAAAGTTAATGTTTATTTCACTTGTTTATTGTGAATAATCAGTTTTCAGATAAAGGACTTGCGAATCAATGCAAAACATTGTAACTGATCAATTGTTCCCACAGGTATTATCCTTGTCTGAGAGATCGGATTTCGAACATTCATTCAATCCTGTGTTGGCTAACTCGGTCCTTAGTACTCCTTCAGCTACCTTTCCACACGTTTACTCAGTAATCTCGCTGTTTCTAATGATTCCCGTGACGGTGGCGACTGCAGAGCAATGTTTTCCAAAATTGAAAATTATCAAAAATTATCGTAATACGAGTACTTCCGAAATAGTCGATAAATCCCCGACTCGTGAAGCGAGCAGACTATTCCACGAATGAAATTGTATCCAATATATATGCGCCAAATACTAAAAATTACTGAAAGCTATGTTATAATCAAAGAAGTTATGTTATACTATACATACGCGGTTTATTGGACAAGAAAAAAATAGAACTAGTGATACAACTGCACATGCTTTATCGCAATATTGTTATCTTTATGTAATGTCATAATTTTTGTCTTATACTTCAAATATCAATTTATCACGTAAAAAAGGAAATGGGAAAAACATAATTTTTATGCAAATTTTAAATGAAAATGTTTCTGGCATTGAAGTCAGTGTATGCACTGCGTATTTTAGCTTTTCAATATTCTGTGTAAGCACGAAGCGAGAAAGTAAAATAATTGAAAGATAATACGATTCACCGGCGGCGGATGCTTTCGCTACAGTGTGTTTTGCCACTTTATTTGGGATATATATTTTACAACGCAGTAACACTGATAGCTTTTGCAAGAAAATGGAAATAGTTCGCAAAATATATAATCGTATTTATCAAAAAAACTATAGTATTGAAATATTCACCAAATCTGCTCCTTTCTACACGAATTACACGTTACTGTTTGTCTGAACATGTAATGCTAAACGTTTCTACTCCTTTTGACCCCTAAAAAGTTCTCCAAATTCTCGTCAAAGAACAAACGTTTCATGTTTTTTGACATTAAATAAATGAAAGAAATATATCCTCATAATGATTACATGTTGATGTTCAACAAAAAGAATAATTCAAAAGAATTTCACAACCTTTTTCAAAGAGCTGATTTTTTACACTTGCTAAAATCTCTATCGTGAATTTTGTAGTTTTGACATGTTTTTGCAATTTTCGAGAAAAAAAAAAATAGCAATATATGACTAACACAATATTATGTAGGTGCCACATTACATATATGGAGAAAATTGGAGCCGTTTTTGAGAAAAAAACTTTCATCAATTTCCAGCGCAAATTACACAAAATCCACTCTTTTTACAAAAAATTGTCCATGACCTGTTTCAGATTCTGTATGTACAAGACACGGACAGACTGAGGCAAAAATATCTTCAATTTTATAGTTTTAAAAAGGTATGCGAATTTCGAAAAACCGAGCTATACCCGATGATGGACCAGTGTTTTTTACTGTCGCTTAAAACACATGTGGAGGAAGTGGAAAGAAAAAAATTGGGGAGGTTTTTGAGATTAAAAAAAAATTGTCTCGTTTGCGCAAAATTACACGATTATTATTATTATTATTATTATTATTATTATTATTATTATTATTATTATTATTAAAAAAAGTTGAACATGACCTTTAATTCAAGAGTTCTCTTTAAGGAACAGATTTCGTTTGGAGGGAAAATTCTATCTTTAATATTATAGTTTTAGGAAGACGTTGAAAGCATTTTGAACTTTAGTAATTTTCGAAAAGTTAAATGACAAAAAAGGAATTTTTTTCGAGAAAGTCCGAGAGGCTTCATGTAAAGTACCCCCCAAAATTAAAATCTGTTTCAAATTCCAGGGGCCGCGATAACGGAATTACGGCCGATAATTTAGGAGAAAATCGGCTGAACGGTTTATGGGTTAGCGTTGTGCAGACACGTTTTGGCGCCAATTGATTATTCGGTATGAAGGACGCCCAAAACATGGATTCTGGCTACAGACGTTTTTCACCCTTATATTTAACAACTGAATTTATCCACTTCATTACCAGGGCCCAGCAATAAGAGCTTTTATGTCGAAAATTGTCCGTTTTCCGACGCACGATTACAAATGAACAAAGCGTTGAATTTATTATATTTTATAAACAAATTTTATATTGGCCTGTTCATCTCTTAACATCAAGATGACAATATTTTCAATTACAAACGTAAATGTCAAGTTTGTTTGTTTGGATGGTCGAGGTGGCTAGAGTGTGACCGACTCAGCGCCGCGCTCTGAAGGCACGCGGATTTGTTCCCGGTCTTTCGCGTATGTGTTGCCGCGGAATGCCTAGTTAGTTGGCTCACCACGGACCAAGGAGCCCGCACCTAATGTTCTACAATACGCGATGAGTTTTACAAAAAATGGTGGGTGGAGAGAAATGCTATATAAATAGTATAGCGTATCATTACTAAGGGCGAGAAAGTATGTGCTGTTTTGCCCCACTAGTTAATAATCGACTGTCTTGGTTTTCAGAAGAAATTAGAAAATAAAGTTAAGAATTCACTGAAGACTTTCACTTTCGAATTCGATTCATGTTTGGAAAAGAGATGCTCTCGTGGCGAAGTCGCTTGCCTTTCTCCACTGGATCCTGGGTTCAATTTCCGATGAATCTCATGTGAAATTTGTTACGACAAAACGAGTTAGCATGCTTCGCAGGGGCTAGTCAAACCCCTTTGAAGTGTCCTAAACCCTATACCCCCAATCCTAATTCCTCCCCAGTTCTGCCCGATAGGTAGGTGACGCGAGTGCGAAGAATCTACCTACCGGTTATATTTCCAGACTTAACTGCGACTGACGTAACTTGACTATCCAGCGTCCCCTAGAGGGTGCTGGGTGCATAATAAAGGAGGATTTCCCCATACATGAAGTAACAGAGGATTAGTCCACGGTGCGCTCAACGCTCCTAGGAGCTAGGAGATGCGTTGCATGTACATAGACGCAAAAAAGAAAACTTAATGTGAATGATAAGTTGATTTTAATTGTTGCTTACAAATTAAGACTATGAAAATGGCATCCTTGGCTATTCTCAACTTGTACCTAAGTTTTAGGAAATATTCAATTTTTATGAAACTATTTACTTTGGACAGACAGTAAAAATCTCTATTTTTGGGGTATTTTGGCTTGTGTTCAATACAATTGAATTCAAATACAGTAAAAGATAATTTTTTTAAAATTGAATGTAAAAAAAATGTTTTGATTAGACAAAATTTGCCAAGAAAATGTTTATTTATTACTTCTGAATCTCAGGAAATAAGAAAGGAAGATGTGATGTCTGTAAATAAAGAGTGCAATTAATTTCGAAGAATGTGTGTGTGTGTGTATGTAAAATGTGAAAGTATAAAATTAATTTAATTGTAATTTATTCATCAACTAATATGATGACATTCTATACACTAATATTTATAGATCAGAATAATTTTTATTAAATTCACTATTGTCTCTTTTGAAGAAGTTTGCCATTCCTAGTTTTGCAACTCACATCTATGTTCGCTTTGAACTGTGTAATCTGGTCTATTTTATGTACTAATAGTAGTGGTTTAACATAGTAATTCCTTGAGGCGTAAATAAAAGTGATGTTGGTGATTTATACAAATGCTAATAGTAGCTAGAAACTAGTGAAACGTTTAAAAAAATAAGTCAGCGTTATTTTCTTAAGGTCTTCATTCTTGTGATCACAAAAAGGTAATATTCCCTTTTGCCTAAATTAGCCATTAAACCAAAGTATACATAGATTTTTTGTAGTTCCTGCAGTAAATACACTAGAGTGTAATTTTAATGCTCACTAGAAAGAATCAAGTAGATATTAGTATTAAGTTACCTCCCTTTCATTTTTTTCTGTGTAATAGTTTTGCAGGTGTTTACAAAAACTGTTTCTGTTGCTTTCGTAGGTCACGTTCACCCGTTCGGCGATCACATAGTCGTTCGAGGTCAAGAAGTCGGTCACCACGCCGGTCACGTTCAGCATCTCGAGACAGGCGCTATTGAGTGTCCTTAATTTTTATTATATATCGATACTTCTCTATTCGAGTATTGCTCAATGTGTTCTATTGCTTTCTCACTATCTTTTAAGTGTTATAAAGAAAAGGTATACTTTACTCTCATAGCTTCAGAACTTCCTGTGAAGGGCTGATCTGAAAAAAGTTGAGGACCACTTTGTTTTTTTGACCTTTCACGAGAATGTAAAGGTACCGGGAGGTACATAATGTTTTTATTGATTATTTTTGTTCAGTTCTATTTGGCTTTGTTTCATTTGTAATACTTCATCTTCACAATAAAATGGAGAAGAAATAAAATCAAATTGTGTTTATTCAATCCATGTCTGCGTGTGTATTTTGACAAGCTTTAGTCCTCAGTGCGGGCGTTGGCACGGGTTCGAACCGCTTGCCAGTTAAGGAATGCAAATGTTTATTTTCAATTTCCTACATGTAGGAAATTAGAACTAGAGGTGCCCTCACTATCCCAATTAAAGGAAACACGCATTCATAACAAAAATGCGGCCCCCGAAGATTTAATAATATAACATGCACCAACGTTCACTGATAATCCTAGTCACGAAGTCGAATCATGATCGTTATATTTGACACCCTTCCCCAAGGTGTACCGGACCTCACGATTTCTTGAAAGAAATTCCCTTTCAAATAATAAACCTGTTAACCCAAAATCTGTACAATACTTTCGTAGACCACTATTGCCTTTTAAATTACATAGCATTTCTTGAGAAAAATACAGAACCAGTGAAACGGAACGCCTGGTGGAGTATGTATTATAACCGCACGTTTTCTTGAGCCTCGGGATACCTGCCCCCCGCCCCCCCCGCCACTCCTTTACTAATGAGTTGAGTTCAGAATAAATGAAGCGTTAACAAAATCTGGTGTTAGGAATATTCGCTCCTGCACGGAAGAAACTCTTGTGGCGTCATATCAGTCGCATTGTACAAACGTGACATAATATTAGCCACGTGCATTTCATGCTCATGAAATGCACGAGGAAAGAGTTGCGACAGTGCTGGCGGGAAGGGACGCCGGGCTGAACAATGGCAACCTTATAGAGCGGAAAGGAAGGGGTGCCGTGTCGTGGGTCGCCACTTGTGAACCCCGTAGACATGCTGGCTGTGGAAACGCGCCGGCGGAAACAGCGAGATGACGCAGTTCCAAAAGGTAATATAAACGGACCCCGGACCTAAACTCCTGATTCTGGGGCGCGTCGGTAAGAAGCCATGTGGGTTGTGCGCGGCGCTGCATTTCAGTGCATAGGCTACTGAATTGTCTTGTCGACAAAATAATCGGATCTCACACTCCTCTGGCATCTAGCGAAACGAGGGCTCAAGAAAACGTGCGCGGACAATTTGTAAACAGCAGACTAAGGCGTGACCTAATTCCTTCTAATAACGCATCTTTGATATGATGGACAAGCATCAGTTTTACGGGAATATTCTGCTCGCTCCTGAAATTGTGTATGTTCAGGTAGTGTTGCCATTACGTTTGGTAAATCAGTGAACACACTAGAATTTAATACATATAATTTAAACTAAGCAAAATGTTACAAGATCAGGTCAGAATTGTGATGCGTTGTGACGTCATAAATGGATTGATGGTGCAGTTGAACTTCAATATTTAAAAAAAGTTGAGGTTATCACTACATGAATATGGCATGTAACAAAGATTATGCAAATATGAGTCATTCCACGTCAAATAGCACAAGTGGAAGGAATATTTGACCTCGATGTCCCAGATTTTTAACATTTTTTTCTGTAAAGAGTATAAACGAAAATATGAAACATGTTTATCATTTTTTTTCGAATAGATATAAAGTTTCGAAAAAATGCGTGCATCGCTAAAGTTAATAATTTTTTACTCATGTAATTATGACTAATTAGTATTTTGCGACATTAAAGAACAAATGATGCTTTCTTTTGATGTATGTTTTGATAATTTAAAAAAAATACATTTTTTGACCTATTTTATTATTTAATTTTCCTCAACACTCGAGTTCAAAAATTTGAAAAACCATTGTAATCTTCAAAACGTTCTACGCAAGTGTAAATTAAAAAGTGAGACACCAAGATAAATCTGAGAAAATAAATACAATATAAAGTCTCCTTGCTATTTTGCTGCCGCGTCTGCTACAGCATCACCACTTACGCACATATCAATCAGCAGTTGACGATTTGCATCAATACTCTTCCGCGGAGCAATAAATAGAAATAACCCTTCCCACCTTACTACGGGCTAGTTAGATACATATGACCCTTTATGCCGATTAAATTCAAAATAAAAAGTCAAACGGATTCAATTTTGTTTTAAAAGGACGGAATATTATTTCACAAAAAAGAAAAATCCGGCTAATGTCAAAAATCCCCACATTTTACAGGTTTTGGGTCGATAATTTTATTTTTTAGACAAACTGCACATATCTCACAAACTGCAAAATATTTCAACTTTGTGTACTTTATCCTCGTTGAGCAAATTATCGAAGTTGTCAATTTTTTTAAATATAAGAAATGTTTGAAATCCCTCAAAAACACTAGTTATAGTGAAACGCGTCTAGAAGTCACATTTATCGTCCGAACGTGTTAAATGATGGCATTTTCTAAATCTACATACAATTTTGAAACAAGATATTACCTTTAGAATTGATGTATGTTGCATAGTTTGTTTTAGATATAAGCGGATATTTTCTGTCTTAAAAATTCTACGATCTTCCACGTGTTAGTGGATTGTTATTCTAAATTTAGCAACAAGATTTTTCACACTTTCGTTACCAGGGCCGTTAATAAGTTTCTCTACCTAAAATTCGCCTTTATTTTACGCATTACATGTTCTTTTTCTCTACTCCGTAGCGACAAAATATAATATACTGCATCTCAATTACGTCATACGTCCGCCAGAGCTTTAAAAGTCATGTAAACCTCGCGCAAAACGGAAGAAGGGATTGCCTTTCTTGCAGTCCCTATAATTCCAGTATTGATACACATAGACAGCCGTGGAAGCGAAATCAACTACGCCCATACTTCATTGCAAGCAGCAGGGACTGGCAGTCCCAGGGAGGGAAATGAAATCGCAGCAGAACACGGCGGAAGCTTTTCGCGAGTTGCAACGCTTGAGCAGTGGGCTATATTGGTCATGTAATTGAGTGAAATACAATTTCACATATTTTATTTTATATCAAAGTTAAATGAAATAATTTTGATAAGAATGGTGGAGGGGGGGACTCTAGACCCGCAGCCCACCCCCTACTAGCCACCATTAGTGATAGGTAATGCTACTATACTAGTATATACGTTTTCTTTCGATACGCGCAATTAGTAAAAACATCCAATTGCATGGAGTTCTGCGGTCATTTCATCAAAAATTTGTTTCCATGTACATAAACGTAACAAAGTTTCGCTCACGATATCATTATAGTTGGACTTCTCTTATGAAGGAAAAATACATGAAAATATCCGACTTCGAATCACTTGCAGAAATTTCGCTTAATATGGCATCTCTGCACTGCACTAAAGCCTTCCAGTTTTTCCGTTGGGTCAGAACGAAATATTTCGAGTTAATAATTAAATTAGAAATTACGAAAGAATTGAAGCCAGTGACATTTATCGTTGTTTATGCCTTAATGTTTTGCGAGTATTTATTTATTTTTGTATTTAAAGAATATAATACTACAGACCTCGAAATTATTTGTCGGATACTACGATTTTACGAATAGTGATTAATATTAACATTGTATTAAAAATTAATTGATTGAAGCGATGAGAAAATGAAACATTTGTGTAAGGTAATGAATTCGTCGTATCGAATGCATTCATAGTGGGATATATTGGAGAGCATTTACTTATGAAATTATTCTTGCTTGTATGTATGATGTGCAGGAATTAAAAAAAAATGTTTATAATAGTTTTTGTTCATTTACTATTTAATTTTTTTTTGTTCAAAACTAACGTACGAACTTGGCAGCAAAACGAAGCGTTTTAGCAATCAAGCAATAGTTTTCCATAATGAGCTGCTTTAAACTTTCATATAACCACAACAATAAACTGAAATAGTTCCATTTATAGCAAAATTGAGTTTTTTAGCAAGAATTTATAAGAAAATATGTGCCCATTGTAGACAGCGCCGAATATCTCGGAAGTGTTTGATATAGACAGGAATTGCAGTATAATATTATTACATTACTGATACTACGGGACAAGAACGTATTTGCTGTTTTAGCACCATTCGTTTATGAAATGTATTTTCAATAATATAGTTTGCTTTGCAAGTTTTATTGAACATTTTATATTTCTTGCAATACAATCGAGACACGGCCTGTTAGTCCTGGTGACAGAAGAAAACAGTTGATTCGGTGGCCTACAATTAGGGCTTAGCTTTTCACAATTTAAGTTTTGAAGAAGATGGCTTAGCTTAACACAAATGAAGCCTTGAATATCCACAAAATTTTAATGGCTCATACATATTATGTTTGTACAACACGTTCAGGCAATGCAAACAAAAGAAAACTTATTTAAAATTACAGATAACCATCTTAACTTCCCTTGCTTCAAAGCAGAAACCTACTTTTGTCATCTTTATTCGGAGGGTGTTATTTTTTACATTTCTGATTTTTGGGAACAGTAGGGCGTCTAAAAAATAATCTAATTATGTCTCTCCAAGACCCTTTTGCCCCAGTCCACTTTCTGACACAACTTGCTTATCGTGAAAATCCAACATTTTAGAGAAAAAAAGAACATTCACTGCGACCAAGTGTTCCTAAACAAAACAAAAACGTTTTTAAACCATTATGGGTAAAGAAAAAACTCCAAGGAAGAATGATCATGACGTTTTAATAGAAAATCGATACTTCTGTAGTGTTTTGCCCATACGTTCGCGGCGCAAAGCAGGCAGCCGCTTGCTATCCTAAGGCGACACTGCTGCCCTCCGAACTACTACAACACTAGTTCTGGACATTTCTATGGAGTCCATACTCGTTAGCACGTGGCCACTGGGGTTCTCCCCAGCCGAGGAGCTGCTCAAAGGAAGCGATGGCGTAGTTTGAGAGGGGAAACACAGAAGCGCCAATGAAAAGTCTGAGATGTAAATCAGCTTCGCATCATAGATCAATACCTATTCTATAATATTCATCCATGGTCGCATCATCCACACAGAACATTGTGAGTTACAAAACCTCCGTAACGAAGCAAAGCCGTTGAAGAGATGTTTTTCAGCTTATCACATCCACAGAGGTGACACATGCTTACCGACAAGCGAAAAAAAATGGGGGGGGGGGTTACAGATAAACGTTTGAGGAATAGAAAAAAAATCTAACACGCCGTACGGGAAACCTGTTTTTCATGTTTTTCGTGCACGAAACATATGTAAGGATTCGATTGATTTTGTTTATTTTCAAAGAATAGTGTTACGACACTCAGCCGCAAAACTGGGTGATGCGAAACATCACTCGCTTCCATTGCGCTTACACCACTGGACAAACCTAAAGAAGAGCGTGTACTAATCTGGAACTATTGATACACAACTTTTTGTGGTATCGATGTCGGTTACATGTTGAATTCACTTTTATTAGAACTAATACATAAACACTAGCACGCACTTTGTAAATCCATTACAAGAATCTTCCACAATGTTTTCAATAATCTTAAATTAAAGATACATTTATCCATCAATTTTTGATTTTCAATATTCACTTGGGATTTATTTAGAACATTTACATACTTTCAATTTCTTCTGAGTCATAAACTGAGAAAATGTCTCTATATGAAAAAGAAAGGTCTCTTCACAGGGTCTCTCAAAACTTCATTAAAATTTGAATTGCCCTCCATGCCAACAGAAGCAGAGCAAATAAAGAAGTTTAAAGGCGCGTTTACACGGAGAGAGTTTTCTCTCCTAACTTTCCGGAACTGGTTAGGAGACACGTGT
>BOPP01000037.1:69401-83706 GCA_017312745.1 Gryllus bimaculatus
TTTTATAGGAAAGATTGTTAGTGAAATACAACCAGCGGAGAGGGCGATTTGGCTGCATGAGCATCAACCATGTCGTAATAGCACAGATAGAAACCGAGAAAAAGAACGAGGGGGAACACTCCAACAACGCGACGAATTCAAATACAGATATATCTGTGAATGTCCTGATCAACATTTACCAGAGCAATACAAATACAACGCAGGGGATTTCTCACCAGATATTAAATCTTCATTTTAATGTTTAAGAAATAAAATCCGTATACCAAAACTTATTTATTCGTTATTCCGTTGCAATCTCTGCAGGTATCACCCCAATGAACCGACTTGTAAGTCCTTCCCCATACATGTTATTTTTACGCTAAGCCAACAGTGCACCCATTTTGACGCTATATGAATAATTTGAGTCTTCAACTACGAACTAAGATCCTACTAATGAGCATCTACTACTCCAGGTCTCACCGAAGCTGGCAAGCAATTCATATGCTGCGACAACAGACTATCTCCAAGGAATACCTCAGCAAAATCATCCAAGAAGGTTTTATTAATGCACACATCCGCTAGATTTTCTAGAGTCTCATCACAGTGCTAATACAGCGAGATGAGATATGTTCCTAAACGAACTCAACAATATCCACCTCAGACATGGAATTCATGTGATACACCTGTCATCGAACGTTTAAAAGAGAGATACTCTACAAAATATAATTTGGCAGGCAGAATCGGTTTTATGGTGAGTGGAGTCTCGATTTATAGTGTTCTAACTCTATATTGTGACTGTCTTGTGAACAATCTTTTAATAAAATGTCTTATATCATAATCAAATTATAAATCTTAACACACAAGTACCATCAAAGGGACGATAATTAAGTCATCGGCTCACCTCTTTTAATGCACAAAAATACAATGATTTTTTTTTTTCCCCTCAAAAGAGGATCTTCAATTGAGTCCAAACACTGGGATTCAACTGTGTATTCAAACATCAGCTAAACGTGTTAGCCAGACTGACAACCAGGCTATGGTAGGACTGACCATAGAGATAACCACAATACTGCAAAATATACGCCGAAATCTAAAAGTTTCAACAAATTTGGGCAATAGGTGCCGTTATCAGGAAATGTGAAATTTAATATCACAGAACAAAGAGGCTTATCTTAAAGTAATCATCCAGAATAACAACAAAATGAGATGTATTAAAATTAAGTATAAGGTAAAATATTTAAGGAGATAACGTAGATAACTATATATAAACGGGATGCGTTCTTAATAGATAGATCCAATATCTCCTGCGCAACTAGCAATATGGCGGACTATAGCTCTCGATATACAGGCAGATGCATTGTGAAGAACAAAATAGAATACCTGGACTCAGACTTAACTCAATTCTATCACAAAGAAAAAGTCTCTCGATTCGAGCAGAACACATAAATTGTATTTACTCAAGATAGGTACGTCAATAGTAAGAGCTCTTGACACATACCTATATATCGGTCCACCTCTATCAACATTCCCCAACTAAACGATATGTACGAGGTACGATGTGAAAGAGTAAGAACAGATCACGCAGAAAGAACCATGGGCTCTTCCATTACTCTCTGAATAGACACGCGGCTAGATAACTGTAATTTGAAGCACGATCCCCACACGTAGAAAAAGAATAGGAACACAGTAGATGGAAGGAAAGATGTCACATCACATCCAGTCACAACTCACCAAGTCTAACAGCTTCCTATACAACATCACCTTACACCCCACAATTGGAGAACTTGTAGATATTTTATAATCCAAAGATTACCCACATTTATGACAATAGAACGAACGGACCTCTCAGCAATAGCTTCCATCTACAAATTCCCCTCCTTTCCCCAACTCCCGCTACTAGAACAGGCGACCTGATTTACTCACAGTGACCGATTTCTACTAGCAGGCGACATTATTTTCAAAATCAAACTACCCTGGATTGGGCAGACAATACTACAAAACGGGAACAAATAATAACAGACATATCTCGAACATCGAACACAAGCGTAACCCTTTCAGCGCAGGAGAACCAGCACCACGCAACCGTTTATAGACACACCAGCTCGCCTCAGTGACTGTATCCAGTACTATTCTCGCCGATTCAATCCTTACTCCAATAATCCTAATAAATGCATACACCATCACAACTGCATTAGATACCTATAGCTCTTACTCACTCTCGACCAATACTATTCGATCACCTCAGAACCAATGTGTATTCTTCAATTGACTTTGATATACAATGCATAACACTTCATAATTCAACTTCCCCTTCAACAAAGATCAACCGTCACATCACTACCGCTCTCAAACCTAAGAACTGCCCAGAAGAAATCTAATACACAATGTACATCGCGCGACTACTACCAAAACAAGTAAATATTCAAATGGCACTACCTTGTTGCAAGCTGAGAAAATGAAATATTGGGGATCAGATGTTAATCATTAAACACCGATTAGAAATGAACACTCATTATAATATCAGACGTTTCTACCTTTATTCGAAATTTCATCTTCCTACTTATTACCAATTGGTAGAGACAATGCTACATTTAACTTTAAAATTATTTGTCTGTATAAACTAGGGCGACTATTCAAGCTCACAGACGATAGAAAGGAAAAAGTAAATTTAAGGAACATGTTAACAAACGTAGAAGCAGAAGTAGAACATATCCCAACAATCACCAAGATACTATATCTCTGTGCTATGTTTCACTATTATTAAGCAAAAGAACATTTACATATAGGTTTGTGAAATGACTTGATTTTTCGAACATGGAAGACTTAATAGTCCTTTGTCGCTTTTTATATTCGTCACGTGTTCTCTGACGATCTTATTATTCTTACCAGGAAAAACCGGATCATCTCTTCTTCTTGGCCCCTCCATCTTTCCAGAACATTAATTTTTATTTTTATCATATCACAACAGCGCCAACATTGTTCATGCGGATCACTATGATTATGACTAACGAACAAGGGACGGATTGATTCTAACGAAGCGTAGTATGTCAATAGAAACAGATATGAAATTCCCATTGTAGAACACAATAATGCAACTTTTCAATACCTTATCGCGTCAGGTTAGAGTTTCAAAATGTTTCACAGACCATGTATAGCGAGCAAATACTTGCTTCGGTACTACAGAGAAAAGATATGATACCAGAGACCAATAAACTAGCTATTTCATTCAACGAGAAACATGTTGTTTGATTGTCTACGTCAAAAAACACAGCAAAAGAATCAGAATCGAAATAAAAATTATTATTTAAAAAGATTGTTGCAATTAGTGAGGGTGACTTATGTACTCACCACCAATGTTTATTTGAAATCGTCGCTTCACACATACTCTCTAACACTCACCTTTCTCGCAGTATTTTTTGTTATAAATTTTGCTCATAGAGGGTAGATGATGATGATGTACTCTCTCAAATCGACTAGCTCTACATAGTGTTCCATGGTCCACACTACTCCTCTCGAGTAAGTGTATTGATAGTAAAGAAATGTGTTCGTCACTTCAGCTTTAATATCTATATGAGACACTCGTATTTTAAAAGTGGCAAGTATACTAATCGAACTGCTCATTTATTCTTAATTTCTAGACTAATGATAAGCTAATTTAAAATATTCTACAATACTAAAAATTCTGTTTGGGGAAGATAACGACACTTAGTATTTTAGAAAGATATCTATGTTATAACACAATGATATATTAACAGGCTGGTCATCAGAGAAAAGTGTTCAATACTTAATTCGCTTTCCGGAGGCGAAGCAGATAAATACTCTGATATGAGAAATAAGTGACGTCAACAGCCAATCCTGAGAATAGCCCATAGAGAATCCATTCTTCAGGAATAACCTTGCATCGGACTTGAACAACCATTCAAAAATTGTAATGGATTTCCATGCCTTATTCCAGTTGTATTCTAAATAGTATTTTTAGTAACCATCATTGTTCCGACAATGATTAACAAAAAAAACAAAACAGCAAAGAAACAAAACCTTTGAAACAGTTATAATAGATTTTTCTCTTAATCCCTCGGCTTTTTTTTCAAAGAGCCCCATTTTTCTTTAGATTCCTTGACCCCTCCATTCCTTATGCTTTCCAGGCTTTCTCTCCTTACTTACATTATAATATTTTCAAACCCGTTCTCTTCCTCTCTCTCTTGTCTCATTTTTTTATTCTCTTTTTTTTCTTTTCGCGAACGACAGGAGGGAAAACGACAGGGCCGGGGGTCAGCAAGCTGGTCGAGGTGGCACACTGGGGCCGGCGGCACGGGGTGAACACATGACGCGAAGGAGGACAAAAGCACCCCAGACGCCCCCGCGGGGTCGCCGGCCCACTCAGGCACCAACGACCGGGACGGACCACACCGGGGGAGGGCAACAACCGGCACTCCGGCGGGCTCCGCAGACCCAGCCGCGCACCGGAGGGGACGCCCAAGAGCCGGCGCCGGCCCGATCCGCGGCGCCCCTCGTACACCAAAGGGACGTGGCGTACGCTGCACCCAGACCAAACGACAGACAGCGGCACGCGGACGACACAGGCGGCAGGGACAAACGCAGCGACCTCACGCGGCGCAAAAGACGGCAAAAGGACGGAGACGACAGAACGACGGAGCAAAAGACAACACACCGGCGACAACCCCGCACAGAAAAAGAGCTAAAGCCACACTTCCTTGGGAATGGAGCGGATGCCCCGAGACACAGAACGCAGCCAACGCACACCTCGCCACCCAGATAGACCAACACAAGGAACTAAAAAGTGAAACAAAACGACGCAATCCTCAGCCTTGGAGCGAAAAAGGCTGCGCACGGAATAGAACATTAGTACACAGATCTGACTGTCAAAAGCCAACAGACGACTGAAATTCCCTAACACCTGTCGGGCTAACACGCACCCACTCTCGCACCCCCAAGACAAGAACTGACGTATACCAGCAGCGTACATTAACCACAATACTGACTTACAACTGTGCGACCTGGGCCAACGACATCCAAGACTAACCTATCAAAAACTAATTATAAACAGAGAAAACCGATTCTTAGCCTCTCTTCTACCTCCCTCCCACTTACAAATTACAACAAACTCCGACACAATGCACTATACACTAACACACAATTCGACACATAGAACAATTTTCCGACAGACGCACGCAAAGAACGTGACAAGCCCTCGCGACAAACCATTTACTGCATTTTTCCAACCCGGCCCTCATCAACCATGTCCTTCACAGACCCACCCTCTTTCCAAATCTACACGATTTCTTTCACCCTTTGACAATTCTCAAACCTTTTCCCGCGCAAGCCCTCATAACTGCTACTCACCTATCGACATCGGTTAACATTTCTTATCTAATGACAACTCTTATTTAATTCTCATCTTATAATTCCTCTTCTCTCCCTCCCTCTCCCCATCCCTTCTCTCCGAACACCGTCCATGTAACGGCTGGTAGCGAGAGAGATCCTCCAACCTCCCACGCTGCTCCTATCTATCTTTACCACAACAGACCTAGCGCCATCGCACCGCCAACTGGCGAAGATGCCGAGAAAGCAGGCCCCGTGAGAACGTTGTTGCCTCATCTAGCAAGGACCAGAGGAGACGACGGGGCGATGATCCATTGCACGCGTCCGATGATTCAATCTGAGGGCAGTCTGTGACTCCTGTAGGAGCATCTGCTCGAAAGTAGCGTCGAACATCATCGGAAGTCCGCTAATGCGAGTGCACCGAAACCGAACGGCATACGCTGTTTACTCCGGCACTATTTCTAAGTATAACACTGTACTTCCATACTCGCTCGAACAAATAGCTTAATCTGTCCCGTAAATGCCATTTTGTACTAATAACTAAGATTTACATTATTAAGTGTGACATAGTTAAACATATATACAGACAAATCTTACCCCATGGAGAGAGTTTTTGTTATGTAGCATGTGACTCCGCTCCACTACTATCCGAATCATCAACAGGGGCACAAGATTATTGGTCCCTAATGACGACGCCGAATTCATATGTCGTCCACTCTCACCTGCAAGACTTGTATCCTTAACAAATGGGACGA
This sequence comes from Gryllus bimaculatus, assembly GCA_017312745.1. Taxonomy (NCBI): domain Eukaryota; kingdom Metazoa; phylum Arthropoda; class Insecta; order Orthoptera; family Gryllidae; genus Gryllus; species Gryllus bimaculatus. Next base: position 75,479 of record BOPP01000037.1, read on the forward strand.
ATCGTATATTCATACAACAGCCTCTGAGTGACAACGTCTTAACTAGCACTCATTTCCTACGAGCTAAATTGCATTGTTACTTATTCTCAGGGGATTAGGAAACAAAAAAAAATATAAATTTCGACAAATCACTTTATTTGTTTTTCAAAATATTCCCCCATGAAGATCTCTATAACAGTTTTGGCATGCGTTTGAACCAATTGTCGAAGCACTTTTTCCACTGAGGTATCTCCGAAAACACTCGCATTCTGAATGAGCGAAGCCGCTTCTTCAGGTGGCGAAAAACGTTGACCCCTCCAGTTTGTTTCTTGACTCGTACCGTTACGGGAAACGAAAAAAAATCATTCGGTTGCCAAGTCAAGACTATACGGCGGGAATGACTCATCAAATCTGATGTTTTGGCGTGCTCAAAAATGCACGTTGTTAGCCAAGCCGATGGTGTGTAGAGCTTCGCATTGTCGTACGTGCAAGAGTGATCGTCATCGGCGGTTGGTTTTCCTCGCAATTTCTTGAAGCTGGCAACATCGTTGTGTACCACTCAGAATTGACTGTGTCTCTGCGTCTGTTCTATGTGGCTATGGTTGCCGACACGGTCCAGTTTTCTGAAAAAAAAAACAGTGGTGAAGTGCTTGCGTGCGCGAACACTTTTTGTTGGATTTTTGCTCATCTTCAAACATCTATACAGTCGACTCTATGTTTACTCTTCGGGGGCTCTACACTAATCCACGAGTTCATTCACCTTGTCACGGATGTTCATAGCTGTGGAAGCACCGCGATCGTTTTTTGAGGGCATCATTTTATTCAACCAAACGACACGAGCCTTTTTTTAGCGATCACACATTGTGTGGGATCCACACGCGACACAACTTTTTTTTGACAGGTAAATGTTCATCAATTACTTGAATATGTATGCTGGCCCCGCTAATGCCTATGGTTGTTATCAAATCTCAACGATAGGTCACATGAAGATCTTGCAATATCAATTCACGACACAGTCAATGAATGGTTTTCGGACAAGTGATTTTGGAGGCCTCGCGAAATTCGTCTTGGAGTGACTGTCGACACACATTGAATTCACCCACCACCATCGAATAAACACTCGTCCTTGATTGAGCTTTATTGCAAAAATTGAATGAAGCTTCATCCAAGGCACTGGGTTGCTTCGATGTCGCGTTTTTTATACCACGGTACGTAAATTGTAAAAAGAATGCGCACGACAAATGTGATCAAGATTTAATTCCATTTTTGGGCCAAAGAATGCTTTTAATTGAGAACTTTAGATTTAACGAAAACTATAGCGCCTCGTACTGTCAAAACCTTCCGAGTACGTATACAGACGCTCAAAACATCACTTAACGATAAGAGCTTGTCAATTATGCCAGATTGCAACACCAGGGTTGTGCCAAATCCCGAAACATTAAAAGGCAACCTTCGTTTATAAGCGAAGTAGCCTGCTCCCTTAAGTGTCGCCTAACATGGCTCGCTCGCATCGTCAGTCGTAACCAGTTTAGGTTATACTTTAACGCTGGCGTTCGCCGATTATTGAAGTTTGTTTTGCTGGTTTGTTATAGTGTAGGAAGTTTAAAATCTGTCATTGTGAACGGTTATGGAAAACGATTTCAAAGATCTATTTTTGAGTTTGTAGTAGCCCAACACATCTGCAAATTCAAATGAGGACTTATATTACAGAGATCATGAGCAACCCATTGGGCAATGTTTATGATCGAACACAATTCCGAAGTGACTTCGTTTCAATATAAAACTTACATGTAGTGATATACTGTGCCGATGATCGACCAAAGTCCCAAATGTCTAAAAGCACGATTGCCGATTTCCCACCTTATTAAAAGTTCTCGTGCATTAAGATGGTTACTTCATCCTTATATGAATGTTTCCAAAAAGTTTAACTTTCTCATTCATTCTCAATTGATAAGACCCTAAATTATAACGTATTATGAACTTTGCAATGCTGTAAATAACAAGTGAAGTAATTTAAATTGATGTGAATGGAATTTATAGTTAATACTGATATGGGGTTGACATTTTCATTACATGAAATGTTGAATAACTCATATACCAATATTGGCAGACTTATGCTTCATACCCTGTACCATTACCACCACTTTGTGTTCATTAGTTTTGTATTCTAGAGGCATTACGTTAACGTTATGGAATCAATTGAAACTAAATGAAGTATTTTATTACAATCCAAAATGCACCATAAAATAATGTTAGACTAATGCACAAGAACACTTGCAGAGATCTCATTAAAATTTTGATACGATTTTATGGATTATATTTTTTATCCAAACATTTTCTTATTATTAGGGATTTCGTAATGAATCAATTTTTAAATATTAACATGACTAGCGGTGTCAATCAGTCATTGATAATTAATATGAAATCGTTAGATTATATTGCTATAAAATCTGCTTGTTATTAGTGACTTGGTTGTAATCACTTAGTAAAAAATACATCTAACATCAAAATATCTCGTTTTGTCTGCTATGAGGACTTATTAAGAGGTATTAAATTATTTCCGTAACGCAGCACGCCGTTCAACTCTACGTTGGGAGTGTCTGCCTGCTGTTAAATTGGACACTCTTTGTACACAAACGAAGTGCATGTGTAATTCGGTTTGCAAGAAAACTTCTGCCGCCAGTGCAATGTTGCCACATTTTCGCCTTCGCCTTAACGCAAAACACTTATTTCCGCCGGTCATAAGGAACGTCTGTGAAATACGAGCGCTCCTAACAAGTGAAGTCAATATTTTGAAGATAGCCACTTATCACTTAATGGGTTGCGTTATCCCTAATAAGTGGACGACTACGAAATCGCGCCCCTATGCGTTAAATAACTCCAAACACGAGCCGCTCTAAGGCATTAAAACTAAACCAAAGCATCGAAGAAAACGTTTCTCACATCGTAATCCTACAGGATGCAGATCCTTGAACATTCTATTAATCTTTTCTTGTGTGGTCCTGGGCTTCTCATATTAACCCACCTGCTCAAAGACATGCAGAATGGCCACCTAAATTGTGTATAGAGGGTCAGAGCAGACAGAGAAAGAGAGAGTGAGGGAGAGCAAGGAGAGGACGGGACGGGCTAGAGCGGAAACAGAGGAACAAACGGAGAAAGATGGTAAGACAGAGGGAAAGTACGGAGAGAGAGGGGAGAGACAGAAATAGAAGAAAGAGGGAGATGAAGGGTCAAGACAACGTTCTGCGAGTTTCTGCGAGTTGTTTGTAAAAAGGAAGTGAAAATCAGTCCGTATGTCTTTATAGATAAATTTGTTTTTAATTATTTCGCTTAGTTTCTTAATTATACATCTTGGACTGTGCCTTCCATATATGATTATTTGCGCACTGTTATATAAATTTATCCGCAAAACCTTCTTGTGACACAATAGAATATATCTTTCTTATACTATACTCACTTAACATATTCAACTGAATTTACCATACTGTCTGTGATTTTTTCAAGTAATTTTATTAATGAATTATCTACGTTCCTAAGTGGTTTCCAAATTGCTGAACTTCTCCCAATTGTTTCACAATTTGCATTGCCACCTTTTTGACTTACAATTAAAATTCTGTTACAGCTTCAAATACTGTATTTGAAGTAAAATAAGCACAATCCGCATACTTTATGTAATTCAGTCTTTGTGCATATACTTTAATACTCATTTTGTTATTGCTGCACCAATCTTTCTTGACTATAAGACTCTTCATAATCATTCAACAGTAGTCGTCATGCGAGAAACAGGGTAAAAGTGAGTGGTCGGGATCTTTTTAATGAAATTGGTAGGATTGTCATTAATGAAATTGCGAAAAAAACCGGATTTCTCTGATACAGCAGACCATTTGGCCAGCATGACCTTCTGACTATTCTGAGTTAGTCTGCAACAATTATCTATTTTTGCTTTTTGTTCCTGTCAGTGCAGGAAGGAATTGATAAAACCATTTTAATCTCTACAACTTCTTTTTCTTTTTTCTCCATTTTTATGGGCACGAATTTTTGGTGTTTTTCACCGTGCAAAAGCTTTTTCAAATCTATAAGCACAATTTCTACATTTCCCAATATTTATATATATTAAATAATAATTTTTCTATAGCAAGTGTTTAACGTAATCTTTCTCGTGGATTTTACCTTTTTGATAAATCCCAAACTGATGTTGCTAAAGAAATTAATTGGTTTAATTAATATAAAGTGATTTTCATTCATTTTTCTATGATTTTTTGAAAGCTATCCCAGTTTTTATTAATAATTTCTTGAGAGTTTGGAACAGTTAAAATATGTTTCCAGTCTCTTTTTAAATTTAGAAGAAAACGCCAATAGTTATTACTTCCAAAATTTTTGCATTCTAAATTTAATAATTTTACATCCAGCGATGTTCGGAGCCTTCGGTCATCCCTCGGTTCAGGTTAATAATTTAATTACAAAAGTAGTTTCAAATGAGAAGCCAAAAGATTTTCACAAAATTGCAAAAAACTAACAAAGTAAATCTATATGTACTCCAATTTCAACTGAAAGCTTCACTCTGTTATATTAGAAAATACTAAAAATATTACAAACAGTATCTGTATTTTAAGGCGCATATTGCCGAGTACAGTCTTCCAGCCAAATTACCTTTATCGTTTTAAGATTGGAGTCGAAAGTCTGGAGTAAAAAACCGAGGAGATAGCTTGAAGGTGGTTAATTTCGAATGGTTGGTTCTTTATGTTAAAAAAATGTTATGCTCAAAATAGTATGTTTTCATACATATTTGTAAACTGAATAGTTTCTATAAATGTATTTTATAATATTCTAAGTTTTATGTATTCAAAGGTTCTAGATATAATATCTGATGGTTTCTAGTATATATAGCACGATAAGTTCCGAATACTGACTCCGACAGGCTATTATAATCCGAAGTACGCCGTAATATTTATTTTGGCGGTTTCACCAAGGTCTCGTCTTTGTTAAAATTTCGACAGATATTTTTCTGTTCAATAATCGTGCAGATTGCTCTGTTCAACAGGGACAATGCCAGCATTTCGAGTGCAACGTCTTCTGTACGCCGCGAATTTCGAAATGTGTTTTGGTGAATGGAACGGTGTCAGAATTCTCTCTTCATTCGTGTTTATTTTTGTGTTGCAGTTTACATCAGGCCGTCACTGTATTCGAGTTTCGGTTGTTAAAGGTTCGTTTATGGCGTCGTCTTGTCGTGTATGTAGTAGGATTTCTAACATGAAAGCGGAAAGAAGCGAGAAGAGAAGAAGTTATCTACACGATGAGGAAACAACCTTTAATTCGCTGTTGAAAAATATTATATAAATGTAAAGTAAATGCGCTTACATATTTGGTAGAATAGGGAGGGCATGGATACGCTATTGAAAGGTTCCAATAGCTCAGTGGGAATGAGTTTGTGCGAAGGGAAACATCTTTAAAAAATTGGGCTCTGAAGGAGATTAAAAAATCTTATTATAAACTGTTCAAAGGTTTTGGTTCTTTGCTGTTTTGTTTTTTTCTTAATCAATTGTGGAAATGATGGTTACTAAAAATGACATTTTGAAATGACAACCTGGAATAAGGCAAGGAAATCCATTACAATTTTTGAGATGGTTATGAAGGTTATCTTGAAAATGGATTCCTTCATCTCGATTGCATTTTTCTCATAAATTACTCAGTATTTGACAACTTTTTCTCTGATGACCAGCCTGTAATATATCATTAAATATAATTCTAAAATACTAGTCACTCCCCAAACAGAATTTTAGAATATTTAATTACAATTAAATTAAGAAATTAAAAAGTAAATTGACTTAAACATGCTCATAGAAATAAAGCTATAAAAATTTTTTTTAAGAATCCCTACGATGAGAGGAAGTCGCATAAAAGAAGTGATCTTAATTTCTACAATACTCACAACACAAAAACAAATTATCAAAAACTCCAAGTTTAGGAATGTTTTAAACAGATAAAAAATGGAGATAAAGTATTAATTGTCAACTTAAATAATAATATTCATTATTTCTTTTGCTTCGTAAACACATCACAAATGTCTTCTCTGAATGAAATAATCATCTTTATGTGTATTTTTTTAGAAAGAAGATTGTCTTTAAATGTTTGTGGAGACCATTTTGACTGCGTGAATATGGTTATAAGTTCCATTATGTGTCTCTATCATGGTATTCAATCTGTTTATAATACTACGCTAGAATCAAATCTTTTCACAAACATATATGACAATGTTCGCAATAAAATAAAAATTAATTTTGGAAAATAGGCCCAGAAAATATTGTAGAATGATCTCAGAAACACTACAAATAAAAACACAAGACTATTAATTCCATGTTAAAATCAAATCATTTCACAAACCTATATGTAAATGTTCTTTCTAAAATAAAAATAGCACAAATATATATTTTTATATGTTGGGATATGTTCCAATTCCCTTTACAATTTTTTTCTTTACTTTTACTTAGTCCCATCAACAAATAAGTTTATTAGCAACCACCAATTTATAGTGAGTGAATTTATAGTGAAACCATTATAATTTCATCTATCATTACATAACATATATATAGTACACAATATAATTATAGAATATTGTCCTATGCCATTAAGAATTTTACAATTTTTTCTTATATTGTAACTTTATAAAACTTGATCTTTGTTGTATAATGTTTCTTTATAAAACTTGATCAATTTGTTCTTATATTGGTTGAATACTATTAGGTATCTAAAGTTTTATTATGATTAGTAGATTTTCAGTGATGACTGAATTTAGGTCTGTTTTCTACAATGTGGTATTTCATTAAATAAATGTACAAATATCACAATGGTAAGGATGTTTATAAATTTATTGGTGTATGTTTACATCTGTTCCTTCCATCTCTGTTTATTCTTTTTTACTTGCTTTCATGGTTGTCTATTCAAAATAATAAGGTTTATTTTTATGCTGATCTGTTCTTACTCTTTTCACATGTCTCTCTCTTTAAAGTGAGGATATATAGGTATGTTCTAACGATGGGAATTATTATTTATTATTTTTTGTGATAAGACTTTTTCTTTGTGATAGAATTGTATATATAGTTCTAATTTTTTTTTAAAAAATATCTGCTGAAATTAATATGTTATGGCAAGTTTTCTCCCATCTCTTTATATAGTTTCTACTTATTCCTTAAATATTTTTTCACCTATACTTGATTTTTTAATACATCTCATTTGTTATTTTTACATAACTTTTATTTTATTCACTATTGCCAAATTTGTTGACTTTTTTATATTTTCAGATGGATCATGTCAGCTAAGCCTGTCTAACATCGTTGACGAGTGGAATAGACACATTGAATCAGTGTTGGACAATGAAGATCTCTTTTGAAGGAAAAAAAATCATTGATTGTTAAAAAGGAATGACTTAGGTACTTGTGTTTAATTATTTTATTAATAAACATTTTATAAAGATTGTTCACAAGACAGTCACTAATTAGAGTAGAACACTATAAATCGGCTCCACTCACCATAAAACCATTCTCCTGCAAATTATATTTTTTAAGATCTACTCTTAAACTTCGATGAAATGTATGTTACATAATACCAGGTGATTATGTAGGAACATATCTGCAATCCTTTGCTGTGAGAACTCTAGAAAATCTAGCAATTTCATAAAAACCTTCTTGGATGATTTCTATATTCCTTGGAAGCTTCACAAACCCACTAGACTTGAAGTAGTAGATTGCTCATCTCAATGAAGACTCAAATTATGATAAAAAATTACTTTGTTGCAAAATAACAGAGACTTACAAGTCTGTTCATTGGTGATACCTCAGAATTACTAACAAAACAAAAAATATACATTTTATTTAACATAAAATGAATTTAATGGGACTATTTCTTATCAGGACATTACAGAAATATAAGTCGGTATTCACAAATCTTTTATTTTCTCTTCTATCAAAGACATAGCTTTGCTAACTGTGGGCTTCCTTAACCTAAAACAGAGTTTGCTATCTGGTTCGCAAGGGATCTCAAAATATTCTGTCCGACATGTCATCTGGGCGGATGCTCTAAATCATCAGAGAATATATTGTCTATCACCTCTATTATTTTGAACAATGCTTTACTGGATATGTTTTAATAATTTATGTTATTCTCATCTTTTTAATTCCACAATTATTGCATTTTTAGATTTTTGAAAAACTGGGGTCACAATGTCAAAAGAAATGAATTATTGTAAAAGCATT
>BOPP01000037.1:84662-102207 GCA_017312745.1 Gryllus bimaculatus
AATTTGTCCCGGTAATAACAACATGAACTAGTAAAATGAAAAGTAAATTATTTCAAATTTGCAGTTTCCATTCAAATCAAGCAGCTCTGCACTTTACTCGAAATAAATATATGCGTGTGCCAATTGACTAAAGGTTCTCAAGTACCAAAAATCTTAGGTTGGCGTCTTTTGCCAGGCCGGCCAATAATTTACAAAGTGAACGATTTTGTAACACTTTATTGCGTTTTATTCGAAATATTGCCCAGCCAGAGAGAATTTTACGATCCCTAAAAAATCGTGAAATATTTCTTTTTAAAATGTGGCATTTATGACCCTAAACAATTCTGAAATAAGCCTTAATATACAATTAAAAATTAACAATATCATTTCTCTGCCTAGAAATTTATTATAAAACCCAGAAGAAAGGCATCTTTTGAAACTAAAAATCTTAATATATTCTTTGTGCAAACATAAATGTAATTTATCCGTTCTTTTGCATGAGAAATTATAAAGTAAATGTTCACATTAGTGAAGCTTTACAGTCAATGTCTTGCTGCTTTGCTTCTTCTGCTTTCGAAATATATCCTAAGTTTTTCCTACATGCGCTTGAAGTATTCATCATCTACAGAAAATTTCAAAAAACAACTAAATGCTGAAAAAGGCTTTTTCTGTAATCCAAGTAGCGTTCTCTCACAACATAAATAGATATCTAAACAATTATTGCAAATCATGTTAGGATAAATCTCTACTTTTCTCGAAAATATCAAATCTGCGCCTTATATTTAACTAACTGAAGTGAACTTAAAGGATAAATTGGCCAAATATGGCATACAGTTAAGTATACATCATCAATTTCTAACCAAATATCAAGAAAAATTTCACTTATCTATGCCCTGAAAGCAATGCGGCCCAAAATTGTGTAAAATCTAGAATAAATTTGCTGCTCTTTCAATCAGTAATAAAATGGTTGCATCCAAAACGTAATGGTTTATTACACAAAAACCCCAAAAAAACATGACCACAAAAAAAATTTGCCTAGCCACATCAACACCAACGCACCGTACCACAGTCACACGCCCGAGATGTCATTTTTATGAATAATTTCCCTTATAATCAGTTATAATATCATCTTCACTTTCGATTATCTTTCCCTTCCTATTGTTACTTAGTCCACGCCTCTCTATTATCTTTATTTCTTCAGAATGCGTTAATCTTGCTCCAAAGACTGTAACAGTTTTTTACCTCTCATGCGTGGTCACCTTTCCCACGGCTGTTATATTCTTTTGATATCTTCGATATGTTATGCGATGTGACGTACCCTGTGACCAAGGAGCTATTATAGAGATATCCAGAACATGCTGCCTTTATATAGTTCCGGCCGGGAAGCACCGGCGCCTGCTGGGCAGTTAAGCCGCACTTTAGTACTCCCTGCTGCCTTAACAAGTGTGTAGCTTATTGCGGGATCTAAAATCACGAGATATTAGCTGTCGATTTTTCTTTCTCAAAACGTCACACGTTTAATCATTCTTCGTTGAGCTTTTTCCTCTGCCTTAATGATTTAAAAACAGTTTTTTCTTGATCTGTGGTTAGCGACACTTTCTTTGCCAATAAGGGAATGGTAATTGTTTTCTACTGTAATCTTAAAGGCTGTTTATTTACTACAGTTTCAGTTATTCTGTACTGATGAGCGAAAAAGGAAGCCAGTAGAGAGTCACAGTAAGCTTTTTCTGCAGTTAGTTACAACAGTCTAGAATTCCCAGCAACGGCCTTGTCGACCAATTCTTACTACTTGTCCTCCTATCGATTTAGAGTCCCTTGATTTCATCTCATGGTCCGCGAATACAGAATAACTACATAGAACACCGAACAACCACAATCTGCCTCGAAAAGAGGAAATGAGATGTCATTATATTTTCTGATATTTCATTGTACTTGAATTCCAACTTTCCATTCAACGACAGCAACTCTTCAACACCGAAGCTTCATTGTTGGCTGGCCGCGTTGCCAGTGTGACCCAACGTGGGTGGCATCGCAGGACAGCAGCGCGACGAGCTGCGGGAACCGTCGCGGTAATATGGACACTAATCTTAGCACCTGAGAAACAACAGCGAGGAGCGCGATTGTGCTCGCCATCGAGAAATCACAAACCATTCGTAATAGCACAGATAGAACGAAAAGACGACGGGGGAACACTCAACAACGCCGACGTAACCCCAAACGAGGACTCGGACGGAACATTACCCGAGCTCCCCTAACAGCACTGAATGCTCACCACTCCCCAAACTACACCACACCACACTCCCAACAAACCTTCACTTCCACCCATGACCAACTCACGGACATATCCTACTCCGCCCGAACCAGCAATTCAACTCCCACACCTACTCCCTCTACCTCACCTCCCTTTGCACGCGACTTAAGAACTCATCGCCTCCAAGACCTGCAACCTTACTCAACTGTTATATACTACCAATCAAAGGACATAATCGCCATCTGCGCAGAAACACCGACTGAGGCAACATTGCACAAAAATTCATCGCCCGCGTTTACTCAGCCAAACATTTTGCGAACCTCCTTCTAAATTCATCAGACACCGACTTCCTAACTATTTCCTCCCTGGAAATGCGGAATGGCGGCACTGGCTCGAAACGGTGCACTGACACTTAAAAACAATACCTGGACAGGACTTACTCCGTCGGCTACGTGCACTACTTTTTACAAAGAGACCCATTCTAACACAACCAATCCTTCCTGCCCCTTCAACATCCCCAACTACAACTTAAGCCTACGAACAGACCGCTCCACCCCGGCGGCCTGCTAACTGCAATTTGCCATCCCAGAAAGGCATCCGCGTCACACCAAACTCCCCTCCGCCCCCAACCCACCCACAATGAGTAATACCTTAATCCAAATACCCACTCTCACGGACCTCTCACAATAGCTTCCATCTACAAAATTCCGCTCAACTCCCGCTACCTAGGACCATGCGACCTGACCCTCTTTACTCACAACTGACCATTTTCTACTAGCCAGGCGACATTATTTCAAAATCAAACTACCGTGAGTTGCAGACATACTAACACCACGGACAACTGCATTTCAATACAGACATATCTCGACCACAACACCCAAGCGTAACCCTTCAGCGCGCAGGACAACCACGCAACACTTCATCCGCACCTCCCTGACGACATCCGGATTTCGCCCTTCACTCTCTCCAATATCACAATAAGCACCCCTCACTGCCCCATCTTGAAGCCATCACTTTCGCATCACCCTCCCAGCCTTTACTTTCCCTCACAGATACATTCACTCCCCCAACTTCAACTTCCCCTTCTCCGCATCCAGTCTCACTGACGGGCCAAAATTCAAACACCCTCATCTACCATAAAAAGTAGAAATCCCCCACATATGCCACCCCCTCGTTCCTCTAGCAAGACCAAACATGAAATTGACTCAGACCAGTGTAAAACACCAAGAGCCTCCAACATCCAACCGGCTCCCTCTTCGGCAAGTTTCCCACCGCTTTACCCACACCAACTTAACCTTCTACCAACATACTACCATCCACAACGACGATGACAAAACCTTTCCGCAGCACAAACGTCCAGACAAGATCCAACCGCACCCACGCACCCCTCGTTCCACATCCAACCATCTCTTGATATTCAGGAAACCGCTCTCATCTCCACCGACATTTCAACATCACACCTTGACTATAACTAGACACGGACGTAACGTAATCACACACTGGAAAAACTCTCTACGGCGGTAAAAGCGACCGGGCCACCGACCCCGTCGTTAAAGCCAACCGCCACCTCAAAAACCTCTGACAAAAATGTGACTGACTTTATCACCAAGTATTGAACCCATCTATCAAAAACCTCCTACTTCCCCAACTGCTGGAAATTAGCCAAATTTAAAATGATCCCGCAAACCCACAAATTCCCAAACACACTAAACCCTGACAATTACAGAACCGATTCAGCGTTCTCCCCATTTTAGGCAAATATTATGGTCGAAGACCGCCACTTTAGATCCTCGCAAAAGCTATCTCCCAATTCTACTAAGAACAGACGACGTCAGGAACCGAACCACAATTCGGCCTCTTCGAGCAGCACACGTAATCGACTTGGACTACAAACGCTTACGCCCTAACTCCCGACATTGCAACGCGACTACAGGCATGGAAAACGACGATCCGGCGTCGTCAGCAATTCTTCTCGATTTCACAAACTAGCCTTCGACACTGTTCAACCACAATACGCTAATTTACAAAATCACCCCACATTACTCCCCCGCTTTCTCCTTCCCACTCATCACAACTCACCTGACTGACCACACCTTTTATGTCAAACCAACCTCACAAACTCCTCTTCCTTCCCTCAGACCCCATGCCTCGCAACCTCAGATGACCCCGCACAAGGTAAGCCGTCCTCTCCCTTATTCCTTTTCTCCTCTTAACACACACTATGAGCAACTTGACCCTACCTCACCCACAGACCCACACGACTACATCTACGCTCGAACGACTCATCAAGCATCTGACCCAGTGACACACCCGCCCCACCACAAAGAACATAAACACCGGGTGGCGCACCGCAGACTACCTCACTCGGCCTCAAACTTACTTCATAATCGTAAATGACACTTAAGAAGCGACCATAACTAGCACTGCAGCAAAAGACAACACACCTGCGACTCAACCCCGCATCCAAGAAAAAAGAGCTACCAAGCCACATCTTCCTTGAATAGCGGATAGCCCCGAGACTACAGAACGCAGTCCGAACCTCACACCTCGACCGACCTCCACTATAGACAACACAATTCGACTGAAAAGATGGAAACAAAATCACTCGCAATTCTCTCCACCATTGAGTCGAAAAATTCTCACCGGAATAGACATTAGTAACACAGAATCAAATTACTTCAAAAGCCAACTAGCACGACTGAATTCCCTTTACACGCTGTCTCTACACGCACCCACTCTCCACCCCCAAGATCAAGAACTTTACGTTATACCCAGCGTCGTACATTAACCACAATACTGACTTACAACTGTGTCGACCTGGCAACGACATCCAAGTATCATAACCATCAAAAACTAATATAAAACAGAGTAAAAACCGATCTCTACGCCTCTCTTCTACTCTCCCTTCCACTTAACAAATTACCAACAAACTCCGACACAAATCACTATACACTTGAACAACAACACATCTCTATGACACGATAGAACAATTTTCCGACAACGCACGACACAAAGACGTGACAAGCCCTCGCGACAAACCCATTTACTGCATTTTTCAACCCGGCCTCATCAACCATGTCCTTCACAACCCACCCTCTTTCACAAATCTTACACGATTTCTTTCACCCCTTTGACAATTCTCAAACCTTTTCCCGCGCCAAGCACCTTCTAACTGCTACTCACCCTATCGACATCGGCTGGTCACATTTCTTACTCTAATGACAACTCTTATTTAATTCTCATCTTATAATTCCTCTTCTCTCCCTCCCTCTCCCCATCCCTTCTCTCCGCAAACACCGTCCCATGTACGGTCCCTGGTTAGCGCAGAGAATGCCTCCAACCTTCCCACGCTGCTTCACTATCTATCTTACCACAACATGACCATAGCGTCAACATCGCAACCGCCAACTCGGCGAAGATGCCGAAAAGCAGAGCCCCGTGGAAACGTTTGTTGCGCTCACAGCAAGACAAGAGGAGACGGACGGGGATAGATCCATTGCACGCGTCCCGATGATTCAACTGAGGGCAGTCTGTGACTCCTGTAGGAGCATCTGCTCGAAGAGTCAGCGCGTTCCGAATCCATCATCGCGAAGTCGCTAATGCGAGTGCACCGAAACCGAACGGCCATACGCATGTTTACTCCGGCAACCTATTTCTAAGATATAACACTGATACATTGCGCGAGCCATAACCTCGCGTCTGTAACCACAAAATAGCTCTACATACTAGTCCCGTAAATGCATTTGTCACCTATAAACCCTAGAGATTTTACATTATTAAGTGTGACATAGTAACACAATATATACAGACAAAATCTTACCCCATGGAGAGAGTTTTTCGCTATATGTACATGATACTCCCGCTCCCTAACCTCACATATCCCGAATCATACAAACACCGGGGCACAAAGGATTACTTGGTCCCTATCGAACGATCCCGTAATTACAATATGTCGTTCCAACTCCTCACCTGCAACTAGAACTTGATACCCTTTAAAACATATGCTGCGCTCACGAATCGTATATCAAACAACAGCCTCTGAGTGACGAACGTACTTAACCTAGCCACTCATTCCAATACGAGCTGATCAACATTGTTAACTTACTTCTCCAGAGCGGATTAGGAAACAAAAAAAAATATAAACATCTTCGACAAATCACTTTATTGTTTTTCAAATATTCCCCCATGAAGATCTGCTATAACAGTTTTGCATGCTGTTGAACCAATTGTCGAAGCCACTGTTTCTCCACTGAGGTATTCTCCGAAAAAGCCACTGCATTCTGAATGAGCGAAGCCGCTTCTTCAGGTGGCGAAAAACGTTGACCCCTCCCAGTTTGTTTCTTGACTCGTACCGTTACGGCGAAACGAAAAAAAATCATTCAGGTTGCCAAGTCAAGTACCTATACGGCGGGAATGACTCATCAAATCTGATGTTTTGAGCCTGTGCTCAAAAATGCACGTTGTTGAGCCCAAGGCCGATGGTGTGTAGAGCCTCGCATTGTCGTACGTGCAGAAGTGATCCGTCATCGGCGGTTGGTTTTTCCTCGCAATTCTTGGAAGCTGGCAAACATCGTTGAGATGTACCAACTCAGAATTGACTGTGCTCTCTGCGTCTGTTTTAGTGGCATATGCGTTGCCGACACGGTCCAGTTTTCTTCGAAAAAAAAAACAGTGGTGAAGCTGACTTCGTGCGCAACACTTTTGTTGGATTCTTGCTCATCTTCAAACATCTATACAGGTTCGACTCTAATGTTTACTCTTCGGGCTCTACACGTAAACTCACAGAGTTCATCACCTGTCACGATGTTCAAGCTGTGGAAGCACCGGATCGTTTTTCTGAGCATCATTATTTGTCAACAAACGACACGAGCCTTTTTTAGCGATCACACATTGCTGTGGGATCCAACGCGACACAACTTTTTTTGACGTCAAATGTTCA
Source organism: Gryllus bimaculatus (assembly GCA_017312745.1). Classification (NCBI taxonomy): domain Eukaryota; kingdom Metazoa; phylum Arthropoda; class Insecta; order Orthoptera; family Gryllidae; genus Gryllus; species Gryllus bimaculatus. Next base: position 91,832 of record BOPP01000037.1, read on the forward strand.
TGCAATTACTTGAATTGTATGCTGGCCCCGCTAATGCCTATGGTTGTATCCAAATCTCACGATAGGTCACATGAAGATCTTGCAATTATCAATTCACGCACAGATCAATGAGGTTTTCGGACCAAGTGATTTTGGACTGGCCTCGCGAAGATTCGTCTTGGAGAAACTGTCGACCACCACATTGAATTCACCCACCACATCGATAAACACTCGTCCTTGATGCAGCTTTATTGCCAAAAATTGACTATGAAGCTTCATCCCAAGCACTGTTGCTGAGTTAATACAACGTACGAAAGTTGTAAAAATGAATCGCACGAAAAATGTTCACGATTTAATTCCATTTTTTGCGTTTGGCCAAATGAATCTTTTAATAACTGTAAAACGAAACACTATAGCGCCTCGTATGTCAAAACCTTTCCGAGTACGTATACACCTCAAAACATCACTTAACGATAGAGCGTCAATTATGCCAGATTGCAACACCAGGGTTGGCCAAATCCCGAAACATTAAAAGGCAACCTTCGTTTATAAGCGAAAAGTAGCCTGCTCCCTTAAGTGTCCCTAAATGGCTCGCTCGCATCGTCAGTCGTAACCAGTTTAGGTATATCTTTAACGCTGCGCGTTCGCCCGATTATGAAGTTTGTTTTGTGGTTTGTTATAGTGTAGAAGTTTAAAATCTGTCATTGTGAAACGGTTATGAAAAACGATTTCAAAGCATCTATTTTGATTTGTAGTACCCAACACATCTGCAAATTCAAATAGGACTTATACTTACAGAGATCATGAGCAACCCACTTGGGAAATGTATATGATGAACACAATTCGAAAGTGACTTTCGTTTCAATAAAAACTTTACATGTAGTGATATACTGTGCCGATGATCGACCAAAGTCCAAATTGTCTAAAGCCACGAATGCCGATTTCCCCCCTTATTAAAGTTCTCGTGCATTAAGATGTTACGTCATGCCCTTATATGAATGCTTTCCAAAAAGTTTAACTTTCTCTATCATTCTCAATTGGATAAGACCCTAAATTATAACGTATTATGAACCTTTGCAATGCTGTAAATAAACAAGTGAAGTAATTTAAATTGATGTGAATGGAATTTATAGTTAATTACTGATATGGGGTTGACATTTTCATTACATGAAATGTTAATAACTCATAAACTACCAATATTGGCAGACTTTATGGCTTATACCCTGTAACCATTACCACACTTTGTGTTCATTAGGTTATTGACTAGAGCATTACGTTAACGTTATGGATCATTGAAACTAAAATGAAGTATTTGTATTACAATCCAAAATGCACATAAAATAAGTTAGACTAATGGCACCAAGAACACTTGCAGAGATCCCATTAAAATTTGATACCGAGTTTTATGGATTATATTTCTTTATCCAAACAATTTCTTATTATAGGGATTTCGTAATGAATCATTTTTAAAATATTAACATGATTACAGTGTCAATCAGCATTGATAAATTATATATGAAATCGTTAGATTATATGCTAAAAAATCTGCTTGTTATTATGACTTGGTTGTAATCACATTGAGTTAAAAAACTATCATCCTAACATCAAAATATCTCGTTTTGTCTGCTATGAGGACTTATTAGAGGTAGTTAGAATTATTTTCGTAACGCACACGCCGTCAAACTCTACGTTGGGAGTGTCTGCCTCTGTTAAATTCAGGACACTCTTTGTAACACAAACGAATTGTGCATGTGTAAATTCGGTTTGCAAGAAAACTTCTGCCGCCAGGCAATGTTGCCCACATTTCCCTTCGCCTGAACGCGCAAAACACTTATTTCCGCCGGTCACTAACGCGAACGTCTGTGAAATACGAGCGCTCCTAACAGTGAAGGCATATTTTGAAGATAGCACTTGTATCACTTAATGGGTTGCGCTTATCCCTATAGAGTGGACGACTACGGAAATCGCGCCCCTATGCGTTAAATAACTCCCAAACACGAGCCGCTCTAAGGCATTAAAAACCTGAAACCAAAGCATCGAAGAAAACGTTTCTCACATCGTAATCTACAGGATGCAGATCCTTGAACATCTATTAATCTTTTCTTGTGTGGTCTGGGCTTCTCATATTAACCCACCTGCTCAACGACATGCAGGAATGGGCCAGCTAATTCGTGTATGCAGAGGGTCAGAGCAGACAGAGAAAGAGAGAGTGAGGGAGAGCAAGGCAGGGACGGACGGGCTAGAGCAGAGAAACAAGGAACAAACGGAGAAAGATGGTGGGAGAGACAGAGGGAAAGCTACGGAGAGAGAGGAGAGGGACAGAAATAAGAAGAAAGAGGGAGATGAAGGGTCTACAGAACAACCGCTTCTGCGAGTTCTGCGAGTTGTTTTGTAAAAAGGAAGTGAAAATCAGTCCCTCGTATTGTGCTTTATAGATAAATTTGTTTTTAATTATTTTCGCTTAAGTTTTCTTAATATCAATCTTGGATGTGCCTTCCATATATATATTTGCGTCCACCTGTTTCATATAAATTTATCCGCAAATTCTTGTACACAATAGGAATACTATCATTTTCGTTATGACTATACTCACCTTAAATATTCAACTGAATTTATCCATACTGTCTGATGATTTTTTCCAAGTAATTTATTAAATGAATCTATCTACGTTCCTAAGTGCGTTTCTCAATTGCTGACTTCTCCCCAGATTGTTTCACATCTTGCATTGCCACCTTTGACCTTACAATTAAAATTCTGTTACCTTCAAATACTGTATTTGAAGATTAAAATAAGCATCAATCCGCACTACTATTAGTAATTCCAGTCTTTGTGCATATATTTAAATACTCATTTTGTTATTGCTGCACACAATCTTTCCTCTAGACTATAAGACCTCTATCATAATCATTCAACACTGTAGATCGCTCATGCGAAAAACTAGGTAAAAGTGAGTGGTCGGGATCTTTTCCTAATGAAAATGCGTAGCGATTCATTAATGAAATTGCGAAAAAAACCGACTTTTCTCTGATACACAGACCATATTGGCCAGCATGAGCTTCTCGACTATTCCTGCAGTTAAGTCTGCAACAATTTATCTATTTTGCCTTTTGTTCCTCGTCAGAAAGGAATTGATAAAAAACCATTTTAATTCTCTTTACACTTCTTTTTCTTATTTTCATCCATTTTTATGGAGCACGAATTTTGTGTTTCACCGTGCCAAAACTTTATGCTCAATCTATAAGCCACAATTTCTTACATTTTCCCCAATATTTATATATATAATATATATAAATTTATCTATACAAGTGTTAACGTATCTTTCTCGTGGATTTACCTTTTGATAAATCCCAAACCTGATGTTGCTAAAGAACATTAATGGGTTTAATTAACTAGTTAAAGTGATTTTTCATTCATTTTCTATGATTTTTTGAAAGCTTATCCAGTTTATTTTATAATTTCTTGAGCAGTGCAATTGAACAGTTAAACATTTATGTTTCCAGTCTCTTTTTAAATTTAGAAGAAACGCCAACTTAGTTATTACTTCCAAAATTTTTGCATTCTAAATTTAATAATTTTACATCTCAGACGATGTTCGGAGCCTTCGTCATCCCTTCGGTCAGGTTAAAAATTTAATTACAAAAGTAGTCTTCAAATGATGAAAGCCAAAAGATTCTTCACAAAATTGCAAAAAACTAACAAAGTAAATCTATATGGATACTCCAATTTCAACTGAGAAAGCGTTCACTCCGTTATATTAAAATACTAAAAATTATTACAAACAGATCTGTATTTTAGCGCATATTGACCCAGTACAGTCTTCCAGCCAAATTTACCCTTTATCGTTTAGATTGAGTTCGTAAAGTCTGGAGTAAAAAACCCGAGGAGATAGCTTGACACGGCTGGTAATTTCGCCAATGGTTGTTCTTTATGTTAAAAAAATGTATATCGCTCAAAATAGTATCGGTTTTCATAACATATTTGTAAAGCTGAATAGTTTCTATACAATGTATTTTAAATATTCTAAGTTTTCACTGTATTCAAGGTTCTAGATATAATACTCTATGGTTTCTAGTATATACTAGCACGATAGTTCGAATACTGATCCGACAGGCTATTATATCCGAAGTTACCCTAATATTTAATTGCGTTTCAACCAAGGTCTCGTCTTGCTTAAAATTCTCGACAGATATTTTTCTGTTGCAATAATCGTTGCAGACTTGCTCTGTCAACAGCGGACAATGCCAGCATTTCGACGCTCAACGCTCTTCTGCTCGACGCACGCGAATTTCGAATGTGTCTTTGGTGTAATGGAACGGTGTCAGAATTCTCTCTTCATTCGTTTTATTTTGTGTTGCAGTATTACATCAGGCCGTTCACTGTAATCGAGTTCGGTTGTTAAAGGTTCGTTTTATTGCGTCGTACTTTGTCGTGTATGTAGTAGGAGTTTCAACATGAAAACGGAAAGAAGCGAGAAGAGAAGAAGTTTATCTTACACGATGAGGACAACAAACCTTGTATTCCTCGTTGAAAAATATTATATAAATGTAAAGTACAATGTCCGCTTTACATATTTGGTTAGAATAGGGAGGGCATGGATAGCTATTGAAAGGTATCCCAAAGCTCAGGTGGGAATGAGTTCTGGGCGCAAGGGAAACCATCTTAATAAAAAATTGGGCTCTGAGCGAGATTTAAAAAATCTTATTAATAAACTGTTCAAAGGTTTTGGTTTTCTTTTGCTGTTTTGTTTTTGTCTAATCATTTGTGGAAAGATGGTTACTAAAAGATGACATTTTGAAATGACAACTGGAAATAAGGCAAGGAAATCCATTACAATTTTTGAGATGGTTATAAGGTTATCTTGAAAATGATTCCTTCATCTCGATTGCATATTTTCTCATAGAATTACTTCAGTATTTGAACAACTTTTCTCTGATGAGCCAGCCTGCAATATATCATTAAAATATAAATTCTAAATACTAGTCACTCCCCAAACAGAATTTTAGAATAGTTTATTGACAATTAAAATTAAGAAATTAAAAGTAAATATGACTTAAACATGTCTCCAATAGAAAATTAAAGCTATAAATTTTTTAAGAATCCTACGATGAGAGGAAGCGCCATAAAAGAGTGATCTTAATTTCTTATGCAATACCACAACACCCAAAAACAAATTATCAAAAACTCCAGTTTAGGAACTGTTTTTTAAACACCGATAAAAAATGGAAACTAAAGCTATTAATTGTCACTTAACATAATAATATTCATTATTATCTTTGGCTTACGTAAACACATCAACAATGTCTTTCTCTTGAATGAAAATAATCACTGCTTTATGTTATTTTTTTTAGAAAGAAAAGATTGTCTTCAAATTGTATTGTGGACCATTTGACGTGCGTGTAATATTGGTTCATTCAAGTTCCATTATGTGTCTCCTATCAGAGGCTATTCCATTTTCTATTAATACTACGCGTAGAAATCAAACTCTTTTTCACAAACATATCATGCAACAGATTCCCAATAAAATAAATAAAATTAATCTTGTTAGGAAAAATAGGCCCCAGAAAATATTGTAGAATGATTCAGAAAACACTACAAATTAAAAACATCAAGACATTACATTTCGTCATGTTAAATCAAGTCATTTCACAAACCTATATGTAAATGTTCCTTTCTAAAATAAAAATAGACACAAATATATATATTTTATATTGTTGGAGTATGTCAAATTCCCTTTACAAATTTTTTTCTTTGACTCTTACTTAGTCCCATCAACAAATTAAGCTTCTATTCAGCAGACCACCAATTTATAGGCGAGTAGACATTGCATTCAGTGAAACCATTATAAGATTTCAGTCATCATCGTCAATTACATAAGCTCCATATATATAATACACAAGTATAGTTATAGAAGTATTGTCCCTGATTGCCCATAACGAATTTTACAATTTTCTTCTTACTATTGCAATAACTTTATAAAACCTTTGATCTCTTGTTGTATACAAATGTTTCTTTATAAAAAGATCAAATCTTGTTCCCTTATATTGGAGAGCTTGAATTACCTATTAGTATCTAAATGGTCTTTCATTATGATTAGTAGAATCTGTCAATGATGACTGCAATTTAGCTGTTTTCTCCGTACAGTGGTGGCTATTTCATTAAATAAATGTCAATCAAAATATACCGAGTGTGTAAAACAACTAAAAAAAAAAAAAAAAAAGAAAAAAAAAAAAAAATAACATAACAAAAAAACAAAAAAAGTGGATGCTTTATACAATTTCATGTGTATGTTTACATCTGTTCCTTCCATCTCTGTTTATTCTTTTTTACTTGCTTTCGATGGTTGTCTATTCAAAATTAAATGAAGGTTTCTATTTTTATGCTGATCTGTTCTTTTACTCCTTCTTCACATTGTCTCTCTCTTTAAAGTGAGGATGTATATAGCGTATGTTCTAACGATGGGAATTATTATTTGATTATTCTTTTCGTGATAAGACTTTTTCTCTTTGTGATAGGCAATTGTTATATCTACTATATTCCTAATTTTTTTTTTAAAAAATATCTGCTGAAATTATTATGTACTATGGCAAGTTTTCTACCCATCTCTCTTAAATAGTTTCTCACTTATTCCGTAACATATTTTTTTAACCTATACTTAGATTTTCTTAATTACATCTCATTTGTCTATTTTTTACCATAACTTTTATTTTATTCACTAATTGCCCAAATTTGTGAACATTTTTTATATTTTCAGCATGGATCATGTCAGCTTAAGCCTGTCTAACATCGTTGACGAGTGGAACTAGACACATTGAATCTAGTCGTTGGACCAATAGAAGATCTCTTTTTCGCAAGGGAAAACAAATCACTTGATTGATTAACAAAGGAAATGACCTTAGGTACTTCGTGTTTAAGGGACTATTTTATTAATAAACATTTTATAAAGACTTGTCACCAAGACAGTCACTAAATTAGAGATAGAACACTATAAATCCGGCTCCACCCTCACCATAAAACCATTCTCCTGCAAATTTTATAATTTTTTAAGCATCTCCTTAGAACCTTCGATCGCAACATGATGTTAGCATACATACAGGTGATTATGTAGGAACATATCTGCAATCCTTGCTCGTGATAGAACTCCTAGAAATCTAGCACATTTTCATAAAAACCTTCTTGGCATGATTTCTATATCCTTGTAAGCTACACAAACCCGACTACGACCTGCAACAGTAGTAGGGATTGCCTCAATCTCCACATGAAGCACTCAAATCTATTGATAAAAACTCACTTGTGTTGCACAAATAACCACGAGAGCTTACAGTCCGGTTCCACTTGGTCGATACCTCAGAATTGCTAACCAAAAAACAAAAAATATACATTTTATTTAACATTAAACTGATTTTCAAGGGAACTAGTTTCTTATCAGGACATATACAGAAAGTATAAAGCTCCGGTCATTCGACCAAATCTTTTATTTTCTACTTCTATCAAAGACATTAGCTTTGCTAACTTTGGGCTTCCTTAACCTAAAACAGAGTTTGTATCTGGTTCGCAAGGGGATCTCAAAACTATTCTGTCCGACATGTCATCTGGCTGACGGAATGCTTCTAAATCATCAGACGAATTATATTGGATCATCCACCTCTATTATTTTGCAACACACTGCCGTTTACTGGATACTGTTTTTAATATTTAGTGTATCTCATCTTTTTTCAATTCCACAATTATTGCATTTATTAGATTTTTTTGAAAAACTGGGGTCACCAGATGTCAAAAAATGAATTATTGCGTAAAAAAGCATTCACATTGTTATGTGAGTTGTTTTCAATTAAGGTCATCAAAAATCATTGCAATTGAACTATTACACACAAATTACCACTGCTGCACGTCCTACAATTTCCCACCAAAAATTAGGACACTTCTGTTGCCATTACCTACGTCCTTTTAAACAAGGCCTACGATTTCGTTTCCCCATAGAAGCAATTAATTTGTTAATTGAAACAATATCTCCTATGCAACATAAACTCATTCTCTATTATCTTCATGCAACATAAATTAAAAACTTAATAGAGCAGCGGTCAATGGTTCCAATCGCAATTAGTACTACCTGCTCATTCAAATAAACGCGAAAGAAAAATTTCATGTGGGACAATTAGCAGTTCAATTGTGTGTACCAAAGAGTGTTGTACTGCTCCTTATGAAAATAGCCGTCCTCACTATGATTGCCATTTCTTTTTCTTCATTCATATAATTTGAGAGTCTCCATAGACCTGGATTCAACTGTTCTTGTGGCTAGTTCTTTTCCTTCTATATTTTTACTCCTTTCATGTCCTTGTTCGTCCTCCTACCCATCTATTCTGCTGTCTAGTGTGTACTCCCACTCATATACATATATTGCTGTTATCGAAACACTCTGGCTCCAGGAGCTCACTTTAACATCACTATCCACACGAGCCCCTACTGCCACAATCCATCAACCGCTACCGCGACGACGTACACTATACCATCGAACCGCACTTCATACTTTACCTAATCACGATATACTACTTCTTAAATCATGGCGCGCATTCACGCACCCTCACTATCAAATATATTCAGATCTTATCATTGGCCTGTTAATCGAACCTATTCCATATCCCCAGCCATTAAGCTCCTCAGTCTTCTTGCAAATAGCTATACCTTAAAACAATGTGTTTATTCACCTATTTTCAACACCATGCTTTCTGCACTTCTTTTCCATTTCTTGAGTAGGGCTTTATCTATGTATATCTCTGACACAGATATCATGGAGATAAAAGAGCCAGCATTGCTGTAATCCTTTTACTTTGCTGGGAAGTTTTATTTTACCCGACTTTTACTTGACCACTTGTATTAAAACTTCTATAAAGTCTGTTTAACCTAGCATTTACATATGAATATGATATTCCTCTTGATAATTCATCTATTCTTCCATTGCCGCCTTCACCGACTTCCCACGCACTTATACTTCCCCTTTCACAGGCTAAATCATCATCCCCATAAGCCTTTTTCTGAAATCAATGAAATTATGCCTTGACAGCTTCTCTTCCCTCATTCACTCATGTTTTGATTTCAATCAGACTGTTTACAGGAACATAGTAACATATTGTCAAGTAACAGGATCTTCTCTGGTACTAAAAACACTTTGCTACACTTATTCAAGTACCGTCTGATGTTTGCATTTCAATCTATTCTCTTAGTATCACCGTCCAGACTTAGAGCTGTAACCAAAGATCGAAGTCACAGTCTTACTTCCATCTCATAATTATTACCCCGCAAATCTTATTTACCCTCTTTTTTATAGAATTGAGAAATTTATATAGGGCTAATTTCCATATTTCAGGTATTTTATCTCCTTTTAAAATGCCATTGAATGTTTCAGTAATTAATTCCAAACTTACAATAGGATAATGTTTAACCAGCCCTACGGATATACCTCCAGGCCCAGGTGCTTTATTATTTTTCTTGTTTCTAAACACTTTTTTTACCTCTTCCAAAGTCACATCTGGTGTGATCAAATTTACGTACAGTGGTTCATAATTTAAAGATCATACAGTTCACATGTCTTTATAAGTCTTTCTCCATAGTCATTTATTACATTTTCACCATATCGCCCCACAACATTATGTGCCATTCGTTTTCCAACTCTTCTCTTGAAATCACCTAGATGCACCTCTTCTTTGCGATTTTGAATAGAATTCCGCAGCATAGGCAGTTTCTCTAAGAACATATCTTTTTCTGCAACACTTGCTTTGTCTGTTGGAACATAAATTCCTATAATAAAAACATTGCGTCCTCTTAGTACAAGATCGAGACATGCTATCCTCTCATCAATTGCTACCAGCTATGAATAATTTCCTCTAATCTTTTATGTACAGCTATGGACACTTCTGCTCTTGCTTGCTTCTATATACTTCCATTAAAATATTAAATCCGTTAGTCGGCAGTGGTGCTGGCATCCAATCCTGTGCGTGAACGCCAATATAATGATATCCAAGCTTTTAATTGGATACACAGTCACAGTTGTTCAAGTGTCAAAGGAATTAATGTTTTAATCAATGTATGCCGATAATGTCTGTTACTTTTAGAGCAACCTTGAGGCGAAAATTGGCTAGCCTGAAGTAGCTTCTGATCACCTTAACAAATACTATTGTAAATTAAAATAAATTAATACTTCACAATTAAAAGGACTTTTTTAAATTTTGAAATTCAATTGCAGATACATAATTTGTAATTATTTGCGCAGTATTAATTTGAAATTTCTAATTTTACCTATTTAAGCTTTGAACTATCACCCCTTAAGGGTGAGTCATTTGCCTCATATCACTATGTAATGTACAATGACATCTCATGTTTGGTGGAGTATACCTCTTTTTACC
>BOPP01000037.1:104112-151225 GCA_017312745.1 Gryllus bimaculatus
ATAAAAATTAAGTGTATATGGTTTTCATCTTCACTTTACCATTCGTTTAACAAGGAGAACGAAACAACCTATTTCTATATCGATATTTTTTTTCTTCTTGTCTTCACCTTTAGTGTGAGAGACGTGTGAGAAATCTGCCGCAGCTTTGTTTTAAAGGTACTTGGCACAAAACACTAATACGGGCCTTGGCGGAGTATGAGGAAGTTAATTGGCAATGGTCTCTAGGGGATCGGTAGTTACCATTAATTATTTCACATCATATATTTAATTCATCTTCATTTTTCATTTCATTCATGATCGTCCCTAACATTCATTCATTAATTTCTTTCGTTCTTTCATTCCTTTCAATCATGCCTTCAGGACATACCTCTTATAAGCGCGAACGGCTTGCGGGAGATTGCTGTCAGGTTCCTTCATGAGGTAGCGGCGCGTGCCATACTGCGCGTGCCTGAAGTAAGCCTCAGGTACAATTTTCTCGAATTGGTAGCAGAATCCCTCACGGTCCTCTGGCCGCAGCCGCTTCTCCATATCCAGGAAGCGATTGTTCGCGAAGTTCCAATTTTGCAGGGAGAAATTTGAAAGGGCGTAGTTGGCCACGTATATTCGGCGCTGCAGGCGGATCAACCTGCGGCATTGTGGTAAGAAAATAAGAAAATAACATTTGTGTCATCGGCAAACAGGACCGTTCTTCCGTTTTTAATAGATGACGGCTTATCGTTTACGAATAACAGAAAGAGGATAGGACCTAACATCCAGCCTTGCGGTACCCCATTTAATAGGTAAGGAATTGGAAAGATAAGTAAATAATGTACTTTCGTGCCAGTACGGTATTTCTACTCTTTGAAATCGATGTTTAAGGTACGAGGTTATCCAATCTAGGGCAATACCAAGAAGGTAATTTAGATAGCAAAATGTTATGATCAATAACATCAAAAGCTTTTGAAAGATCTAAAAATATTCCAATGAGTGCTTCATTTTGGTCCATTGATAAACATCTTTAAGAAAAGAAAAAAGTACCATTTTCGTACATTTTGATTTTCTAAACCCGTGTTGCGAGTCTGAAAAGTGAGAAAAGTTTCCATTCGCGTTGAGAAAAGCCTCTATAATGTTTGAGAGAAATCTGACAAAAGAGAAAATGTTCGGTAATTTAGAATTTCATTTTTGGCTCCATTTTTAAAAAGTGGCTTAATTTTGGCTGTTTTCAACATATCTGGAAATATACCTATGCATAAAGAAACATTGAAAATATGAGTTAACAGGTGGATGAAGGCAGGTACACAAATTTTCAATAGACAATCCGGAAATTCATCTAAACCAAGATGAATATATTTGTTTTAGTTTACTGGCTATTCGTGAGATTTTGTTAGAAGAAGTTTCGGAAATAAAATGTGTGGCAAATGTTTTGGGAAGGTAATGATGTTGAATTTTGCGGTTTTAGTCCCGTCGTGAGTTCAGCCGCAATTCTAGAAAAGTGTTGGATGAAGAGATTTGCAACTTTTTTCCGGATTACTGGCTTCTTTTACATTACCCTTTAAAACAACTTAAAGCTCCATAACGGTGAACAGCTTCCGTATATTCACTTAGTTAATTCAGGAGAGCTTATAGAAGAGTACCGCAATGTGAAGAGATTGCTAAACGCATTGAAATACGAAGAATATTATTGGGAAGTTATTTGAGATTTCAAAACGATTGTTGTCTTGATGTTCTACGACGTTTTAATAAGTTACCATACTATCTTTGTTGAATAGCAGAACACTAAATCACACTACCATAACTATTTTGGAACAAACGTTCTGAGTTCTGTGGGGATTCACAATATTAAATGTTAGTCACTTGTAGATCCTCGAAAAATACTAATACCACCTTAAACCATAAAAATGGGACTCGTAAAGTAATTTGTGGCTGCGTTGGACAAGGAACATGCTGCATTTAAGCATCAACATCAGTTCCCAAAGCTTTCCGAAGCAAAAGTTAAAGCTAGAGTTTTCGTTGGACCTCAAATAAAAAAGTTATTGAGTGTCAAGAATGTACCAAGCTTCTCAGAGCAAAGGCGAATGGGGCATGGATCTAATTCGTTAAAGGCTTCCTTGGAAATCATGAAGCTGAGAACTACGTTTAACTGGGACTCTAAAAAATTAGAGCAAAATGGGCTGCAGAATGTGGCTTAATCCTCAATCAACTCCTTCATAGTTTCTAAGACATTAAGGTGCCTTTTCTGAAAAGCAAGGAGAGTGCTTTCATCAGAACATGCAGCATTTTCAACGTTACTCCCAGAGAACCTGCAATGAACACATGATGGGATACTATATCTGGGAACTTATTCGAGAAAGTAATATTACACACTCTCGAAATCCTCACAAAACTACACTTATCTAGCTTCCTTGTCATCAATTTGTGGGTGTTTGGTTAAAATATACTTTCGATTTGAAATATGTTCCTTTTTTCTTTAAATAAAGATACACTCGAAACTTTGTGCGTTTCCTTAATTACTGTACGTAAATTTCAACTTTTTGTTCATTTGACAACAATAGCAATATTTTTGCACGTAAGTAAGTTTTTTTCGTGTTTTTGTACAGAAAATATTCGAAAAGTATATTGTTTACTCAGAAACAAAAATTGTGTTACATGATGTAACCAATGAAGATTCTCGAACACTCAAATATTTTCTGTGAAATTGGGCTAATCACTTTTGAGCCAGTTTCAGAAACGCTCAACTCTATTTTCTCAAGAAGGCTCAAAGTTTTGAAAAACTTTGCGTAAAGTTTTACTCTTCTATAATATTCTTTACTTACATTTCATTTCTCTTAAGCTGTATTGTAAGGGGAAAAAATGGTTTCTTCTACTTTTTTTTCTATCTAGTGTACGTACGGTGTATACGGTGTTATATACGTAGCATAGAGAAAGCAATGCTGCGGAAAATGGATTTCAGGATTTCAACGGAAATCACGTTTTGGGGTCCCATGATACCGAAAAAGAGGTTTCTTTCAAAACGTCCGCCAGTCTGTGAACTCTACTAGCGCAAAGTGAAGAAAAGCAAAAACTTTTCACAAAGTGAAGAAACCCCTTTCCATCTCAGAAGAAGCTTCGAAATTTTGAAAAAAAAACTTTTAAAGTTCAGGGGTACCTTACATGATACACCCGGGACGTTGTCACTTTTTTTCAAAAACTGCTCCAAATTTTTCTTTAAATTTCTTGTAATAATAGATATTAATAGTATTTATAAAGATTCCATATGTCCGATTTTCAGAAGTAACTCTGAATTTTCGAAAATGCATCAGTTTCATGTGCGGCGGTCAGTGCGGCGGCTTCTTCTTACAACTACGAAATTGAAGATCAGAATTTTTTTCCTTCTAATGACATTTCTTATCCATAATTAGTGTTTTCATTAATGCCCGGTACATTTTTCGAATTTTTTTTAGTAGTTTTCGTCTAATACTACGTGCAATCTCCGCAATATTAAACTAGTGACGCTAAACATCACATATATTCTCGCATTATTGGAAATAGCTACGTAATATTGAAGAAATGCATTTTCTGCGCTACTAACACCTCAGCCAATACTTTAAAATGTCTAATTAAGAAACAAAGCGTTTGTGATGAATTATTAATGAATCTATTATATTAGCACAATAATCCTGGCCCGTAGTAGTAATTTCCAAAGACAGTATGCATTTTTATTTCGCCTAAATGTGTTTCATGAGGCTTATTGATGATGGAGAGTCGTAAGTTTTTTCGGGATAATTATTCGATTCAATAATATTATTCTATATCATTTCTCATCGGACATTACAGAAGTAGGCTATCCGCTCAACTTCTTTATTTAACAGGTGATCTTGTAAAATCTCAGTTTCAATTTCAGTTGGATTTTCATCTGATAATTACATAGAATCCAACTCTTTTACACAATGAACCATATGAACCTTAGATATATCAAATTTCACACATGATTGAATTCAATACTTAGACAAAAATACATACTATTTGCTGGTAAATACAGTAGTTTTGTGGCATCAACCTTACTTTTTAACGTCTCAGTCTGTTGTTCCAAATTTTATTAATAGGTTTATTAATTATAGAAATTAATGGCATTGGGTCCATTTGTATTGCGACATTATCATTCCAACATACATATACAACAAATAGAGAGACGGAGAGAGAGAGAGAGACGGAGAGAGAGACGGAGAGAGAGAGAGAGACGGAGAGAGAGAGATAGAGAGAGAGAGATAGAGAGATAGAGATAGAGAGATAGAGATATATAGAGATAGAGAGAGAGAGAGACGGAGAGAGAGAGATAGAGAGAGAGACGGAGAGAGGGAGAGACGGAGAGAGAGACAGAGACGGAGAGAGAGAGAGAATTTTTTGCATTTCAAATCGGCAATCGCATGCTCCATTGAAAATGGATAATATACAATTAGCTGATGTTCAGGTAACAAAATGTCTAGGACTTTCAATTCAGTCAAACCTCAAATGGAGTGTACATATAACAAAATTAAACACTAAATTAATTTCATTATGTTACGCATTCATAATTTTTTCATATTCTGTCAGCCTCCATGCAGCTCGTTACGTGTATTTTGCAAATGTACATTCCCGCCGAAGATATGGCATAATATTCTGAGGAAACTCATAATGTAGTACTCAGACCTTCAGATTGCAAAAGAAAATTATTCGAATAATGAAAAAATGCCATCCGCCTTACCCTTTCAAGCCTCTATTCATTTAGCTTGGAATCTTACCACTGCATTGCCTTTATATTTACGAATCTGTAAGATTTGTCAAAAGTGACTTTCTTAACGGTGGGAACATATTTTCATGCAATACTGATATTTATTATTACAACACACGTCGTAAAAATCACTTTCACCAAGCATCAGTACCAACAGCTCACTATCAGAAATCCACATACGATACATGTACGTTACTTTACAACGCATTGCCAGATGGCATTAAACAATTGAAGACGTTTCACATATTTAAGTTAAAAGTAAAATATTTTCTGCTGCATAACTGTTTCTATACAATTGGAGACTATACTGGTTGTCAAAATGAAAACTAATGTTTATTTTAACAAAACAGTGATATATATACACACACACACACATATAGAATTACAATACATTTGTATTGTATAATTTTTAAAACAAGACTTAATATGTGTGTAACAAATAATGTACTTCGACTTCCGGGTCAATGACCCCATCTCGATCAGGTTTTTGTCCAGTTTCCCTGATTCATTGGGCAAATGCTGAGAAGGCCCCTTGTTTTGCTTCTGGACGTAAATGTAACTTCACTTTCTGAACGCAAATGTAACTTAACTGCGCACGTTTTGTTGAAATCTCCTTTTGCTTGTAATGGTAAGTGTAGAAGTAAGGGCGAGTTAGCAATGCAGGAAGAATTTGTTAGCAATGCAAAAAAATCGTACTTCAATCAATTCGTTTACCGATGCAAAAGTTTTCTATAACTCGGAAACGAAGATATTTTTCAAATCTTTTTTTAATTTTACGCACTTTTTAAATTTATTTTTATTTATTTATAAATGTATTTATTTTTCAATCAATAACTTTTACTCATCTTTCAACTATTTGTAGTTAAAATGATGGGTAGAGATTCTGGAACTCAAGGAAACGTGCGCAGATAATCTCCTCCATACTTCGCTTACAGTTTTTTACTGTTTTTTGACTCAATAAATCTAAACCTAAGCAAGTACTTTTAGATTTTTTGGTGAACTCTATAAAGAGTCGCCACGTTCTAGGTTGAAGAATAATTTCTACTTTCTCCTTCAATCCAGTTATGTCATGACAAGGAAGAGAACTTGAATACAATGTCATTTTTTTTCTTTTCACTTTAGAACTATGCCGTTTAGAATATAAATTCACTGTATGTTTTAACGAAACCAAATGACCCATTTTTATTCGCTATTTTTTGAATTTTTTTCGATTTCAATTATAAAGTTATTTTTTACCCTTTCACGTCATTGTTACGGCATTTTATGATTTAATCGATTTTAATATCATTTTGCTTTACACAATATTTACGAAATGCAAAAAATGTTCACCACAAAATTCGTGAATAGCGTATTAGATTTCTTCGCTCATACATTGTAATATCAGCCGTTGTGAGTACTAAGTAATCTAAAGTTCCTGTGTTGTTTCTCGGCGCAATTGTGAGTTCAGCCGATTTCGCGATAAAGGCTGAGATTTTCTTAAAAGAACAGACCAAACTCAATGTCTGAAATCTGAATTCACTTGGACAAAAGAAAGGAGCCTTGATTGCATTAGAAACAAACCCAACAGCTTCAGTTGTACATCTGAAGTAGTTTTGATTTTTTTAAAAGAATTTTAAGAGCATTGTATTGATTATTTTTGGCAATGTTTAGGTCGTCACAATCGAGCCCCTAATCATGACAATAGCAGAGTTCTTCTTCGATGGAAAATACGTAAAAATTATGTTCTTTCTCTGATTCGACACTCACAGTTTCTTCCAACTAGTTCCACTGCCTCAGTTAAGACCTTAGCATTGGACTTTGTAAGATCAAGCTCCTCGACTGAATCATTTAGGTCTTTTTGTTTGGGATAGTATGTTTTCCTTTCATTGTTTTCATTTTCGTAACAGTAATTAGTATCTTCTAAATTTTCCGCATTTTACAAATTACTATTACTCCCATCAGTAGTTTCATTTCGCTGTGGAGGATTAACATCAGGAAGTTCAGGGCCATGTGGCACAGGAGCAATGGATGATATGTTAGGTTAATTTACTCCATGTGCTTTCTTGCCAATCCTTCATTCAAAAGAGTCCACTATGCAGAGGTAGGAGTTCATAGAATGGTCCTTGAGTTCTGACCAAATTCTAGGGTTACCAAATTTTATAGCTCTCTTTTCCCATGTTTTTATCATTTCAAAGTGTTTCTACAGGTAGCACGTATAATATATGGAGCCCAAGATTTGCCCAGGATACGGATATCCCAGAGAAAGCCTTACACGCTTCACTAGTGATGAAATGGGTAACTTTGTCCCTCTCGTTTTAATAAATTCCCCACAAATTTAACAAGAGATTGTCTGGCAACAGCTTGAAGCCATATCTGAGTAGAATCAGCATGCGAAATATCTCGTCTCAATAACTGAATATATCTAGAAAATTGAACAGAAATCCTTTTTTAGTATCGGACTTATAAAAAAGGTAGTTCAAATAAGAGTTTGCGTCATTACAAAAAAAAATATTAAAAATCTGTACTAAATTAATAGAAGAAAGCAAGAGTTGACACTATTGTAAATATCATTTTAAAGACGATGTATTGAGGGTCTAATGACTATTTTCTAAGTACTTGTTGCTCAATTATCCAGAAATCAATCATTTGAAACCAAAAATAGAAATTGATGAAAATTTGTTTCATTGTGTTATAGATAATGAATTGGTTTATGGCTCGTTCGAACACATCTAAAATTAATGACCAATTAATTTGAAGATGTTCGTAGTATCATATTTGCACAAGTAGAGTACTTTCTATTTGTTCAATTGAGATTTTAATTCCCATTAAATGAAAATCCTATTTTAGCATTTTACATATTTTGGCACTGCCGTACTGGGCATTCGCTGAAAATTAAGTAACTTTCGGGAAAACTATATCAAAAGAAGGCCAATGAGAGATAGAGATGAGAAAGGAAGAGTGACCACAATATCGCCCGACTGCATCCCGCGGTCAGTCTTCCTTCACTCCCCAGATAGTCCACTTTCAGATTGATTGAATGCTTCTTATGACTCATTTATTTCGTGCGTCAACTGAGGAGGTCAATAGTCCCATAAGTGTAGGGAATTTTTATAGCGGGAGGTGAACTTCCTTCGCTGGATGGCGAGATTAGCGCCGTCTCCACGTGGTTTTCCTCTTCCAGATATCTCCCACTAGCAGGGCATCGCCGTATTCGGGACATTAAATTTCTGACTGCTCTCCCATTGTTGTGGTAGTGTGGTGTACAACTTACCGATTAGAGTCCCCGGTCACTAGAATTATTCTCCAGATAGTGACTAACTTAGACACAGCTGCCTAACTAGTTGCGAGAATCCTACCGCACTCAGGACTCGAACCGTATGACCTGACAATCTGATGCATGACGGAGACGTTAGTTGATGTCCGGAGCCATCTAAGTCGGTTATCCACTTTCAGTTTTCGTTCCTAGAGAAGCCATAACCATTTTGTTCATGCAGTGGTTTAGAAGGTGCAAGCATTTTTTATATCTTTTTTCTTAATAAGAATCGCAAATAGATGTTCGCATAAGTCCAGAGAAAAGCTCGAATACAGAATGTTGGCAATTGTGTATGTGAAATCATAGAAGAAAATGCTCGTGATATCAAGTTTTAGTTCCTCAAACTTTGTCAAGGAAGCTGCCCGACGACGGTGGTGGCAAAGGCTGTGCAGGCGACGGCGTCAGGTCCGTCTGTGTGTAGGGTGTGCTTTAATAGGCCGACGCTTGCATCTGGCGCTGATAATTAACCAGTGCTGCACTCACATGGGTTTGCGACCGGCGGCGGAGAGCAGAGCGTCGACGATCACCGCTGGCACCAGATGGAAGAAGAAGAACTGCACGAGGAAGAGCAGGTAGTTGCTGGTCATGCGGCCGCTCGGGTGGTACAGAGTGTCCGAGAAAGGCATCTCGGTGCCGGCTTCATACTGGAAGTCGAAGGCGCGGCCCTGGGTGAGGCGATGCATCCCCGATTGTGCGGCGTGGTACACGAGCGGCGGCCCCAGCCTGCGCAGCCACACACCGCACACCCTTCACTCATGACGCAATTGGCCGGGGAGCTGCCGGGTGGATGGATTATTTCGTGTTTTCAAAGGCGTCAACTGATAAGGTCACAGTCTAATAAATGTAGTTCAGGTTTCTCCTTGGGAGGTAGGGTGTCTTCCCTCGGTAGATGGTGAAATCCCGTGGCCAACTACACGTCGGATACCCGGAGTTTCCCCAACAAGGTATCTCCCTCCACCCAGACACCGTCCTCGCCGCGACATGTTCTAAGCTCCCGACTGGTCTTCTGATATAAGTGGTAGTGTAGTCAATGTTGTGAGTGTAAGGGTGAGGATAGGAGAAGAAAGAGGAAGGAAAGATCGCGCATGGTTCGTAGTCTGTTTGATATGGCACTGCTCCGGCATTCTCCTGTTGTTGATAGGAGAAAGCACGGAAACGTACCGATCACAGCAGCCTGCCGCAAGAATTCTCCCCCAGACAGCGGCTGAATTCTACCTATCTAACCAGTGTCGGGACTCAACCCCAGGACCTGCTGGTGAAGGGAACAGCAGTGATATCAGTTGATGCCTTGAACCATGGAAGTTGGTAGGTTCGTCGGGGATCGATTAATTATTCCCTGACCGCTCACGGAACGATTGTTTTTTCTTTTTTTGTGGCAATGGTAGTATTGGTTTAGTTTGGGAGTACATATCAATAAATATGTTAATTTGTGAATTGGAATACTGTATCCATTAACTCTTGTAATGTAGTTATAATAATTCGTTTAGATTATCTTATTATTTTATATATATATATATATATATATATATATATATATATATATATATATTCCTTGTAAATTTATAATGAAACGTTTTTACATTTGTCACTTTACAACTTTTCTCTGAGCCAACAACTTGGCGTGTAAATCCTCCGTTAAACAATAGTTCATATAGTTTTAGAAGTCTGTAGTCCATAAGTCGTTTGAGGAATCGTGAAGAGGGCCGCCATGTATCTTTTCCTCTTACACGTTTCTCACATGTGCTCCTGCGTCACAACCCTGCGGCCACAATTGGGAAGGAATTAGCAAATAGGTGGAGTTTAGGACGCTACACAAGGGTTAGACAAGCCCCATGCAGAACTCGTTTAGCTCGGAACAAATTTCACATGAGATTGTGTGGCAATTGAACCCGTGTATCCTTGGCACGGCAAACGCCTTCGATCTGTGCCATAAGCTACCTATACATATAATTGGTGTATATTGTGACGGTTATTCGTCACATTAATCATAAATAGTTTAGTAGGGAGATTAGTATCTTGGTAGGGAGAAGCTGGGTGTGGATATTGTATGTGAAGTAATCGATAGCAAAATTCTCGAAAAATTAGGATTTATTCAATCCTCAAATGAAAAGCAAAGAGAACATAATACATTTATTTAATCAACCTAGTTTCTATTACCTACGGAAAATCATTCCGTGAAAACCATTTTTAATAACCCTTTAAATCTTTAAACCCTTCAAGTGATAAAATTCATTTTAATGATTTTTCACTAAATTCTCCATTTTTTAAATCTGAAAAAATATGTTTTAGAATGTTATGAGGCACATACTAGGGAAGAGAGTACTGCAACGTTATCACGTCGAAAATGAATTTCAAATATTTTTTTTCTTTGAATTTGGCGCCAAAATTGGTTGATAAAAATCCCTTCATATTCAACTATTTTTCTCTGACTGCAATTTGTTTTCACCCTGATACATGCAATAGAAGCTGAGTAAAAAATAAAACATGAAAAACTCGTTTCTAATTGTATCTCTGCAACAGCATGCCCTAGGATGCTGATTTTATGTATATTCAAAAGGGAATGAGTGCCACCCAGTAATACCAATTTTACGAACATTACGGTGATGCGCAATTTACATACGCATTTTGCGTATTACTCAGACTCGAATGTTTTGGAAGACAAGGAATACTTCTTTTCAAGATTCGACTGACAGCCTTCAAACGTATTTCCCCTTTCCTTATATTAACACCAGAAATACAAAATTTAAATCCACTATTTGCCTGCCTTATAGTGCTGGTTTCAATACCACCTTTTTTCAGAAGAAGTTGGTTCAGAAGAAAGTCGTAAAAATGTGAAAGATTTCGTGTGAAGGTGAAAGTGAAGCTGTAATCTGCATGCTGTAACCAGCATCTTTTGTCGTTTTCACATTTTTTTACCATGTTGTGAACATTCTTGGGAGATCCACGTTGCTTGGGCAAGTTTCACTGAGGATGGGAAAAGTGTTTTCCCGAAAGTTAACTCTGGAAAATTATTAAAACTTTTGTGGAGATTACTTTTTTTACTACACTGTTATGTTACAACTAAGTGTTTTTCTTATAATTTGTGTGATTGTCAGACTTGGAGAGTAACTAATGAAAGATGGGCGAGTGCGAGTCTCCTGCGTCTTAAAACGGGAACATGGGGTTAAGAGAAGGGAAACCGCATTTATTAGCTTTTTCGTACAGAGGGACCCGCGAGTTTGTCGAAAATCGCCGTTTTGCAGTTTCTTTAGAATACATTCTGCATACTGCATAAGTATTCAATGAAGTAAAATCTTGAGTATTGTAAAGAATCTCACCCCTTCCTGGCGACCTCACAGCTGCACAAGACAATTCCTTTGGCGGCGATGTCGCAGGGTATGTAGTCGAGGTAGCAGTCGGGGTCGGCGTAGCTGGTGTGCACCACGCCCTTCAGAAAGCCCACCATCACACCCATGGGGCCGTTGAAGTTGTCGATCCAACCAGGGAACGGGTCACAGGCGGAAGCTACCACTGCAACAAGAACACCACAGTAGATAAGAAACAGAACCTCTTATTATTTGTTTCCGATCACCTCGACTGTCGTCATTTGACCCTTCAGAGTAGCGCTTATTAATTTCTCGTATACATACGATTACAAGGATTACTATAGTCAGTATAGAAAAAAATATGTAATACGCGAAAAAACAGGTTTTCGGCAGAAAAAAATCATTGCCGGGCCCCGATAACGAACTAGTGGTGCTACAGAATGGTACAGACTTTCTCGTGGTTAACTAAGTAACTTTCTTAAGTTTTCTCATTCATCGGTGTGAACTGGCTTACGGTCTTACCCCATCCTCGTCTCAGGTTTCATCAATGGTCACCTAAAGTACATTTTTTTCATTTACCAATAGTATAAACGAAGTATTACTTTAAGAATATTATAGAAGAGTAAAACCACGTTTTAAATAGACATTTTTATTGCAATATTGGGAGACCTTTTTAACTAAATGGCGTTTAATAAAACGTTAATGTAAATGAGAAATTTAAATCTCATTTTCATAGAAATATTTTTGAGTTTTGTTTGACAGAGACACTCTGTCACAGTCTCTCTCTGTGTCTCGGTCTGTCTCTTGTGTTTGTTTCTTTCTTTCTCTTTCTCTCTCCTCTCTTTCTCTCTCCTCTTAAAACATAATAAGGAAATAAAACTTAAGGAAAAAATTTGAAGCGGTTTTTGAGAAAATTGTAGTTTTTGTAAATTTCAATCTCAAAATACGCAAGAACTTCTCGCTTTTTCATAACATTGTACATGAAAATTTTTAAAGAGTTCTTTTTATAGAACAGTCTTTGACAGAGACGAAAATCTCTATATACAATTTTGAAATTTAAACTATTTTACAATTTTCGAAAAATTGGAATTATCAACGAAAATTAGACCTACACCATTCTCTTAAATGTCCTTTTCGCTATTCAAAAAAAAAATTTATTTTTTTTAATTAAGATTTTTTTTTGAAAATGTCCCATAGACTTCATGTATAGTTCCCCCCAAAATTAAAATATCGGCTTCTAATTCCAAGCTCGTGACATTAGCTAGAAGGATTGGGGAATATCAATATTGGTGAAAATCGGTTAAACGTTTTATGCGCTAGCGTTGTGCACAGACGGACAGACGGACGGGGCGGACGGACGGACAGACGTTTTGCCGTCAATCGATTTTCAGGTATGAAAGACGCACAAAACAGATTCTTGCTACACCAAATGTTAGAGGAATTGGGTTTCCATATTTAGCATTTGGATTTATCTACTTTTTCGTCACTAGGGCCTGACAATGTGAGTTTTTCTCTCGAAAATTTGCTGTTTTCCGGCGCACGATTAAAATTCTTTTTCTTCTTATATACGCATATTGTTTCAAAAACAAATAAATACCCCAAAATTAACTTAGTCATATTACAGAGTTCAACTAGCAATATCCGTTCGAAATGATTGAAGAAGAAACTTTCAAGTTTGTATTGTTCCATATTCATGTCTATATATATATATATATATATATATATATATATATATATATATATATATATACACACACACATTGTGTAAGCCAATGCGGCTTGCCAGAGCGGCTTGTGAATCGTCTCACTGAATCAATACAGAAACAATTAGATTAAAATTACTTATTACTTGTTTGTTGGATATAATTTTTTTGATGTCAGAGAGCGCCTTGGTATTTAGTCAAATACCACTGAGTATCTTTTTGCAGTAGTTGAGAAAATCAGGAATAAAAATGAAGAAAATTTTCCATATCTTATAAATCTCGTCCTAAATCACAATTTTTTTTAAAATTGCATCGGTTTTTAAGAAAATGGTGCTAAAATGGTCCAGTAAATTCAAAATTTGAAGCACTTTTTCACAGAATTTATTTGGCTTTTCAGAAAACACCATTTGAAAAACTTTAATTGACAAATAAATTATGTTTACAAATTTCTGGAAATGTTCATAATACTGGCGTGAGAAATCTTTCGAAAAATTTACGTTTGTGTAATTTTTGAAAAACCAAAAATACTCTGAAATGAAATTTACTTCATATGCAAGAGTTCAATTAGCAGTATCTGCTCGAAAAGTGTAAAGAAATAATTTGAAGCCGTTTTTGAGAAAATGGCGTTTGAGCGTTTCTTAAAATGCGAAGTTTCGAGTTAGTTTTCACAGAAAATGCAATCTTTTTAAAAAATTACACAAATGTAATTTTTGGAAAGATCTCTCACACCATTAATATGCACATTTTCATCAACTTGGAAACATTATTGAATTACTAGGGTTGAGGCTGCGAAATATTGCTTAAATGTTTGAGAGAGCATTAGCAGAAACTGCAACGAGAAGTTTTATGCATCACCTTCTGTGTTCTCATCAGTCGAGAGAATTATCTTCTCTGTCTGAACGAAAATAAACGTTCTTCTTACCAATTTCACGCCTGGTGGTAATTCACGACGCTTGCCTGCCGCGTTTTAGAGTCTGAGGTCATGGAGACTACAGTAATGTGCTGGAAATTGCTTGCCAATGTACCGAATCAAACCATCCATGCGCCCATTACACTTTTTACTTAGCTTCTCTGCACGATGGCTACGAAACTGCTCGCTTCTTCTTTTTCTCGCGCGATTTTCAAACAAAGCGAGCGCGTCGCGTATGATGTGAAAAAAATTGGATTCCGGTAAATCTGACAATGATAAATATTTCGTCGGCCAGGAGGTGGTGTGAGCTATTGACTTTCCGCAACAGTTGAAAGGCGATTTCAAAGAGCTTTGTGTCAAATGAATTTATCTATTTGTGAGAGAATTTACGGAGGTTTTGGCCAATTGTAGACTATCTTGAAAGCGACAAGTTTGAAATATATGATCTTTTCTTCTTAAATTCCTTTCAAGGGTAGCAAAACTGAAATGTTCGAAGTATTGTGCCAAATTTAAACTACATTGGCCGTCCATGTGCCGAAAGGAATCGAACTGGGCTAAGAAGCGTAGGGCTAGGACGTCACGTATGACCAACCTCCGAAGCGCAGGGTGTGTATACAGTTGTCGGCACTGATTCTAACGAATAATTGTTAGAGCGACCCAAGGATGAAACTGAGACGTCAAAGAAATGTCTAGAAAGAGATTTAAATGCAGTACTTTTTAACCGAATGCTTTCATTCGAAAGGCGAGATTTGATAGGAACCCTGATGCAGAGAGAATCGCGTTCACATACTCCGTATGTAAAATGAACACTGAATGAAATGAGTACCGGGTGTAGCTTTGGCAATTCAAAAGGAAAAAAATAACAGCAAACAAACTAAAATCCAAATACGATCTTTGTGCGAAAGCGTGACCTGAATCCCATTACTGAGCGTGCCGTCCCGCCAATACGACGGCGAGAATTAAATATTAAAAAGGAGATAATATAAGAAAAACAATGAATTAAGATATAATTAACATAGTTTGTATCACAGAGCGAATTCGTGACTCGAAAATTAAAAAAAGAATTGTTTGCCGTGGTGTACCGCCAATGCGAAGGAGAAAGGATCAAACTCAAAAGAAACAAGTTATAATTATTGGTCGATGCGTAAATCTACTATTAAAAACCAGGTCATATTGCGCCAGTGTGCGAGATATTGTCTCCAGCACGAATGAAGAATAAAAAAAAAGAAACGAACCGAGAACCTAAGATACTGTTAATCAATGCTTTTTGGTACATTAGATGTATATACAAAATAATTTGCGAGACTACCTTCTTCTGAAGACAGGCAGGATGCTGCAAACATTTAAAACTACTGTTTTTTCACAATGGCAATTACAGAGGACGAGCAATAGGGCTGTCAAAAAAAAAAGTTCTCAAGTGAACGTCTTCTATCAGTGCTTGGCAAAGTATATTAGATTAGATTTAGAATTATTAATAATTCTGCAATTCAGTTTGAGCACTTGGTGAAAGAATACACTAACGTAACATTATAGAACTTAACAACTTTGCAAAATTTACAAACTTTAGAAATGAACACGATCATTTCAACGTGCAATCATTCATAACACTCCACTTCTCTACACTTTACCGCACAGCGAATCACTGAGCTATAACGTCTTTCTAACACACTGTTTTCCCTCAGTTTCACAACGCTACTGCACTTCACGCAACTGTACTGCACATAATTAATAATAATAATAATAATAATAATAATAATAATAATAATAATAGTACTTAATTGCATTGAAGACATAATTGAATAATATTATTATTATATATTAATATTAATTGCATAGAGGACACACTGAATAATATTAAATATATTTATAACACAGATATGAACAATCAGGAAACTAATTTATTTTAAAATTTTCTCAGGCTTTGAGGAAAGGGATCGATAGTTAACACAAACAGTTCCAGTATCTAATAGTTCGATTCGCGAATGAATATTTCCCAATTCTGAATTGTTGTCTGAAATTTGTGCATGAAATCCGCTCTGCCGAAATATGTAGGTTTCCCTAATCGACATTGAATTTCTTTCCACTCTCGAAGGCCTGTGTACGCTTTATACATAGCATTGAGACGTGATTTTTAACCCCTCCTTTCGAGTGACTCCCATACTCCTTTATTCTTGGTACCCCTGAAAGAAAATTATGATGCTCTACGCTGGACCTTTTCTAGATTTGTTTGCTGCAAAATTCTTTATGAGTCCCAACATACCTCACCAGATTCTAATATGGGTCGCACTAATGACTTATATACTAGTTCTTTGGCTCTCACTGTACTCTTTTTCAAAATCCGCATAACAAAATGTAAAGATTTACAGACTTTCCCTACGACGAAATTGACTTTTTCTCTATTATCCCCTAATTCTTCTATCTATCTATCTATCTAGAAGTTTTTTTACAGCCTTGGCCGTTTCCACATCCCAATTCCATGCCTCTTTATCCGATCATCGTTTTCTCATTTCTCTTTTTTCCTTGGCTTCAGTTATTTGTCATGTTCCATGTTCTTCTCGGTCTCCCTGTATCTTCTTCGATTGGTATCCACTCTCAAACTTTTGAAGAAATCTATCCGATTTCAACGTTCTCATATGTCCATACATTTTAAGTTTCTCATTTCGATCGTCTCGTTCAAGTTGTTTGCACTTTCATTGTGTATTTCTTATTCATCATTTCTTATTTTATCTAAAAACGAGAAAAGTTTAACATATCTCGCCCGAAACATCATTTCTTTTGATTGAATTTGTCTTTCAATTATTTTTGATAAGTGATCCAGAATTCTGCCACCATCAGCAGCTGTCCGATACTCTATACCTACGACAACGATTTACATATATGCCAGTTTTCTTGTTTTTCATTCAAATAAATTGAGTTCCATAGCAAGCTGCGGTTCAACTGTCTTGTGGCTATATTTTTCCTCTTAGATTTTGTTAATTTTTTTCAACATCCCTGGGTTCGTCTCACCATCTTCTGTTAGTGTGACTCCCAAATACTTATATTGTGTCTTACCTTTAATTATTCCTATACTAGTCTCTAAATAATGCGGCATACCTCTCACCACCATATATTCAGTTTTTTGTAAATTTATTTCCACCCCCCATTTTCCATATTCTTCTACTAATTTTCTGAACATATAAGTTTCATCATATTCAGCCATTATCATCAATAAAGTTCACTATGTTGTCAAACTGCATTAATAAATTGAACTTTGATATTTGCTCAAAATGTGTTTTAAAGAATCGGAAAATATGCGTGAAAAGTGCATCGTCGACAAGCGGTTTTTAATTGTTTATAGTAGAGTACATTTTTTTTTATTTTGGTTCAACATTAGTACATAATTAGTAGATATGTTAGACTAGTCGATTTTGTATTTATGAGAAGTAGGGGTGCTATCTTGACGTCAAGCTTATTGTTTAAAGTTGAGTACAACTTTTTTATTGTGGTTCAAAATTAGTACAAAATTATGAGTTAATTGATTTTGAATTCCGAACAAGTGGGGATTGCATCTTGACGGAGGTGAAATACCCCCCCCCCGATTCGAGTCCGTCTCGAATCCTAGAGTGGGATTGCCTCTGCGGAGGGGGCTGTCCGGACTGCACGCGGTCGTTGCCACATGCGCACATGGGCAGCTGACAGGTAGGTTGCCGGAAGCGGCGATCCACAGACCAGCACAGCGGTTCCTGCTACGTCTTACATGAGCCACGGGACTTTACCAAGATCCCACCCTGGTGATCGAACTGGAACCCGGAGTCGGTGCTCGCAATACGTATACGAGAAACTAAACTAGTGGTGCTACAACATGGCGCAGGTTTTCTCGTAATAGTTGGTTTTCTAATTTCTTTCGTCTAGGCTAGCTTTTCGGTCTTCCAAGATAATTTAATTCCAAAGCTTTTCGGTCTTCCAGTATTTTTTAAAAATTTATTATAACCGAAATATTCCTCTATGAATATAAAGAAGGGTAAAATTTCGTCCCATGAGGAAATTTTCGTTGAAAAATTTTCAGTCGTTTATAAGAAAATTGTTTTTAAACATTACTGTGAATGTAAAATTTGATGTTCTTGTTCACAGAAAATTTCCGAGTTTTTGAAAAGCATCATTGGGAGTTATTTGACTCACTTCCACTTACAAATACAATAGTGTTTACAAATCGCTGGAAATGTGCATATTAAAGGCGTAAGAGATATTTAAAAAACTACATTTTTGTAATTTCGAAAAGTTCGAAAAGTTTGAAGAAAAAACATGGAGCCGTTTTTGAGAAAATGAAGTTTAAACATTCCTTAAAATGCCGTAATTTTGAGCTCATTTTCACATAAAACTTTTAAGTTTTCAAGAAATAACGTTAAAGGGCAGGTGGTTGGGGAAGCTCTGAGGCCGCAGACGCAACACCTACCCACTGACGGCCGCAAGATGCCCACGGGCAGGCGGTCCGAGTAGTGGTCCACGATGTGCTCCGCCAGGTTCTTTGTGAATGTGTACGTGTTGCAGTATGGACCCAGAATCCTGAAATCATAAAAAACAACGTGTTGTAGATAGCGTACATGAGAACCAAGGAAGCCTTAAAAACAAGTTTACAGGGTTATATTACAAAACAAAAGTGGGTGAAATTTCATTAAATATCTAATATAATATTATCTAACCGAACGTAAATAGATTTCGATTTTATTTTCTTTAAGGAAACTGTATTGACACATAGACGGACAAATTAATTCAAATTTGGCCGCACATTTGAAACTCATTCCTTTTGACAATTCTTCGAGGTTATTCAAAAAGAAAAGATCATACATTTAGAACGTTGCGCTTTCTAGATGTTTATAATTTGCCCCCAAAACCCTCGAATTCTCTCTCGTAAGGAGTAAGAATTTATTTGGTATGAAAGTCTTTGAAATGAACTTTGAAATGCTTCTAAAAATGACCGGTAGATCACAACACATTCGAAGCTGCCAAGAGAAGAAGCTTTGCACATTGTATTTCCCGGAATCCGCTTTTTTTACATAAATTGCGACGAGATTGTTTTGATTGAGAATCTGGAGCCGCGAGCATTTTAGTAGCTATCCGCCTTGCTCGTGAAAAAGGCAAAGTAACACACATTTCGGCTGCATCAAATATTAGATTTTTGGCTGTAATATTACGTTTCGTTAGCCTTACATTCCAAAGCGTTTTACTTGCGATCAGCGTGCGTGCGCATCGCGCTGAAATTACAAGCGGAAAGGAGAACGATTGAGGTTTGCCTAAACCAGGCAACACTGACAACCCATTCAATACTTAAGGATTCGTACGCCGAGGTTTTAATCGGGTCGATTGTGCGTCGGATTTTCAGAATCGTTTCTTCTAACGAGAACTCAGAAAGATAATGGGCTGGACTTTCTTGGTGCAGTTCCTGCAAATGCTTTCCAAATCATTAAGCAATATTTCGCCGCCTCAACAACCTGAATGTAACGTATGGGACGAGTAAGTAAAAAGGGATAAAGGTAAATAAATAATAACGCTCTCGTGGCTCAATGGCGAAGTCGCTTCCCCTTCGCCACTGAAGATCCGGGTTCGGTTCCCGTAGAATCTCATGTGAAATTTGTTACGACAAAACGAGTTAGCTTTCCAAAGAGGCTAGTGCTACTGTAAAGTGAAGTGATCTAAACCATACCCGAATCCTAATTTCTTCCCAATTTGGGCCGCTGAAAAGTGACACAGAGGCGCGTACGCGGAGATGCTACTTGGCGGTCCTCTTGAAAACTAACTTCGACGGGACGTGACGGACTATGTAATTAATGGAGGAGTTAAAATTTACATTAGCGGCGATTTGTTCACAATATTTTATTTATGACTACATGTCCATTAAATGATTATAAGTTTTCTCGAAAACTCAAACCTTTTCTTTGAAAATTAAATTTTTTAATTTTTAGAAAGACCCAAACGCCATTTTTTTTAAAACAGTTTCAAATTATTATCGAAACTATTTGTACGGATAGTGCTGAATATACTATGATACAAAATTCATTTTGCTGATTTCTCTTATTTTTTCAAAAATTACACAATGTAATATTTTCTATATTTTCGAATAGGTTTAAATTAGTTATGCTACAAAACGGCATAGACTCTCTTGTTAGTTTTTTTATTTCTTTGGTTTGGGTTAACCTTTTTGTTCTCGCCACATACTCTCGGCAGCCGCCGTTCATGGCTTCCGAAAGTACGTGTAGTGTATTCCAAACGTCTCAAAATTATTCGGTTTTCTAAAAGAAGAACTGAAATACTATTTAAAGAAGACTAAAATCTCGCCCTGTATGGACATTCTCGTTGAAAAATTTGGTTCCGTTTTCGAAAGAATTTCGTTTATACGTTTCTGTAAATACGAAATATGAAACTCTTATTCTTTTGAGTTGTTGAAAAATAATGCAGGAGATGATTTAAAGCACTTCCAACTACAAATGCAGCCATGTTCATAAATCTCTGAATATGTGCTTATTGAAGACATGACATTACAAAAAGACATTTTCGTATTTTTGAAAAAACAATACAATAAAATGGTTTTTGCCACAACTTATATAGTGCAATGAGAATTAACCGTACGAAAAGCGTTAAAAATTGGATACGTTATTGAGAAATTGGTCTTAAAATATTTCTGAAAACGCTGAATTTTGAGCTCATTTTCAGAGAACACCTTTCAGTTTCTTATAAAACATAAGAAGACATCATTTGAAGCACATGTACTTCTAACTGCAAAAATGTGAAAAAATCGTCCGTAATCTAAATAAAAATGACGTGTGAAGCTACTAAAAAACACATTTTTGTAATTTTTGAAAACTAGAAAGCATAGAGCAATATATCATCTCATAGAGTACATTTATCACTACCTCTACGAAAAGTTTAAAGAAAACATTTCGAGTCGTATTTTTTTAAATTTCTTATATTGCATGAAATATTGCGCAAAAACTAAAATATTTGAATCGACCAAATTTCCTTTGAACTAAAAATCTCTATCTTAATTTTTTTAGTTTTAGGAAAACGACAAAAAATTTCAAGTTAAGCAATTATCGAAAATATATAGAGCAGTGAAAATCGGTCCTATGCCACCTTTAGAAGTGTATTAATAAAGTAGTGTATTAAGTTATAGTGTAATAATTTCATTCAACAAATTTAAAGAAAAAACTTAAGAGTATTTTTGAAAAATTTTGAAAAATGTGTCTGGTGATTCAGATAAAGTACCCAAAAATTTTGAGGGATGTTTTTTAAAACCTCAGTTCTTTGAGTCGAGTCAGATCGACCAAGAAAGGTATATTTTGAAAATTTCGTACGTATGATTTACGCGCTGGTTGTGTACACGGACGTATAGGCGATTTTGAATCGTCGTGTGCTTGTGGGCGCTCACGCAGTTGACGAGGGCTGTGCTCACTTGGTGGTGAGCGCGCGCAGGGCCACCGGGTCGCTCTGGCCCTGCGCCTCCACCAGCGCCAGGATGGAGCGCCAGTCGCCTGCCGCCGGGTACAGCTTCTCCTCGAACTCGCGCTGCCTCTCGTTGCAAAAGGTGGTCGACACGTGCACGAACGCCTGCGACACATGAATAATTGATTGATTAGTGATTCCGCAGACGACAACTACTAAGGACACTAGTCCCGTAAGTGCAGTGTATAATTTTTATGGAGGGAGGTGGTGGTGAACTTCGTCCGCGGATGGCGAGATCCGGCGCCTAACATGTTGGCTAGCGAGGTTTTCCCCAACCATGTATCTCCCATCTGCAAGGCACACACCAGCCGGGATAAGTTCTAAGTTACCCACAAGTGTTGCTGTGAAGTGCATGAAATAGTTTGCGTACGGGTTTAGGACAAGGAAGAAGAATGAATGATCGCTTGCGGTCCGAGACCCGTTTGTTAGTATACTGCTCCTGCATTCCCTTGATGTGAATCGAAGAAACCACGGATTTACTAACGATCAGAGTAACCGGCCCCTAGAATTATCTTCAAGAAAGTGGCTGAATTCGACTTATCTATGAAGCTAATGTCGAAAATCCTGCCACCGTCCGAATTCGAACCCTAAGATCCTATAGTGGCCATAGACATAGCACCCCACGCACTCTATTGCAAGTGCCATGCCTCACGTCGAATAAGAGTTCACCGAAATTGAATCTAACGCCTTAGATATACCGTCCTTTATTCCGAATGAGGAGAAAATTTCAAGAAAAATATAATACCGTTTTAGAGAAAAATAATGTTCAAAAATTTTAAATATTGCGTATATTCTCGCAAACTTACACGAAAACTATTCATAGTTTCAAAAACAAGTACATGACCCTATTTAAGACCTGTCTTTAAGAAACAAATTTCATTAAACACATATTATCTTCGATATTACAGGTGTTGGAGGTTACGCAAATTGCACGTGTAAAATTATCCAAAAATCTGAGATGTTAACCAACATAAGACCGGCACCATTTCCATCCGAGGACTATGTTAATTCAAAACATTTGGTGCCAATTTTGAGTAAAGTTTGAAAAAATTTTCAAGGTTTCTCCTCAAAAATTAACATATGCTATTAAAACTCCCAAAGCTGCAAGTTCGTTCAGATGGATCAAGGAAAATGAACTTTGGAGAAAATGGAAACGGTTTAGGGGCTCGCGAATGACCACAGACGGGAAAACACACAGACACGCTTTGCCGACAGTAGAGTTTTCGGTACGCGGATTCTGGCAACACACGCTGTTAAAAGACGGAACTTACTACATTTAGGAACAGAATTTATCCACTTTTTCGTTACCAGTGCACGGCAGTAAGAGTTTTTCTGCCGAAAATTCAACGTTTTCCTACGCACGACTACATAACTTTTTCTTTCGAAGTGGAGGAAAGTAAAAATCGATATTTTTAGTATTGTAGGTGAGCTGGAAGGCGGCGAAAAATATTGGAAATTTTGCATTTTTCCGAGCATTAGGAGAGATCGCCTAAAATAAGACCTGCGCAGTGCCATTTCTTCAAGTGTACTTAGCAATGCGCAAGAAAAAATAAGGAGCAATTTTTGAAAACATTTTGAAAGTGTTGGAAAGGCTTAATAAAATACAACTCCCGTACCAAATTAAAAATATGTTTTTAATTATCGTTCGGGAACATTGATCGAGGAATGCCAATTTGGGGGAAATCATCTGAACGGTTTAGGTGCTTAGCGAAGACCACAGACAGGCGGTTGGATGGTCGGATGGGCGGACAGACAAACAGAGAGTTCAATCAATTTGGGGCATCATGGACTCACAAAATGTGGATTCTGTCTATATTACGTGTTATAGGAACAAGACTTATGCACTGTTTTGATATCACGGACACAAAATGCTAGTTTCTTCCGATAAAAAGTCTCCATTTTGTGCTGCAGCATTGCAATACTTTCCTTTATGGGCGCAGCTAACAGCGTCCACTCTTCTTGAGCGGAATGATCGGTGGGTGGGCGTACCTTGAGCTTGGTCATGCGCGTGGCGAGCTCCAGCAGGTTGCGCGTGGCGCACGCGTTGGTGCGCACGGCCGTGATGAGCGGGTCGTCGAAGCGCACGCTGGCCGCAAGGTGGAACACCACGGACACGCGCTCCGCCAGCACGCGCGCGTCCGCCTCCGCCAGCGCCAGGCCGGGCTTCGCCGTGTCGCCCTCCACCGCCTGCAGGCGTGCCAACGCCTCCGGCCGCTGCGCTCGCACCCGGTCGAACAGCTGCGCAACACCCACACAGCGCGCGTCAGCCACTCGGACCCACCCGGTGGCTGCAGGCAGAGCATTTACTCCGGTCGGCGTATATGGAAGGACGGGTTTGACTCGCAGAAGATCATACAATTTTTTATCTTTTTATGTTTAGTATTTATGTCGGTGCTAGTTAATGTATAGATTAATAATAATCCCATATATGTGACCTCTCAGAGGTAGTGATAAGTTCTGGATTCCTGAAACCGTATTTTTCATACTTTTTGAGAGCTTTTCTTTAAAACTCTATAACCTTAAATCCTATAGAAAAATGATTCAAATCAATTTTAAAAATTATATTAATGTTAATTGTCCAACACATGATGGGTGAATTGAATGCAATTATCAAGCAATTTAAGCGAACTACCAGCTTAATTATATTTAAATATAATACTATTATTTATCTCACTGTTGGTGTATATGTCGTGACGGGTTCTACATTGAAATTGGCTCCTCGGTCTTTTAATATGTACTTCGGCCCGCCGCATCTACAAATAACGTTTTGAACAAATGCGAGGGCGACTGTCGCTGCGGCGTGATTCGGATGCTTCGGGATATCAAGTGAAGCAATCCTGGCATGTGAGTACGAATCGATTTCCCCTGATGGACCTTCTAAGGGATCCGACGTTATTCTGGACCAATTTCTCAAACGCGTAGGTGGATTCGGTGACCGGAGCAGGGGGATAGCCCCTTTCTCGCCTTACCCTGCCTACACCCCTCGCCTTACCCTGCGCAGGTAGCGATGTATTCCTCGGGGTATATTTTTGATACCCCTAGATGACCGGCGAGAGGAATCCATAAAGTTGGTGGTCCTCTCTCTGATGGGTAGGAATTTCGTATGTGAAGAGACATACTGATACTGCCTTGAAGTTCAAGTTCTAGTTTGCTTCTGTTACCCTCCGTGGATAAAATTGACGTAGTTCCTGAAAGACGTGAAACAACGCCGCTTCCTCGCTAGTTTAGGGAGAAATGTTGATACGAATAGTACGAAAAGCAAAGAACGCCAATCAGAACGCCAGAAAACCGATACGTGGTTAATAAACTCGCGTGAGGCCTGTGGAATACGCGTCGGCGTGCCGCATAGGAAGAGTGACGAAGAAAGAAGGAGAGGCGAGGTTTCCGGTGTCGGGAGTGGTCAAGAGGTGAGACGAAATCTGATGGCAGGAGCGAAAGAAGGCGACGTTTCACGTGACATCGCGGACGGCTGGTCTATGAGGAAGCGAGGCTACGGTGCAGCCGGAAATGGGCCAAGGCGACGCAGAACGGTTTGCAAGCTGCGCAGTGAGCGCCCGTCAAAGGTAACAGAAATTTTGTGAAACGATTAGAAGCAGACAGAGACTTGAACGATAGCACAGCAGCAGAATGACAGTGATTGTAAATTTGCATATTCACGTAAAATTTAGATAACGGCAAAGCAATTGAAAGAGCCTTGTACGCCGGTAATACAGTTCATTCTAATGATAAATGTTACGAGAAAATCTGTGTTAATCTTTGTTCGTCAATTTTGTGTAATCTTGACGAGGAAAATGTAACTGTAAATAATTGTAGTACGTAAGCCATTCAATAGCGTGTTTTGCTTAAAATCTAAGAGTCTGTGTAGGAAGGGGGATATGATTTTGTTGCACTCCTCAGGCATAATGAGTTAATATTTATTGTTTATACAGTGCTGGCAAAGCAATAGTTACCGTGCATTGGTATTTGTTCTAACATAGTGAATTGGGAAGAAATACTCGAATCAGAGTGAGTAAGCAATAACAATTTTTAAAGGGTATAAACATTATTAATTCGTATTGAAAATTTGTATGCAATTTGATATTTTTGATTTTATTAAATTCTTTGTCAGTGCTGATATATTTGGCATATTCTAAAGAATATACGCAGTTTTACCTAAGTCTGTTTCGGGATGTATATCTTTCCTCAAAAGATCCTGCCCCGTGAATTTCAATGTTCGTTCATAGCATTCTTTCAAGCGCCGGCAACTATCAGGCTAACATTAGGATAAGAAATCGAAGATTTATTTTTGCTGTTCTACAAACTGCGTTTAGAAGTTGTATAACGATATAGAGAGAAAAGTTTGCCGTGTGTTACAGGTTGAATTTGCCATAAATATTTAGTTTTCTTTCGTAATTTTTTCGTAGCTTTTTTAATATGTGAAGTTTTTAATATATAAAGTGAACGAAAGTAATGGCAAGGGCTTTACAGCGCTGAAATTTCCAATACAACCCCTCGGAGGATTCCACCTTCAAGGAGGCCGCCACCAGCTGATAACATTCAAAACTTTCGCCCACTATCTAAAGTAAACTTGCCTTTTCGCTCGCTAAATTACGAAAATCCTATTTCAAACTGGAGAACCCAAAGTCCCAATAATGCAAACAAGTTCAATTTAATTAGCACAATACTAAACCTAGTATTAGCAATAATCGTTCCTCAGATACAAACAATAATTCAATAATTATTTCCTATATAATGAGGAAATCGTGATTGTAGCAGCATATGTAGCACCCAACTTCCTTTTAGATTAGATTTATTAATAATTCTGCAATTAAGTGTGAGAACTTGGTGGCAGAATACACTAACTTAACATTTACAGAACTTAACAACTATACAAACTCTACAAACGTTACAAATCTCATGAACATTTCACCGTTCACGCTTCATAAAACTCCACTTCACCAAACTTCACTTCACCCACACTTCACCGCACTGCGATACAGCGAGCTGTAATGTCTTTCTTACTCCCTCGTTCTCTCAGTTGCACGTCACTGCACTGCACATAATAATATAATAATAGATAATAATACTAATAATGAATAATAAACAATAATAACAATAATAATACTTAATTACAAAGAAGACATAGGTAATTGCACTGAATTTTATTCAATATATTTATAACATATACACATTCAAGAAACTAATTTATTTTTAAAATTGCTCTGGCTTTGAGGAAAGGGATCGAAGATTGTCACAGGCAAACTGTTCCAGTCCCTAATAGTACGCAGAAGAGAGACGCGTACGCGGAGATGCTATCTGGGGGTCCTCTTGACAACTGACTGAGACGAGATGTGACGGACTATGTAATTAATGGAGGGCAACTCTAAAAGTGCGAAGCACTCACCGCCCTTCTCAGTTTGGTATATCAGGCAAAAATTTAAAAGAAGTAATGAGCTATGGGACAATTAGCTTATTTAAAATATTTGAGAAAGTAATACAAAAACAACTTACTAAATACTGCACAGAAATAAGTGCATTACAAAATTAATAGTTCGGGTTTAGGCCAAATTGTTGTACAATTCATCAGCTCATTTGCTTCGTAGAACAAATTGCAAATGCTTTTCATAACAAACAGAATACAATTGGACTGTTTTCCGACGTAGAAAAAGCTTTCGATAACGTTTGGCATACTGATGTACTATTCAAATGCAAACAGAAGGTTGTACTATTCTATTTACAGGACATTATACATAGTTTTATTACAGACTGAATGTTCAGAGTTAAAATAAATTCTTCAATGTGTATTTTTCAGACATTCCCACATTAAGAGATTCCAATTTTGCGCTATTCACAGAATACTGCAAAATACACAACGCATGTAGATATACAACGCAAATAGCAAAAAATAATATCGAGGCGGATATCTCATGATTTGTCAAGTGGGCTCAACACTGGAGAATGAACAAAACCCAGGCCAAACGTTTACTCTTTGTTAACCAAAGTTATCTCGCTCACTAGTATTAAATAATACTCTGATAATTGAGATATGTTAAAAACATAAGTATGAAAGTCTGTAAATTAGTTAGTTGTAAGGTTCAAGAGTGGAAGTGGTGTGCCAAATGTTGTGAATTAAAAATTGAAATATACAAACACCTGAAATGCAAAACGGCCGAACAAGAAGAAAGTAAATTTAATATATAAAATAAATTATTGCTAGAGAACTGAAGCAATACGAGTTCTCCTAATATTAAAAGCGCGCTTTGTTAATCTGTGTGTAATTGCGGTATCATTACAGGGGTAGACTTTAAGAACGCAATTGTCTATCCAGTAATTTACAGATGTCTCCGAAAAAACGCTACAAACATGTAAGGCTTGAAGAGTGATTCAATTATTTGCCAGTGAACATAAAGTGGGAAGTTTTATTCAAAGAAGTACATGTGATTATTAACTAATTCTTAGGCAACCCAGTAAGTACAATGTTCTGTAGGGACATGAAAATGAAATTGATGACATAGCTGGTCTACTTTAAAACGTGACATGCCGAGCACCTGTATATAAGAGAATGTCTTATAATTAAGGGCATTTTTCTCATCTCTAACTCGGTATTTTGATATCAACTATCATATGTTCATTGGCAAAACGTGGTCATTTTCGATCAGCCAATTAGAATTGCTATTACTACCAGAAAGTAGTAGAAGTTTGTAACATTAGTGTGCGGTGCTGACCGGGACGTCGAGCAGCTTGTGCAGGCGCTCCTGCACGCCGAGAGCCCCTTGCGGGGGCGCACAGCAGCACGTCAGACGGTGTCGATGTCGGGGCAGTAGAAAGCATCTTCTCCAGCAATCACGCCGCCCCACGAAGCCCCGACCGCCCGTCAGCACGCGCTCTGCCCGCGGTAAGAACTCGGCACCGTCCAGCGGCAAGCACGTCCCCTCGGCCGCGCTGCGCGCCTGCTCCGCCGCCATCTGCGCACAAAACACAAACGCTCAACAAAATGTCCGCAAAGTTAGCATATCACTTTTCAGAAAATTAAAAATGAGTATTCTAGAATTGTGTTATAATTAAGAACTAATTCATACCCAAATTAGAAAAAAATGTTCTACCAATGTAGAACATCAAAATATACAACTCTAAAGAATGGATCTACTTAACGTCGTTAGCGTACCCTCACAAGAAAAACGCATGAATCAAAAAACTATATATACCAGAATTTTGTTCTTATTAATAACTAATTTATACCCAAATTTAATACCGATGCACACCATCAAAATATTCAATGCTAAAAAGGGTACTCTAACTTAACGTTAAGGTAGTAAACCCACACAAAAACGTACGAAACAGAAAAGTAAATATACTAGAATTTTTATTTAATTAAGAACTACTTTATACCTAAATTTAGCAATTTTAAAACGATGCCCAATATCAAAATATTCAACGCCAAAGATTGAGTACGCTAACTTAACGTTAACAAGAAAAACTTAGGGGGAAAACCTAAATATACAAGAATTGTTCTAATTAAAAACTAATTAATACCCAAATTTAAAAATGTTGAACCAGTGCACAGCATTAAAATACACGTCATCTTTAACGTTGTATAGCTATATATACGTTTTGTATATATACCTTTTCCTCGTAACGCTTGACGCAAATACTGTAATGCAAAACACCGTGGGATCCTTTGGCTAATCCAATAAATAAATATCTTTTGAGTAATTTTGATTTTTGTGCGAGTCGTTTTTCACTGATATTTTGTATGTAACAGTTAACCACCCAAGGACATGCAGCGCTTTTCCTGCCAACGCTCTCTCGGATCGTTACACGATTCACAAAATTCATAGTTTTCTAACATATGACCATAGCGTTAAACAATGTCTTATTTTCGATCCGATCGATAACATGAATCCGAAAGCCATTTATCAGTGGAATCTTGAAAGAATACTACGTATAATTTTTTATGTGTGTGTCATAATTCATATTAATGTTGTCATAATACAACTTATGTTGTGATTTAAGTGTCAACAAAATGTTTTACTTATGCAGTGGTTTTATTTCATGTACATCCGTTGGAATCATTTCATTGTTGAAATCGTTCGTAAGCAGTTTCTGGTTGGGAAAATTCTACCCATTACTCCTGTGTATCATATGTCAATTTAAATGGCCTAAAATGAAACTAGTTAAAGGTACGCGAGTAGTTTAGAAATTGAAGTAACATTTCATAATGAATGATGAAGCTAAATTTTGCGTTCATATTTGAATCGTTAATTTGTAGTTGATATTTCATGATTAATAAAGGCATTGCTTTCCTGTTGTTTTTTTTTAGACAAGAACATTTAAAAAACGGCCCACGTTTAGTTTTTGTTGAACTCTAAAGTTTCGAAAATTACATAAGTTATTAATTAAGCGCAAGAAAATGTTTTGTTGCAGCGCCACAAGTTATATTCTGCACCTAGGAGACCAAAAGAAGAAAAACAAAATTACTGGCTTGTTACCGAAAAAAATATGCCAAAAATGCGAGTATTTTGAATACGTTAGCTCCGCCAGTGACCACGCCTACATGTGCATATAACACATTCACTTTTTTTATTTATTTATTTATTTTCTTTT
Organism: Gryllus bimaculatus; assembly: GCA_017312745.1. Lineage (NCBI taxonomy): Eukaryota > Metazoa > Arthropoda > Insecta > Orthoptera > Gryllidae > Gryllus > Gryllus bimaculatus. The sequence goes on from BOPP01000037.1 coordinate 134,108, forward strand.
GGTTTGAATTATACGTAGATCTTTGTTAAAACACTTTACATTTGTTAAGGTTACTTAAATCTACTTATAATTAATTTACAATAAACTTACAACTAATCTTAAAATACATCTACCACTCTTGTAAGTTGTATCTTTATATGATAACTCTACATTAAGTCGAGATCTAAAAATTTATTGAGGAAGGTATGGAACGGAAATTTGTTTTTGATGCGGGATCTGTGGATTGGGTTTTGGCAGAGTTTTAGAGGGGTTAGATTGGGTATATTTGGAATATTGTGGAAGAAGTGAGTGGATAAAAAATAATGTGGTTTGTTGTCGCTTCTGACTGGAATTCTTTATGAAGCTGTGAATTGGAGATGAACCATGGTGCATTCGTGATGGTGCAGAGGAACTGACTTTGGACTATTTGGAGTTTTTTGGTATTCGATTTGGCTGCGCTGATCCATACTGGGCAGGCATATAAAAGTAGTGGTCGAATGATAGTTTTGTAAATCAATAAGGCGGTATTGCACGGTAATTTAGCAGATCTATTTATTATTGGTTTAAGTTGGTGTAATTTAATTTTTGGTTGCATATCTATATTGTCGATGTGATTTTTCCAACTGAGTCGGGTATCTAATAAAAGGCCTTGGTATTTTATGGGTTTGTTATGAGAGTGCCATTGTACGGGTTCTAGGTTCAATTGTAAGGGAGGGGGATGTAAAGCCTTAAGGAAAATATTTTGATTGCAGTTTTGGACGGGTTAATTTTAATTTTGTTTTTGGTTGCCCAGCTGTCGATTTGGTGTAGGTATAACTGCAGATTGGTTTTTATTGTGTTTATGCAAGGACCTGAAGAATATATAGCGGTGTCATCTGCAAATTGGGTGATTTTTATATTGCTATGATTTTGGTAGGTCGGCTACGTACAAGTTACAAAGAGCGAGAGATAACGTGGAGCCTTGGGGAAGGCCTGCCTTGATGGTTATCAACCGTAACGGCAAAAGTTCTATTGTCGAGGAAGTTGGAAATGATTTGAGTAAGATAATGTGAAGTGCCTTTTTTCTTTATTTTGTAGTTTAAAGCTTAGTGCCATGTTCTATCAAAGGCCTGAGAAATGTTGAGAAAGATAGTTATTGTTTGAAAATTTTTTGAAAAGCCATATAGATGTTTTCAGTGATTCTGAGAAGTTAGTGATGCGTGGACACTTTTTCGGCCAATCCCATTTGTTCCATAGGTATGGCCTTTAATGTTATTTTTTAAGTAGTTTAGATAGCATGGGAAGCAAACTGATTGGGCAGTAACTATTGGTTAGAGATGCATTCTTGTTTGGTTTTTGCACCGGAAGAATGATTGCATGTTTCCATACTTGCGGAAAGAAACCTAGTCTCAGGCATGAGTTAAATATATTGGTTATATATGCAATGGCTGTTTGGGGAAGGTTTTTTAATATTAAATTGTTAATTTTATCATGCCCAGGGTCTTTCTTGACTGGTAGTGATTTGATGATTTTATTTATTTCTTTAGGTCATGTGAAGTATATTTTATGATGTGGACCGTGTATGTGTTCGTTTGCTGTTTTGATGATATTGATATGACTAGGGTGCGGTTTAGTACTATTTAGAGTGAATGTGGATGCGAAATAATTTGCTAACTCTTCAGCTTTCTCGACAGACCTATACACTTTTCCTGTTGAAGTCTCTAGTGGGGGAATGTTATTCTTTTTTCTTATTTTTTTGTTAGTGATTTGCCATATGGATTTTTGTTATTAGTGTTCAGTGAATGAAGTAATGATTCAAATTGTTCATTGTTGAAGTTTTTTATTGATTTACGTAAGTGTTTATTATTATGTGAAGTTCTTGTTTTTGTCCTGGGGTTCTTAGTTGCGACCAGAGTCTACGTGTTTTGTTTTTTATTTGTATCAGTTTCACTATTTCTGGAGGACGTTTATGTTGTTTATCGTTCTGGGTACTTTTTAGTTTTAATTCGATCTTTTTAAATGTGGTATTATTATGGGGGTTAGTTGGTTGATTGATTGCTCTATTTCTAGGGGGTTGGAGAGAATTTTGAATTTAGGCATTGGTGAACTGGTTATCTTGAAAATTTTTTCCAGTCAACTTTTACCATATTTGGGTTTGGTACTCGGGCATGTGGTGGGGGTATTTGTTGTGTAGTTATCAGGACCGGAATGTGATTCGAGTCGAGTTCGAATAATGGAGTAGTATGTAGTTTTATTTTAGTGTTAGTTATTCCTATATTGAGGATATCTTAAACGACCATGGAGTTAGTACGTGGGGCCCGGAGGTGAAATTATTTTGAGATCTGTGCGATTTACTATAGGGGCTAATATTTTCCCATTAGCGTTCGTGTTATTACTATTGATGGCGATTAGCAATCCTCCTCCTTTGCTTAGGTTTCGGTAGATTGAATAGTTTGGTATATATATATATATATATATTATATATATATATAAACGAAGTACGTTTCTGCCATAGTAACAATCAAAATTGATTACTAATTCTAATTAAAAGAAGCACTAAATTCGATCACGTAGTCACGCCGCCGCCGCCACCGCTGCACCAACGTCAATCTGAATAGACGGGCGAGGCGTGTGGACGGTTGGGGAGTATAAGCAGAGAGGCGCGAGCGCAACACGGAGCGGGTAGTGCTGCCTCAAGCAAGTTTAATAGTGATATTTACCAACAGTTGGAATTGATTGTACCATTAAGTGGAGATTAGAGGTGAATAAACAATTGATAATCAGTGATTAGGAGAAATGGAAGTGCGCACCAGGACGGATCAGTTGAAAACATAGATACTGGCAGTTTGAGGGCCGACAGATGGCGTTCCATGTCCGCCCCGGGTGTGATTGCAGCAGCGGGCCGCACCGTGCAAACATTCACAGTGGGATTGAGAAAAACGTTGTGGATCGGAACTGCACGGACGCAATTGCGCCGTTGTGCATGTTAGCTTATATGTGACATTGCTTGTACTGCTGGGGGGGGGCGGTGGACCCCGTGCGAGCTCGTTGGCCATTGCCGTTGGAGGCTAGCGCGAGTCGACCGCGACGGGACGAGCGATTTTCCCGACAAACGTCGGGTGCGGCATCGAAGTCTTGCCGAAATCACGCCGCCGCCGTTGCCACGGCGGCCGCTCGCCTCTAGCCAGCCGCGCCCGTCTCGCAAAGCCCTCAAGTAGCGTTACTTAGTGGCACGAATCACTAAAGGCCTTGCGCACTGCGTATTGTAAGCACATTCTTGTACATCGGGTTCAATCATAAACTTTTTACATTGCACAAAAGAGTTTTCTTCGATCAACTTCTTCCAAGCAGCGTCAAACCCTTGGAAGCCCATTCGGGCGAGATGTACACCGTCCTTTTATATCATTTTATTGTCGTGCAGCAAGTTACGTTTCCCACGGTACGTTCACAATATATATTATATACTGATAGTATAATAATATATATACTAATATATATTAAAGTATCCTTAAATCGGCGTTTGTGATCACATTACACTCGCCTACCGGTGCTGAATCTCTAACACATCTGTGTTAGTCTCTGCTCGTGCTCTAAATCTCTTCTCAGCCTACGCAATTCCACATTCAACACTCACAGACTAACATCTACTCACAGCGCCTGTTCGCACCGCTGCACTCTCCATCTCTCGTCAATCTTACGCGGCAGAATGCACATCTTTTGCATTTGAAGATATTCATCCTCGCGCGTATAAGTGTACCTTTATCGGCATTTGATTATACAGAAGTGACTCCTGCATTCATTCATTTGTATTTATAATGGGATAGTTGTGGTGTGGTTCTTTGGGAAGATTGGTTGCATTTGAAGTGTTGACAGAAATTGTCCGGGGCTGGGATGAGGTACTACTAATATTAGTGAAGTTGTTGAGAATTGGTGTTTGGGGAAAAAGAAGGAAATGGTAATTTGTTTCACGTGGAGTGGGTGTGTTGGAAAAGGTTGGGTTCTGGTTTGGGAGTTGTTTCGGTTGACAGTTTTTCGACTTTGAACGTATTGTTTTAGGTAAGAGCAACTGGAGCCTAGATTATCGGTCTGGTGGCTGCCTTGGAAGTTACGATATTTTGGTACTTGATCACGATTAGGGCAAATTACCGAGTAGTACGCACAGCTAATTGAGTGGTTGTAATTATTCTTTGTATGGCCATAATCCAGACACCGCTGGCATTGTAAGGGACCTTGAGATTATTTCCTTGCTTCTGCTTTTACTCTGTGGTTACAAATGTGTTTAATGGCTAAAATATTATAATTATATAAGTCGTCATTGCCAACAATATTATTTATTAAAAGGTAGTCGTTTTTGTGGCTTACATACAGCAGAAAACTGATGATGATTGCTAAGCCATCGAAAGCTGCTATTTTAATAAATAATATTGTTGACAATGACGACTCATAATTATTTCATTGGAAATGCTACCGAAAACTCACCACAAATACCAATAGGCTAAAATATTGTCTATGGGGTCTTGTCCTGTAAATACAGCTGCAACTACTGGGATAGGTTTATTAAAATTCGGAAATCCGTAAGTGAGTTTGCACTTATTTTAATTTTATTGTTTTTATCTGCATTGAAATTTTTCTTAACTTTCGTTTTAAGTTCTTTGATGAATGTATTATAATTGTTAATGTCTGCTACTATGATTGGAGGTATCTACTGCGGGTTTCACTTTGTTTATTAGGGAGTTCGTTAATATGAGATAATCTTCTTTCAGTTGTTTGTTTATCAAGTTCACTTAGAGGTTTGAACCTATTTTAGACCGGATTAATTAGCAGAGAGTCAGATTTTTTCAGTCAGAGTGTAAATTTTTTGGGTTTACGCTCTATTTCATGGATTGTCTCTGACCTTTTACTAGAACCTATGGAGTTATTTTCTGATTGTTGAACGGTTGAAGGTTGGCTGAGTTGAATCGGTTCCTGATCATCAGCACCAGGTGTGGTAATCTAGTTGGTGATGTCCTCCATCGTCACCTCCATCTCGTGTTCTTTGAAATGATTGCGATTATCTGGAATGAAATTTTCCATTGTTGCAGGCTAGTTCTCACTGCTGTTACGAACAAGCAATGCAGTACTTACGACTTCGCCTGTTGGAGGGTCGTAGCTGCATGCCATTCACTACACTGATTGGCAATGTGTTGCACTTCACCGAAATTGTTTCGATGTTCGGAATTGTTGATCAGAAGCACTTGTTTGGTTCACTTCACTAGTTTAAAAGTAATATTGTCGCGATGCGAGGCGTGTCTCCCCGACACTTCGTTTATTGGAGTGGCGAACGGCAAAGTAACGGTTTTATCACAGCAGATCTGACAGGGTCGCGCAGAAGAGCTCTGGCAACCTTACGCCACCACTGCCGGACGGAGAAGGAACACTTTCACTAACTGCTTTCAAAACTGGGTAAAGAAATGCAAAGGTTGCGTATGAGAACATGAATTAAAACAAGGCTCGAGAGAATATCTGTGCCGACAGTAAACAGAACACGCGAGAGACTTCTGCTGCGAATCAGAGATGGTCTGAGGGATCAGGGGGGTCACCAAAGGGCTGCGTGTGGCGCTGTTGTCTCTGGCCGAAAATGAAACAAGAGAACTCTTGCTCTTCACAAATATGTAATTATATTGTTCTACATCCACTTTGCCTACTACATGGCCCGTGTCTAAGTTTACAGACATTTCTTTAACATTATCTTCGAACTCACAATCGGAATTTCCTTTTTCTTCGTATGTATCTCTCACATCATTTTCTAAATAAAGCTCTCACATCTTTCCTACACAATCCTATTTTTACAGAACAAAACCTTTACTCATATAGTATAAAAAGTGAATTATATTGTTTTATTCAAATTCCCACAAACACAGGAAGCACCCATGTAAGCGAAGTCGATTACATTTCTTTTACTTTTCTTTTTTTTAATTTTAGCTCGTCAGAATCCTAGCAGGAACCATATGGTAATATTTAGATAAACAGGATCTTAAACATGTTAGTTTGATAATTTTAGCTGTGCCACACTGAGCCTTTCGACATAATGAACTTTGCAATATATCTTTATATACAGTTTTTTTGCTAGCCAATAAATATATAGCAATGCACGTCGTATTATTGTATAGAGAAGATAATAATAAATAATATAACTTCTGTTCTATAAAACTGCTTCTCTCGACGTTATTAAATGTACCATATAATTTGTTTAAAAAATTAATAACTCTTAAGCGAATTCAAATACTGAAACTAGAGTTTTAATGCCTCTTTAGAATAAAAAGAAAAGTTTGAATCTTTTAAAAAGTCATAATTGCCATAAGAAAGAAATTGCTGCTGTAATGATCCCACAGAACTACTAATAAACGTTACGTCTTGTTTGTTTATTCGAAGATATGGTCAAGACAATCATTTCGCTCCGACGCACCGTTTATCGCCTCGAGCCGATACCAAGGCCTCGATATGACTGCCCTCGACATTAAGCGTATGAAGCGAACAATCGAAGCGAACCTCTCTTTCAGTATACTTGTGTGCGGAGAGCAAAAGGAATGAGTGCAAAAAATGGGGGTGATTATGAGTTGCTAAGTTCTAATAATTAAATATCTCTAGAACGGAAATTAATAGCACCGATCGAATTGCGAAATTTTGTATTGCGTTTACAGGGAATTCAGAGGAGACAATAAAAGTTGCAACATTTGCAAATTTCAAAACATATTACAACTTTTGCAGATCTAAAGGGGGAAGAGTCTCCCGATGTCTCAGAGCCGAAAACCGCCAATTAATAATTAACACTTTTATAAACAAGTCCGAAATACGAGCTACGAAAAAGATCCGCAAATTGTGCCTGAGATTAACGTTTTAATACAGCAGTTTGACAGAATTTTAAAACATCAGTATACAGATTGCTAAAAGTTAGTGTAATTGTTGATGAAATGCAAAATATTTACTGGCTATTGACAGTAACTCCGGACGAAAAACTACGCTCAGAAATATATTTTCGTCATGGCGTACGCGCAGGCAAAATCTCTCCTTCGCCAGGGAAAGATGACATTTCTGCCTCATTCGTAAACAATCGAGGCCCCTGCCCCCGGGAACCGCGTCTTTCCCGTCCCACGGTACTTTGCACCAGTCATGTAGACACTAATATACTTCAGAATATTAGTGAATGAAGCGATTGGTCAACGCGCCCCTCCCCCCCGGATCGATGGGTGTCCAAGTTTGTCGGGACGGTTGGGAAGATCTTTTTGGAAACTATACGTATGTGCGAAGTTGATATTCTGTTCTCTTTTCGATTTGCTGAGTTAATGAAAATATATAATCGGAACATGATCTCCAATGCCTAAAACCATGTTCAGCTTCCGAGAACAGTGTTTTTGATGTAGCTTTTAATCTGTTCGTGAGGATCAATGCGTATATTTTGTAGTAAGTAGTTAGCTAATTCTCCTGTAGTTGTTACAGTGATTCCGGCCTCCCTTAGTGATGCTAAAACAGCACGTAATATCTCGCCGTTAGTAATGGTTACTTAATACTATTTATACCACAAATTCTCTCTAAATCAAAATATCACAGTCTTTATTTTCTGAAAAAAATCATTACAAATCGTAGAACGTTTGCTGCGAAAACTAAACATTTTGAAGTAAATATCAACACATAATTGACAATTATAACTGCTTTCTATACAGCCAAATCATGGCCCAAAAACGAGACATAAATCACAGAAATTCGGTTGCTGTCTCGCGGCGCGGGATGCCATGTTTGCATTCCAATGTAGTACTCGCTGAAGGCTAGCAATTTTTCTTTCAAAACTTTAAAGTAGGGTTTTAAAAAATTCTAAACGATTCAAAAGATCAAATGTATGTAACTAACAACGAAATTTTATAAAATATACAAATTCTAACTTACGTAGCACCCAACTGCCTTGAATCACATGTCATATTACGTTCTCGAAGCGCAGGATACTGAGAGCGGCCGATTAAGTTCGACACCAAATTACTGATATTCTCAAAAAATTCAAAATAAGCTTGTTTGAAGATCTCTTTCTGATGAATACAATTCATTTAGAAAATAATGTATCTTTGCAATTGTAGTTATAGGAAGCCGTCGAAAAAAAATACATGATTGGAAACTAAGGAATTTCAACGAATATGAGATCTGTACCATTTCCCTTAGCGTTCTTAACAACACAAAAGGTCCAAATTGAATCAAAACATTTTGTGCAGTTTTTATGCAACAATGGTTTATACAAAATATAAACTGCCAATGTTTTACACGAAATTTCGCAAAACATACTCATATTTTCGAAAAATTGAACATGATATTAATTAAAGATTTACTTTTGATAAACATATTTCAATTAAAAATGTTTCTCTTCACAATTGTAGTTGCAGGAAAGGCTGAAAAATTGGATTTCATCAATTTTCAAAAATCTTAATTTTTATTGAATTGAGATCTGCACCATTATCTTAAGCAATACATACTTAATTGGAGATATGTACCATTCTCTCAAACATTACATACTTTATGGCAAGTTAAAATTAAATCAACATTGTTGGTGCTGTCTTTCACAATCAGGAAAACTTAATACAGATGACTTAGACAATACAATAAAGATTGTATGAAAATTTAGGTTGCCGGCCAACGATCCTGTTTCCCACATATATTCAGTTAGGTAACAAATTAGCAATGAAACAATGCCTCCTTTCTGAAAAAGTCATGGAGGTGCACCGTATCTCATGACAATAAACTACCGCCTCGTCAGGGCTACTGGGGAGGGTAAGTTAAAAATTATATTTTGATGTTCTGTATCAGTTCAAAATTTGTAAACATGGATATAAATATCGGCAGAAAAAATTTTAATTTCGGTAAAAATTAGTTCTTAATAAGAACAAAATTCTGAGATGAATGGAAACAAATGAATTTCATTTTTGGGTTATAAATGAGTACTACATATTTCATATGGTTTTATGTGATTGTGCTACAGTTGTTGTTCCAGTTAGACACCCCTATTTCTAAATCGAGCTAGCCCAACTTACCATCAGCAAACACAAGTGGAGTATTCAGATGCTTTCGGCGCCGAGGAGTCGGAACAACTAACGGCTGTGTTCTCTCTGCAAGGCACCGATCGGAGACGTCGAATGCGTGGAAAAAGCTTGACCATTGCCGCCGCGTCCGCTTTCGACAACCTCCCCCACGCCGTGGCGCAAGACGGCCGGTGAGGTGAGCGAGCCCGCGTCACCGCGATAAAGATCGCATCGCTAAAATCAGTGACTGTGATGCCCTCCCAGTTTTAACCTCATGGCGCAATCTTTCCCCCAACGACCTGTTTTTGCACTTCTGTTTCCGCACGGCCGCCTGTCAGTGATTTGCCCGCCCCTACGCGCCATTTGTCGCTCGTCCAATTCCGCGCCCCGGTCGCTTTTGTCTGGGCGAGCGCGCGTCGGTTCGTTGTCTTGGTTCAGGGCAGCTCAACGGCACAATTCGCGCAACCACGAACCGAAGAAATGCTTATCTCTTTCCTGAGGAGTTGACCCCCGCTCTTGAGTGGTCGTTTTCCTTTGCCTTACTCTAAATGACGGAAAATAGGGCGATGACTAAGACTTTGTACTTAGGTTCTACAGTTGCACCCCCCCCCCAGATAATCCAAATTAATGATCTGTTACCTTTTAATGATATTGAATGTTTAAGTTATGGCGGCAATATCGATGTATTCGAAATAATTTTGAAATCAAAGACTGACCAACGCTCTCTCCGACGTCTCACAGGCAATGCATATGTTACGCTCTTTTTCTGCATTTAATCTCTGGCCTTATGTTTCAACGTAGGTCCCTTGGTTGCTTTCGAACGACAACCAGATGTGCTGTGCAGAAGGATAAGTAGCCTGTTTAGAGGACAGCGGTGCAGCATCTGTAGTGGAAACCAATTTTCTGTCTTCATGTGGCACCTTCTCCATCTTAACTTTATGAATTTCATGTGTTAGTGAAAGAACACAAAATCAGTCAGTCCTTGACAATACTGAATGCATTATTTATGATGTTTGGAAAAATACTTTTCATTTGATGTCAGGTTTGTTGCTTCTAAATGTACATTTAATGAGTCTTTCGTGCATCCTTAATGTGTGCTTTCGCCGCGTGCTTGCGTTCTGGGAGGATGTCCCTTTCTGTTTCTCACAGTGTATACAATAATCTTTCCAAAAGCAGCTAAGACAGAGCATCGTTGTGAATACGAGTGTGGTTGGAAGGTCTTTCATTATATAACTGTACCCGTATACCACGGTAGTGAAATTTTCGAAATGAAATAGTTATATTTCGTTACAATTACCACAAGTAGCAGAAATATCGAAAAATATCATAAAATGAACGAGGGAAAAACATGTCCAAACAATAGTGTTTGTCGCAAAGTGTTTGAGTGCGATTACCGAAGTTTATAACTAAGTTTTTGCCTTTGTTTTGGGTGTGAGTTCGTTCTATTATCGACAATTGCCTATGTGCAGAACTAGTACTAAACTCGGCTTCCCAATCCAAAAATGTCAGAACCATCTGTGCGCGATACGACTCGGATATTACCCATAAAATTATGTAATTAATGTTTCAATATGTATTTTTTTATTAAATTTAGTTTTAATTAATTTGCATGAATTGCTCACGTTTTATTGCAGGTTATGTTAGTGTTCTGAATGTTGGAAATTACATTTCTGTCATTCGGTGGTGCTGCAATCCCCAGTTTGTTGGGGCACGAGCCGCCACTGGGTGACCATGAGGAAGTGAATGTTGAATGAATGATGGTGAATGAGATGATGTTCGGCGGGAGACGTATGTGTAGGCGCTATATTCGAACCAAAAACCTTCGGCTCCATGCCTCTTGCCCTCGGACGTCAGATAAAAGCGAACTGTATTATTGTAATTGGAAGAAAAATATTTTTCTACAATTACAAATATCGCCAAGCTCTTCGCTCCTTGGCAATGGCAAGTTGAGGCTTCAATGCTTTCGTATGTATATTCTTGCTATCCTCCCTTCTGGTTCACTTCTCCCTTCATCACGTAATATATTGATAAATAATACTTCAATATAATTGTGATGTGAATTAGTATTCAATCATTTTATTCTCTCCTTTCTCTGGTTAAAACAACGAACTTATTTCACTGGTGCCAAACAATATAGCTACTTTTTCGAAGAAATCAGTCGTTTTAAGAAAACGTACTCTCTATTATTGACTTTTTCGTCGTTTCATTAATTTATCTTTCGTGAGACCATATGGATCAATTACAATTGTCGAATTCGTTATTGATTTAGTTATCAATTAATATCGTGACTTGTTTAAAATATAACAGAGACCATGTATTCTTAAGGAAAATTTCATTTGAAGTCAGCCGTTAGACTGTGTGGTGATGTGAAGATATAAATGGAAAACAATGAGTACGTCTCTCGATATTTAAAATCGTTGGTTAAACCCGTTGAGAGACCATCCCAAATTATGACTGAGTTAAAAAAACGATACAATTTTGCTCTTTAAAGGCTCTGCTGTTTACAGACACTATTCCATTCCTGAAATTAAAACCACTAGTGTTTAACTACGAGTATATAAAGGATGAGTCAGGTAACTTTAACACCTATTGCAGTTTTGGAAAGTTAAAGTTATTGCAATGCAGTTTTCATGAAAGTTCACGAGGCACCTTGTGTGGAGAACTGTTATATTCAAAATATCCCTTAACACGAGATACTTATCTAACATATGACAAACTGTATATCATTGGGCTTGCCTTTTTATGATTGTCATGATAGACTAGTTCCAATTAAAAAAACTAACTAACCTCAATATCTTGTAAAACAAATTGATAAATTAGAAATGAATATATGTAACTGTTAGTCCCATTCGCTCACGAACATTCATAAATATTGCTTTGTATTAACTTCAACTGTTCAAAAACTGCAGGAGGTGCTTAAGTAACGTGACTTCCCCTGCCCGATTTAGGCGCTAGGTTTAACCACAGACGGACAGGCAGACAAATCGACAGACGGACATTTTCCATCAATAGATTTTTCAGTATGAAAAAACAACAAAACATGGATTCGGCTACACCATGAATTAGTTTTTCTAAATTAAGCAACAGGATTTATACATTTTTCATTACCAGCCCGGCAATGTTTATTTTCGCGATATTTCGACATTTTCTTTCGCATGATTACATAGTTTTGTCTTCGAAGTAATCGTACGAAGTAATCGTAAGGCGAGGAACTAATAATAAGTTCTGAACAGTTAAGGATATCTAAGTTGGTCACGTGGCTAGTAATCATAATGTATTTAAATTTCATGTCGATAAATTCATTACTTTAATTAAATCGGTTTATACAGATGCAGAGAAACTCAACAATTGATTTCACGTGACATACGTTTCACAAATCGCAAAAGAAATTTTAAATAAATATTTAAAAGTTACAAATTGCAAACGCACGTACAAAGACGTTGGGTTTATTTGTAAATGTAATTATTGCTTTAGTGGGTAGAAATGCTTCAAATGATTTTCAATAAGGTTTCTCGAATCCCTAATACTTTTCCACCATAACACTTTCATCAAACTACAACTCACGTGGGGGACTCGAACCGGCGACAAGTGAAGTTCCCAGTGATGAACCCGAACATGCCACTAAACGACCTCGGCCATCCAAGAGGAGAAACGTGTACACTCTTGGAAACATAAAATTTCGCGTCGAAACTGCCTTGGCCCGAGAGGTTGATGGCGCTGGATCCTGAACTATTAAAGGCCAATCAAACTCCACACACGAAATTTGAAAAAAAGCACTATGTGATAAGTATATATGTCCCTAATAAAACCTGAGCACTGTTTACTGCTAAACACGTCGACAGATTTTTCTGCAAAAAGTGTTTCAGAAAGGCGATCCAATAATACCGCCCGCGTTCGCGATGCAGAGGTAATCACGAAGAAAATGAACTTTAATGTATTGCTCTAATTGTATTGCCTCTATTTTACTTTTACAAAAATATATGATTTTATCTCGTAGAGCGCCAAACTGACCATGAAATGCGCTCGTAAAAGTTAAAAAAAATCACCATCACTAGGAAGACAAGAAAAGATACATCAGAGAAGCAATCACGCATCAAAAACAATTCTAGCAACTCGAATTCATTTCCTATTTGGTTCATTAGGATAAGTTCAATTGTTGTGTGGCCAAAAATATATTCAAAATTTAAACTAAAAACAAACCTTATTTTTTGCCAGGGGATGCAACACAAACTACATTATTATTTTTATTTGTTATCTGTTCAACAGGGGGTCTCACAACTACGGGCCACCCCATTACTTCTAAACGGTTCACGATATTGAATGGTAGTTTTCGCTCAACAATGTGAAATCATGAGGCAAGTAATGTGTCTTAGAGAATATTCTTCAAAATCATTGTTAGTTTTCGAGAAATTTAATCATCTTTAATTTTTTTAAATGAAACCAAGTATTTATCTCACTAGCAATAGATATATGAAAAAATAGACAAATGCCAATGATGTTAACACATGTTAATGCCTTTGATAGTATTTTTGAGAAGAAAATTATACTTTCCGCATGTGATTTTAAATTAAATATATAAGATTTCAACAGTAAATATACAAACCCTTTAACTTTCTCCTTTTGGGAAGGTTGCCTTCGTGTGCGGGCACTTTTACGGGGAGAGGGGAGAGGCCGCGAAAGTCATGTTCACACAAAAGCGACTGTTGCGACGCATCTACCAGAACAAAATTGCACGTTTAATTTGAAATCTCAGTCCAGTAAATTATAATTTTATGCACAAAACACAATCAAAACTATTAGCAATGTTACACACTTGCATTCCTCTTTTTAAGATCTATCTATTGCTTAGTGAGAAAAATACATGGTTCCATTTAAAAATAAAAATGGTTAAATTTGTCAAAAAACTAAAAAATGTTTCAAACAATATCTCTACACCATATTACTTGCCGCACGATTCCGCAAGTTGAGCGAAAATGTAAGCCGATATCGGGAACCGTTTAGAAGTTATGAGGTTGCCCATGGTTGGTAGGACTCCCTGTATGCAAGCGATATATATATGTATTTCAGAAATTAGTGTTTTTATTCCGTTCGATAGAAGAGATGCCATGTATAACATTATTTTTAAATATCGAAATATGTTGGAAACATTTCAAACGTTCCCACATCCCAAACAAATTTGGCCCAATAATATTTATTAACTAATTATGTTACGAAAGTGTGTTGTTTGGCTCATTGGTAGAATCGTTTCTTTCTGAACTCTATGCAGCAAGATCGAATCCAGTGCGTTGTCGTTTCTTTTTTTGTTGTTTTTATTCTTATCCGTGATTTTTTTGTCAAAATGAACTGTATTACATACTCCTCTATTGTGTCAATAAAGTATTATTTTGAATTTTAAAACAATATAACTCTGAAAGAAGCTCTTTATCTTTCTATGAATATTTGTTTTTTATTCTCCATAATTACATATTTGTTAAAAATTATATTCTATTGTTACATTAATTGTTTATTTTATAAATATCTTATTCTACAAAAATGTAAGGAATACATTAATAAGGAATCAAAACCCCCAGATTCTACGACCATTCTCACCTCGTGGGAGAGAATCCACAAGTCTCGCAGCTAGTTTTCACTGTGAGCGACCTCCTCCAGGCTTTCATGGATTATTTTGCCAGAGCGCATCGGTATTGTTAGGTTCCGGATCAGGCCAGTTTTCGGCCATGGTGCGTCTTGTCTCTGCCCAAACATTTTCAAATAGGGTTCAGGTGTGGTACACATGGTGCCAGTCAACAACCTGAATCATCTGTTTCTCCGCAAAAACGATGAAACCAAAGCCGACTTATAATCGGAAATTGGTCCTGTTGGAATTGAATTATCCCCTCAGGATACAATTGCCTTTACTGATGGAATCATGATATCTCTCAATATGTGGATGTACTGAGGGGCATTTAAGTGTCTTGGATTCTATGGATCATTCCAATCCACCCGAGATTACATCCAACCCCAAACTGCTACTGAGAAAACGACCTGATATGGGACTTGTTTACCGTACCGAAATCATAGCGGCTTCCTTTGGGTCTGAAAACGCGAACGGGTCCATCATTTGCGGAGGAGAATATACTCTCATCAGAGAAAATGACATCAGCCAGTCTCGATGTAAATTTTCCTCCGCAAATGTCAGCCGATACAGCTGGTGTTCTTCTGTCAGCTTCGGTTTTCGAGCTGCACTCTGGATCGCAGACCAGCCTCCGAAAGTCTGTTTGCGTATTGTTCTGGAACATCCAGAAATCTGGTGGTTCTTTGCAGTTGTGAAGAAGTTTGAAAAGGATTTTCCACCGCTGCTTGTATCAAAACTTCATCTTGAGCAGCATCTGAATACGTCAAAGCCACGTTCCTGGTTTCCTCCCGGATTCTCCCGTTCTCTCGATAACGTTTAAGCCAGTATTGCGCAGTTCTTGCCAACGCCATATCGACTCGCCCCTCTGAAACAGAGAGGTGACCCTCTTCTACTAATGCGATAACTCGCTCTCGTGTGGCTTGGCTATGGTGAGCCATGTCGAATAATGAATGCCGGAGTAGTTCAATTTGCTTAGCTGCACTTTTCTGTGCTACGAAGTGCAACGCTGCAGAGCCCTGATCTCCTTTTGACCTGCCAGTCGAAAACCGGAAATACTGCGGAGGTCAGACTCAATTCGGTAGTACCGTGAGGCTTACGAGAGAAAATCGATAATCTCTCTCAACAAAAGAAATGAGTTTTTCCACTGTCTTAGAACGAGAATATTGTGGCAAGCAAAATGACATCAGCTAATATGGCTAATTGTCAGTCGGATGTGTTAACTAGAAGCAGTCATATTTTGCGTTAATTTTGCTAGAAATTGTTTTTGAAATGAAAAAAATCAGTATTTTCTGCCATTATTTGTTATTTACAAGCTGTATTATATTTTGTGCATAAAAACGTTCAATACACATAATGGATTTCTACTTACATCTGAAATAGATGTTTGTATTATATTGTAATGAACTTTAATAGCATGACAAAGTCTAGGAATATTTTCCCTTCAAAATTCGTTTTCGACCAATTGTATTTTGAATTATTTTTACTTCTCAGCTACGAAATCTCAATCCACATAACTAAGCCTCCCACATGAAGGAAAGGATCTCAGAAATATCATCATCAGAATCAATAAGCCACATTTATCATCCAAAACCATTTTATTTACTTCAGTGTAGACGATTGCATTTCAAAGCCTTCTCACGCTAAAGAATTATTGTAATTACAGAACATCAACAGTTCCATTATCTTTATCACATTATATATCAATAGCATAAGGGAGTCTATGCCACTGAATTTTTTAAATTTATTATATATAGTAGTATAGTAGAAATAAAAGTCATATCAAGCAAACAAGAGATGTCTAAAACGGAATTTAATGAATTATTTGCAGATACAAACACAAGTCAAATTTTCTTGTCAGATATATCACTAGAATTTTTGTGTATTGTTAAACGAATTGTCTTTCGAGCTTTTAGGAGTTCCATTTCATGGTTTTATTCGAGTAAAAATAAAAATAAATACGCAATATTTTAACGTTCCTTTTATTCGCAATTTAAGATTATTATCTATAAGATAATAGCTTATTTTATTTTTGGTCTCCACGAGTATACCGCTTTTTGAGAATTGCTTGTTTTCCTTTCCTTATTAGCAATTAGGAATTTTGCTTAAATTAGCATAACATTGACACGACATAATATAGTATGTTCTAATTTAGTGGATTTTGACTGGTAATGAATAAAATATCTGCGTAGACTGGGAACCGAACCCGCTACTTCACGAGTTCTAGAACACCACTTCGCCACTGAGCCATTCGCCCTACTTAATACGTCCTTATAACAACACATTTTATATTAAAGAAACTTTAAGCAAATCACGTTTACCAAATTAATGTCAGTTCGTTTTACTGGCAGAATCACGAAAGTCTTTTTGCTCTTACTATTACTATTTACTCTCAAGGCCATTAAAGTATTTTATTCACTCTCCAATAAAATAAATTTAATTATAGTTCGATCTACAGAACGTAGTTTCGGAAAATAAACGTTAGATAGCGCTGTCGGCAAGCAGGGGATG
>BOPP01000037.1:152641-183581 GCA_017312745.1 Gryllus bimaculatus
GAACGTAGTTTCGGAAATAAACGGTAGATAGAGCTGTCGGCAAGCAGGGATGTCCAGAGCCATCAACTTATCGGGCCAAGGCATTTTCGACGCAACTTTATGTTTCCAAGAGTGTACACTTCCGTATTGCTCAAGACACAACTTTTTCAGTTCTAACATTAGGGAGCAGAGAAATGTAAAAGCACAAGAGGGTTAAAAATTGAAAATTCGAAAATCACGCACACACTTGAAATCAATTTATCTTAATTGATTGTATTTGTTAGTTTCTGCAATTTTGAATAGTTTTTTTCGGCAAATTAGAATTGTGACAAATTATCCCTGAGTGAGGCTCGAACAAGCCGACATTGCCACCGAAGCACTAAGACAATACACAGCACTTAACCAACATCGGCCACCGGGGTCGTACAGGGAATTGGCACTACTATAATAGTCATAAGAGCTTCGTGTTTCAGTTAAGATATTAGGCAGTGGAAAAATTAACAAAATGTAAAATAAATGTCCTTTGGACAGAAGAAGATTGCAATTCGGCAGGCACTCGATGGAGTGAATAATGTTTGCTGGTTACAAGCAACAGGGATTTGTGAGAAATAATTGTTTCCTAAGTCAGCCTCGAAACAGCGGCTCTTCTCCACGAACCACTTCGACCACCGTATTACACAAAAAACTGACACTTCTATAACCTTCAATTCCTTCAAAGCCAAAAGACAATTGATTTGAGGGTTCATACCTTTTACAAATTCAATAACAGATGTGAAAAATTGTTTAAAAGTTAAAAATTCGAACTCCACATCCAGACACACAGTTTATTTATCTTAATCAATAGCATTTGCGATTAGAATTGATTGAAATGGTTTTAAATAAAGTTTATGGAATCCTCAATTATTTTCCGTGGCAACACATAATTGTCAAAAATAATTATTCCCTGACAAGACTCGAACTAGCCAACATTTCCTCCAAAGAGCTGGGCCCGTGCCCATCCCATTAGGTCATACTTCATCCCATATTTCTATAGTAATAAGTGTAATATATTTCTGTTCTAGCAATACGGAGCCAAGAAATTGAGAAAATGGGAAAAAAATTGTTTTTCGGGTGACAAAATTAAAGCGGCCGTGACGAGAATGAAGCTTGTTGCAAAAGTTAGTCAAGTAGTGAAAGTTAGAAAAGTAACTAGGTCTAGAAAATCTATGCCATTCCATTGCATCACTAGTTTATTTATTATATATTTATATAAAAGGCTAATTTTCTACAAATACTTTTTCTGGAGCAAAATATCTTCAGTTTCATAGTATTGAAATTCTTTTGAGATTTTCGAAAAAACGAGAAATACCCAAAAATGGGACTAGCACCATATTTCTTACCGTTCCTCATTACACATGTGGAGAATATTTAAAGAAACAAATTGGAGCAGTCTTGCGAATTTTTTTGTATATTTCAAACGCAAAACTGCTTTGTTTTAAAAAAAATTGAACTTGAACATTTTTAAAGAGATAATTTTGTTCATCATACTTTGCCTGGGACAAAATCCTCAATCTTCAATTTTGTACTTTTAAAATTTGTTTTTTGTACTTTTCGAAAAAAACGAGCAACATCCGGCCTAGCAGCATATTTCTTACCACCTCTTATTACATATGTGAAGAAATATAAGGAAAAATTTGGAGCAATTTACAGAAAAAAATTGTAAATTTTAATCGCAAATTACGCAAAACTACATTCTTTAAAAATATATGTACATGGACTTTCTAAAAGACCTAGCTTTATACAACAGACTTCGTCTGAGTCAAAATCCTCTTATCTTCAATATTGCAGTTTTAGTTATTTTTTTTGTTATTTTCAAAAAACGGAAGATATCACCGAAAATGAGACCTGCACTACTCTCTTAAACCTATCTCCCCCTATTGAACAACAAAATTTAATCAAAAAATGTGGAAGTTTTTTTTTTTTTTTTTTTTTTTTTTTTTTTTTTTTTTTTTTTTTTTTTGAAATTTCAAAATATCTGAGGGGCTTCATGAAAAGTACCCCACTAAATTAAAATATCGGTTTCAAAATCCAAGGGTCGCGGCATTAGCCAGATCGATTTAGGAATATCAATTTTGGAGACAATCGGCTGAATGGTTTAGCCACTAGCTTTGACGGACCCAGACGACGTTTTGCCGTCAATCGAATTTTCGGAGTTAACAACCGACAAAACATGGATTCTGGCTACACCACGTTTTATAAATTTTTCCAGGAAATTCGTGTTTTTCCGGCGCACAATCACAATTATTTTTTACGAAGAATTCGTAAGACGAGAAAGTAATAACGTATACTATGACAAGCTCTTTGTAATCGATGGTCGCTTACAAATAAATTGATCGTATGAAAAGTTGAAGCCTTTTCAGAATAAGCATTTACTTTATCAAAATATGCAAAATATGCGCCTATAATTACACGAACATGCACAAACAGGAAAAATTGGCAAAATTCCAGACATATTAATCTACTTAGTATCAAATTCACGAAACTTCACTTGCACAAATGGAAAATCATAGAATGCGCTCCCAATCAACAACATTATAATGGTTGCATCCCAACATGTGACTACATAACACATAAATAAAGCTTAACCATTTGGGATGATATTAAAATACTTAAGTAAAAGAACTATCATAAAATACTTTTTCCTGAAATGATTTTTATAGAAGGCACTACTCACACTTCTAACCTCCAAAGGGATACAGGGCGTCTTAATGACATCTATCACCCTATTTTACAAACATAATCCCTTTGCTCCCATTCAACAGTAACAATTGGTTTAGTTTGACTTAATTTCATTGCCACTGCACCAGTTTTTTTCTAAAATAGTTTTACAATTTCGCACAGTATCAATATTCGGGTATCGCTACTCGATTCTTTTTTCATCATGTACTCAGCTTCGTATATTTTGTTTTTTCATTACCTTAGTTTTTAGATAAATACTTCACGTTTATTAATTTCTTAGTATATTTCATTATATTAGTCGATTATCTCCTTTTATTGCTACTAGTTCACTCTGTTTGTGTACGTTTGTTTATTTTTTTCAGCATCCTTTATCTACTGTCATAGATGTAGATTATTACCTCTATCATGGAGGTTCATTCCCTACAGTCTGTTAATGCTCTTTCTTGATATTTTCGATTTATGTTATTTTTGCATAATGTATTGGTTTTGTTAAACATTGGATCTTACCATAGGGAGTATTATGGAGAATATCTCAGGACCTGTGGTCTTTTGGTTATGTTCGGGTTGAAGCAGCGGCGTTCGTCCTCGTGGGCAGTAGCCGGCTAATGAGTACCCGCTGCTGCTATAAGCTTGTGAGCTTATTGGATAAAATCTACGACAGTAATGTGTTCGATTTTTCTTTTAAAGTACGTCAAGGATCATTCTCGTTTGAGTTTTCCTCGGTGCTTGACGGTTTGTAAAAAAGTAAGGTGTGTTTGTGTTCGAGCAGCGAGCCAAATATACCTATTTACATTAAGCTGTGCTTGAAGTCGGCTTTCCCACTTTGTAAAGTTATAATTTGAAGGCAAATGTGTTTTTGCTAGTCAAAGCGGCTGTTACCTCATTGAGAAGACTATAGTATTTTTAGCAGCAAGCGTTTGGCGGCTGATTACAAGTGGCTGTTAACACTTTCCGTCACCTTCGCATGTTTTGAACTGAAAATAATATACTGACTGGCGGTCCTTATGTCGGTCGAACCTCCACCAAGAGCTTCTAATATTATATGGGATATTTGGTGTCCACCTTTTCTATGTATCATTGTATTACTGGCTCTTGTCTGTTTTCGCGTTGAATCTTGCCATTTCTGTAGTATAGAAATATATTTTTGTCTTCTAAATCCTAAGTTGTGATTCTTATCAAGTACCTAAGTTTGTATCCGATTAGAGTCACTGCGACAAAAGGTAGTTGTAATACAGTAAGTAGGTTACATTTTTTCGCGCCCATCTTCGTAATTTCCAATTTTCACACTTTAAACAGTTTTTTCGCATGTTGATTCTTAGATACTCGCTCAAAATGAAATAATGTAGATTCATATTTTATTGGTCAACTCGAATTGCCGAGACATCTGAGTTTCCTTTGGAAATGCGTACGTGCAAGACTTCAGGGTCATTTTATGTTCCTCCATAAGATTCTGTTTCATTCCGTCTGTTCCCTCGATTAGACTAATTAATTAATTTTCTGTTCGACTTCTTATGACACACAAAAGAATAATGTCATACACAAACCGAGCTTGCTGGACCAATGCGGAGCTCTTATGGGGTGTTTCCAACGTAGCTTTCTGTGTGGCATTGACTGCTCCCATTTCTCGTATCAATAGTTTTCGTCTTAGTGTCCCCTGTTCCTTGAATTCAAATGCTGAAATTGGTCTTCACTTGTTTTGGCTTCTAAACATAAATTTACTTCAATTTGCTTCTCTTCGATACTACGTTCATTGAACATTTTTTAATCTTGTTTGTTTGATCCAAATAAATATATATCACATTAACATCATGAGTTACTTATTAGAATAATTTGTTGTAGCTCAGATGCATGTTAAGCTGTTATATGTACGGTTTAGTGTTGTGTCTTGACATTCATATATCGCGAAGCGCATGTCTGTCAAGTTTTAATACATGTTTACGGGATATTTATTCAAAGAATGACAAAAAGGTCGATAGCGCTGCTCTATGAAGAAGTACATCATGAATGGATAGCACATGATATCAGACGCATTCAATTGTATTGCAAGAATTCAGAATATCGTGTGCCTAATACTTGGTCAATGTGTATCGTTTCATTGTACTTTGGTTTAATATTCTGCCTGGCCTTATTTGTATTCTTTCGCTGCATGCATTTCCGTGAACATGTTATGAATGATTGAATGTGCCCTGGGCGCTGCCGTTGATATCTGTTCATTAACGCTAAATTGTCAACTGGTGCTAGATATATTTCTGTAAATGTACTCTTGATGGTAAAGTGATTTTATTTATTTGGATGCAAAAACAGTTAAAAATGTTCACTGACGTGTATTCTGGGAGAAGCTATAATTTGAAGTTGTATCATTTATGTTTAAAGCAAAATCAAGTGGCCATTTCAGCATTTTGTTCAAGGAATCAGGGAATATCTGAGACGAACACATTGATCGAGATGGGGTCATTGGTACAGAGATGCTCTGTTGGGCCCTAGAGCTCGCAGGCAGATAGTCGGTTTTGTGTCATGGACATTATTTTTTGATGATGTTATATTAGAAGTGCGAACAGAAAATGTATAATTTGAGTCTTTATCGGGGAACTTCGACGGAATGACAGCATCTCCTATGGAGTGAAACATAAAATGACCTGTCTGAGTCTGTCGCGTACGCATTTCCAAGAAACTCGCACTTGTCTTTTCGTGCCGCATTCGGAGTTTGAACATAAACGTATGATCTTACATTTCGATATTGTTGATGTATCTAAGAACTAAAACAGGAAACTTGTTTGAATGACCGTAGGCATGTGAATTGGGGGAAATACGAAAGATGGGCGTAGAAGATGTTAACCTAGACTTCGACTGTTAATAACTACCTTCCCCTTTGTCGCAGTGCTCGTCTACTCGGATACAACTTGTTAGTTGGTGAATAATACTAACTTTAGGTTTAGACGTAAAAAATATTTTCTTACTACGTAAAATCGGGGTTACGTAAACCATAGAAGAAGTACAGAATCATGTATTCATAGTGGTGGGCTATATCCTATAATATGAATTAAGAACTCTTGTGGGAGGTTACGCCGAACTAAGGTGGCCACCATGTTTTTTTTCAGTCAAAATACAATTGCGAGTGACGGTGTTAACCGACTGGTATGCGCGCAAAAGTTGGTGCGTAAGGAATACTTAGTTTTCTCAGATGGTCGCCGCTTGTGAACTGCAAAACCTTGTGCTCAATTGTACTTCGAAGTGGGAACGTGCTTCTATGCGCAGTCTATGTGGTATATTTTTAGCTCGCTTGGCTGCAACACACAACAAAATCTTTTTAAACGTCATGAGCAGAGGAAAATTCCTAACGAAGAATGACTCACTGAAGTTTTACAATAGAAATCGTACAATTAATGTCGTGTTTATCCATAAGTCTCATAGCTTATAGCCAGCAGGGAGTAGCTAGATGCCGCTTTACTGCCCATGAGAGACGACTGGTGACTTCCCCGACTAAGAACTCAATAGACACGGTACCGTGGGAATCATTCGCATAATAGCTCCTTGGTACGATCAGTGTTTTACATATGCATAAAACATAGTCGAAGTTATGCGAAGAGCATAGAGTGCTGTTGGGAAGTTGACCTTCCATGTAGAGGTAAATAATCTTTTCTCTATTGAGTTGTTAATGGATTCTGAAAATAAAATAAACGTCCACAAGAAAGGATGTGAGCTAGTAGTAAATAAAGAATTATGTGGCAAGTATGTTAGCAATATTTAGCAGACAGTTTATAGGCAAGTTATCAGTATAGCAATGTTCAGCAGATTATTATGTAATATCACGGACGGCGACGAGAGGTTTTGGAGTGGCAGGGCGCCAGCCTGCTGGGATGCGAAAATTTAAAAATTATTTGTTTACCAAAATATAACGGCGAACCGACTAATATGAGTTTATAAAAGATAACAAAAATAAAAACATTCAACGTTTTGTTTATCTTTTCGCTTTTAAATTTGCCACTTTTCTTATTATTTCTTCACCTTTCTTCAGAGATACAGGCAGTTGCACAGTACTATTTAGATTCAAAGATCGCGAATGGATTTTAGAATATCGTTTTGGACGCAAATAATCTTCCTGGTAAAATATTGATCAAAACATTTTTACTTTCTCGCACTTTCTAACATAAGAAAAGAAGGTATTGTAATTGTGCGCCGGAAAACGGAGAATTTCGACTCCAAAACTCTCATTGGCGTGACCTGGTAACGAAAAAATGGATAAATCCAGTTGCTAAATATAGAAAAAAGTCCTCTAAAACGTGACGTAGCCAGAATCCATCTTTTGTGTTGTTTATTCCGAATAATCGATTGATGTCAAACCGTCTGTGTGTCTGTGCATAACTCGCACATAATCTGTTCAGCAGACTTTCTCCAAAATTGATATTCCCCAATTGTTCTGGCTGATGTCGCGGCTGCTGGAATATGAATCCAATATTTTAATTTTGAGGGTACATGAAGCCCCCGTACATTTTCAAAAACTTGCTGCAAATTTTGTGATTAAATTTTGTTGTTCAATAGTGTAAAATACGTATAAGGGAATAATGCACGTCCTTCTTTGCGATACTTTCCCAATTTTTCGAAAATTGCAAATTTTTTTTCAACTAAATAATTGAAGATAGAGGTTTTTAATCAGAAAAAGTATGATGTACAAAAGTAACTCCTTACAAAAGTCAATGTACAATTTTTTTGATAGTAGTGTTTGCGTAATTTCTGTTTGGATTTAATGAAGCATAAATGGGCATCCCGTCGTACACAACGATCACATTGTAACATTACGACAAAATATGTACTGTTGTAGCACTGCTAGTTATTTGTGTTGAGCCAAAGTTATTTCTCTCAATACTTTTTGTATAGACCGTTTATGATTTTTGTAAGGATCTGACCAAAACAGGCCATAGAGATGAAATTGTTGGAATTAATTTATGTCCAAATCTGTACTTACAGATAGATATGATATCAGAGATATACCTTAATGAAAATACCACTTTTTCTTCTTCATAATAGTCTTGAATTAACTTCATGTCGTTAGCTAAAGCTCCATGGACAGTTTTATGGCAAACTTCACTAGTAACATCACCTATACAGGACTAACATGAATTATTCCTGAATTGTTCACACAGATATTATTCAAAAGGCAATGAGTGGCACACAGTAATTTCATTGATATTACGGTGTTGTGCAATTTACCAACGCGTTTTCATATTACTCAGACGGAAGTTTTGGAAGACAAGAAATACTTCTTTTCAGGATTCTAAAGACTTCAAACTCGTTTTCACCTTTCCTATATTAACACCAGAAATACAAAATTTAAATCCACTACTTTCATGAGTTATGTGCTGGTTGTCAATACCATCTTCTTTCAGAAGAAACACTCTTTTACGTCGGGAAACACCGCCTGAAAATGAGAGATTAATTCCGTGGACTTCATGCCGTGTCAAGCCGTTCCTATTGTTAGATTGCAACTTCATAACCACAGTGGCCAAATAGCTGAAAAGTGTATCTCGAATTATCGTACATCAAGTAAATGTCTGTATAAAAATATTTTCAATAGTAAATTATATTTAAAAGTAAAATGAAAGTCGGCAACACCGCGCGCATTCATCAAGATAAGTCTTATAAATCTTTGTAATTAGAATGGTCTCTAGGCCCTGAATGTGAAAGACCCAAATTAATAAATATTCCAAATTAATCATCGTGATATTACTTTACTCTTCGAGCAGATGGTTGTAAATAATCCTGTGCTTCCACGCAATATTTGTACATCTT
The DNA here is from genome assembly GCA_017312745.1 of Gryllus bimaculatus. Taxonomy (NCBI): domain Eukaryota; kingdom Metazoa; phylum Arthropoda; class Insecta; order Orthoptera; family Gryllidae; genus Gryllus; species Gryllus bimaculatus. Next base: position 161,126 of record BOPP01000037.1, read on the forward strand.
ACATTGCAACTAATATAGATTTACATTTTCGCACATTTTCTACGATTTGTAATATTAAGTTAAACTATGACAAAGAATTTTCAGAATATCCAACTGCCTCTGCCTCTCAAATTACTTTCTCACACTGACACCGCCTCAAACGAAGCACGCATGAAAATTCGAATTTACCATTTCAAGTTCTTTTCCAATTCATCTAAGAAATTGTTTTTGAAAAATCGGCTGAACTGCTACTGCGCTTGCGTTGTTCACTGACTGACACGCTGACATTTTGCCGCCAATATATTTTTAGGCATCGAGGCTCCATAAAACAAAAATTCTGGCTACACCACGTGATAGAGGATTTTATTCTATATTCGAATACCTCAGAGCACGAAGTTTGTAACACGTAAAAAGTATTTCCCTTGGCAGTTTTCTTTAAACTAATTGCAAAGCTAATATCAATGAAAATTGCTTATTTGTTTAAATTAAATAACGTTTAGTAATTAACCTTAAAATTAGTTAGCCAACATTCTCTTCGTAGGGGCACTCTCCAACGACGTTGCAATCCATTTTGCTCATGCTGTGTGCTGGTTTTAGTATGGGGGTTACAACCTTTTTCACCGGAGTTATTCATTTAGTAACTGGACGAATCCACTTTTTCGTTACAAAGGTCCTGTAATACAATTTTTCAGAAACGCCCAAACGCCATTTACTAAAAAATGACTCAATTTTTGCCTTCAAATTTTACCAAAAATACACAAATGTAATGTTTTAATACTTCTTACGCCAATAATATTTACATTTCCAGCAATTTGTAAACACTACTGTTATTGTGATTTAATGTACTTCAAATTATTTTAAACTTTTCGTAAATTCAAAATTTTTTCTGAAAAAAATCTTCAAATTTTCTAATATACAGAAACGATGAAAAGCCATTTTCTTAAAAACACTCCAAGTTATTTAATGAAAATGGCTGTTTAGGACGAATTTGCTCTTCTTTAATATCCTTATTGTAATATTTTTATAATATACTTATACTTGTTAGTTTTCTTATTTCTTTGGTCTGGGCTAGCTTTTTGTTCTCGCCACACACTCTTGCCAGCCGCCCTCTATGACCGCCCAAAATTATATTTCGTACATTTCTCCAAACGTTTCTAAATTATTCGATTTTCCAAAAGGATAACTGAAATATTACTTAAAGAAGAGTAAAACCTCGCACTACATGGACATTTACGTTTCAAAAATTGGAGTAGTTTTTGAAAAATTGACGTTTAAACGTTTCTGCAAATGCGAAATATGAAACTCTCATTCATTTGAGTTTTCGAAAAACATTACTGGAAGTAATTTGAATCACTTTCACCCACAAATGAAGTCATGTTCACAAATCTGCAGAAATGTGCGTATTGAAGGCTTACTATAAAAAAATACGTTTCTGTAATTTTTGAAAAAACAAAAGAATAACATTTTTTACGACTTATTATGCAATGCAATTAGCATTAACCGTACGAAAAGTTTGAAGAAAAATTTGGATACGTTATTGAGAAACTGGTATTTAAACGCTGAATTTTGAGCTCATTTTCACAAAAAACGTATCAGTTTTTTGACAACCTTTAGAAGACATCATTTGAAGTATATGTACTCCTAAATGCAAAAAATATGAACAAATCATCCGTAATGTAAATAAAACTGACGTGTAAGGCTAGTAAAAAATACATATTTGTAATTTTTGATAAATACAAAGTATAGAGGAATGTGTCATCTCATTGGTCACTTTTCACACTACACCTACCAAAAGTTTAAAGAAAGCATTTGGAATCGTTCTTGAGAAAAAAATTGTTATTTTTTAAATTACACTTATTTGAATGCAATATTCCGCAAAAACAAAAATTTTTGAAAAAACTTCATGACCTTAAGGAAAGAATTAATTATGGATAAAAAAATTTCTTTGAACGAAAAATCTCTATCTTCAATTTTGTATTTTTAGGAAGACAACGAATAATTTGAAACTTTTGCAAGTATCGAAAATTCATAGATGAGTGAAAATCGGACCTATAGCACCCAAACGTATTTTACTTATTTCTTACAAGGAATTTAAAGAAAAAATTGGAGCTATTTTTGAGATAATTTTTAAGATGTGACTGGTGCTTCAGGTAAAGTGCCCCAAATTTTAAGGAATGTTTTTAAAGACCTCAGTTTTTTGAGTCGAGCCAGATCGATCAAGAATTGTCTGTTTTGAAAAAAATTCTAGGTATGATTTAGGCGCTAACTTGTTCACGGACGCGTGGGCGGTTTTGAAAAAAAACAACAATTTTTCGGTATCTTAGTTTCACAACTTTCGAAATTGACTACATAACGCGTAAGATGTAGTAATTTACTACATGTCAAAAGAGGTTTTATCTACTTTTTTCAGTGTCATGATCGCATCATACAAGTTTTAAACATCACTGAAATGGCAAAGTTTGAAACATTTTCACTTAAATAACTTTCACAATACTACATATATTACTCCTAATATACGTATACGCATGACAGACTAATAAATGTTATCTGTTTGGTAAATTTGGCAAATTTTGAATTTTTCGACTTAATAAAAATTAAATATCTGCCATCCTTATAGCAAGAAAACAAAAAAAAAACCAATTGTGGAGTATTTTCGAGAAAAGTTTGAAAAAGTCCGTGAAGTACTTTCCATAATTCAAAGCATTGATTTAAAATTTGCAGAACCTCTCGTTGGTTAGAATCCATTGTGGAATATTCATTTTGAAAAACATCTGTGAAAGGTTCACGCACTGGTGTTGTTGAACGGCGGACGGAGAGATGGGCACACGTTTTGAAGAGAATAACACGCTTTCGATATTAAGAGACCCCAAAAAATGTAGAACCATTAAAATATCTTTGTCATTTTTCACGCCGTAACAGAACTTTCTCTTTGTTATGTATGTTACTCAGTGTATACGAAGATTGCCTTTTATGTTTCGGGATTTGGCAACCCTGGTGTTGCAATCTGGCAACTGACAGCTCTATCGTTAAGTTGGATGTTTTGAGATTATACGTACTCAGAACATTTTGACATACGAGCGCTATTTGTGTTGTTTACAGTAACTTAAAAGATTCATCTTAGCCCAAAAATGGAATTAAATCGTGAACATTTTCTTGCGATTATTTTTTACAACTTCAGCGTGAATGAACTCAGCAACAGTGCATGGATGAACTTCATTCAATTTTTGGCGATAAAGCCAGGCCGATCAAGGACCAGTGTTTATCGATGATATGGTGAATTCAATCGTGGTCGTAGATTGATACAACCTTAGGCATTAGCGGGACCAGCATTCATTCAATATCGCATTAACATTTGACTGCCGAAAAAAATTGTTCGCGTTGGATCCCACACAATTTGTCAATCGCTCCAAAAAAGGCTCGTGTCGATTGGTCGAAAGAATTGCTCAAAAAATATGATCGCGGTGCTTCGAAACACGTATATGACAACGTGACAGGTGATGAATCGTGGATTTACGCGTATGAGCCCGAACGTAAACAGCAGTCGACTGTATGGATGTTTCAAGATGAGCCAAATCCAAAAACGATGTTCGCGCACGAAGCACTTCACCTGTTTTTTTTTCTTGTTTTTTTTCGGAAAAACTGGACGTGTCGTAACCGTACCACTAGAACAACGCAGAACAGTCAATTCTGAGTGGTACACAACGATTTGTTTGCCAGCTTCCAAGAAACCAGGAAAACCAACCGCCGAAGACGGATCACTCTTCACCACGACAATGCGAGCTCTCACACATCGGCTCGAACAACTGCATTTTTGAGCACCCAAAACATCGATTTGATGAGTCATCCGCCGTATAGTCCTGACTTGGCACCGAATGATTTCTTTTTATTCCCGTACGAAAAAACAACTGAGAGATCAACGTTTTTCGACACCTGAAGAAGCGGTTTCTGCATTCAGAATGCATGTTTTGGAGATACCTCAATCAGAGTGGGAAAAGTACTTCGACAATTGGTTCAAACGCATGCAAAAGTGTATAGATCTTAATGATAAATATTTTGAAAAAACAATAAAGTTATTTTCAATGATCAATATTTGATTTTGTTCTCTAATCCTGAAATATAAAAGGCAACCCTCGTACGTATACAAGAAAGTAACATAAGGAAGTAGTTTCAATTTTTGCAGACAAATGCAAATATTTGATTGCGTGAATCCGCCTATTCTCATACTGACGGTTCTGACTGAATTTTCATATTACTATTCATATTCTCTGTTTACTACATAGCTTCTATATTCCACAACAAGGTTCTATGTAGAAGGCCAACCACCATTAAATATTTGTTACTCGCATGTTAAATTATGAATCAGTAAATTGTTTGATATTCTCGAAATGTAAAGAATGGAGTTACTGTATGTTAGAATATACTAGACTATGTTTCTGCAGTTTTCGTGAAGATTGTGTTTTATTTGTTGTCACTAAGTATTGTGCGTGCTACGTTGTGTGGATTGGTTCAGCATAGCTCTTTCTTCAATAGGCCTCTACTGAGTACTAGAGAAAGAGCCACGTCGTGTACTTGATGCAACAGTGTACGAGAGTATTGTATTTGTTGTCGCTGAACATTGTGCGTTCTACTTTGTGTCGTTTCTTTCAGCGTAATTGTTTCTCCAAATCGGTCTCTACTTAGTCCTAGAGAAAGAGCCAATCGTGTGCTTGAGGGCTGTGCTCACTTGGTTGTGAGTGCGCGCAGGGCCACTGGGTCGCTCTGGCCCTGCGCCTCCACCAGCGCCAGGATGGAGCGCCAGTCGCCCGCCGCCGGGTACAGCTTCTCCTCGAACTCGCGCTGCCTCTCGTTGCAGAAGGTGGTCGACACTTGCACGAACGCCTGCGACACAGGAATGATTGATTGATTAGCGATTCCGCGTGCGTCAACTGCTAAGGGGATTAATCCCGCATGTGCAGAGGATGATTTTTTATGGGAGGTGGTGGTGAACTTCGTCCGATGGATAGCGAGTTCCGGCGCCTATCTTTACTAGGCTAGCGAGGTTTTCCCCAACCAAGGTGTCTCCCATCTGCAAGGCACATCCCAGCCGAGATAAGTTCTAAGTTACTCACAAATGTGGCAGTGAAGTGTGTGAAAGAGGGTGTGTAAGGGGTAGGACAAGGTAGAAGAAGGTGTGATCGCATGCGGTCCGTGGCTTGGTGTTAGGGTACTGCTCCACCATTCTCTTGATGTTGATCGAAGAAACCACGGATGTACTAACAATCAGAGCAACCGGCTACTACAATTCTCCTCCAGACAGCTAAATTCAACCTGAATGAAGCTAATGTCAAAATCCTACCAGCGTCTGGAAGCGAACCCTAAGACCCGCCGGTCTGTGCCCTAGGACACAGCTCTCCACCCCCTCTATTGCACGCGCCATGCGTCACGTCGAACATGACAACTAAATGGCATTTTTGGAAGTGTTTTTGTGTGAACATGTTCATGGCGGGGTGCTCAGAGAAACAAAATGTCTGATAAAGTAGATCCCAGAGGGCTCTTTATTTCAAACTACAGTTCCACCAACGCCATTCATCAATATGATTAATTTCTCTGTACAATAGAAATAACCGTACAGCCTTTCTTGAGCTGAATTTTTGGAACATACTTTGTCTAAAATTTGCAATATTCTACAGTATGTTTTAAAACGATGACTTTTTCCAATTTCCGAAAAAAAGAAGAGTTAGCCAAAAATGGGTCTAGCGCCATATTTAACCGTCCCTTATTACAAACGAGGAGAAAATTTTAGGAAAAAATTGGTGCCGTTTTAGAGAAAAATGTTCAAAAAATTTAATTATTACCTATATTTCTCGCAAACGTACACGAAAACTACTCAAAAATTGTACCTGATCCATTTCAAGATCTGTCTTTAAAGAAACATATTTCATTAAAAAAAATATTTTTATCTTTGATATTATAGTTGTTGGATGACGCCCAAACTATTGCACTTTGAAAATATCCGAAAAATCTAGAACGTCAACGAACATGAGACCAGCACCAATTCCATCCGAGAGCAAAATCTACTCAAAATATTTAGTGCCTATTTTGAGAAAATATGGAAAATATTTTCGAAACTGCATGTAAAGTACCCTGAAAAAACAATTTATATCGTTGAAACTCCCAAGACCTAGAGTTCTTTCAGATGGATCCAGGAATATCAATTGTGGACCAAATCGGTTGAACGATTTAGAGGTTAGCGTTGACCACAAACGGGGAAACGTATAGATTCGTTTTGCCGACAATAGATTTTCCTGTATCAAGGACCCACAAAAAATGGGTTCTGGCTACACCCGGTGTTAAAGGAAGTAACTTACTGTATGTAGAAACAGAATTAATCCACTTTTTGAGCTGGAAGGCGTCGAAAAGTAATGGAACTATTACAATTTTTCGAACATTCAAAGAGATCACCTAAAATGAGACCTGCGCCATGCCGTTTCTTTAAACGTACTTTGCAACATGCCATAAAAATGTGGAGCAATTTTTCAGATAATTTTGAAAGTGTTGTTAAGGCTTAACGAAATACAATCACTACCAAATAAAAATATACATTTCTAATTATCAGGATCGTTCGGTAACATGACAAACGGATGAATGAATGGAGGGACGGACAGAGTTAAATCAATTTGTGGTATCATGTACTCAGAAAGCGTGGATGCTGATTGCATTACTTGTTATAGGAACAGCACTTTTGCACTGTTTTGATATCAAGGACTGTCAATACTTGTTTTTCCTGAAGAAAAAATCTCCACTTTTGTGCTGCAGCATTGCAATACTTTCCTTTGCGGGTGCAGCTAAGAGCGTCCACTCTTCGAGAGCGGAATGAGCGGCGGGTGGGCGTACCTTGAGTTTGGTCATGCGCGTGGCGCACGCGTTGGTGCGCACGGCCGTGATGAGCGGGTCGTCGAAGCGCACGCTGGCCGCCAGGTGGAACACCACGGACACGCGCTCCGCCAGCACGCGCGCGTCCGCCTCCGCCAGCGCTAAGTCGGACTGTACCGTGCCGCACTCCACCGCCTGCAGGCGTCCCAACGCCTCAGGTCGCTGCGCGCGCACCCTGTCAAACAGCTGCGCAACACCCACACAGCGTGCGTGCTTAGTCCGGTCGGCAAGTACTGAAAAAGGACGGTTACCTGGATAAAGCTCATACATTTTTTCTTTGGATGTGTGGTATGTACGCAGGCATTAGTTAGTGTTCATGTTTCGACCTCTCAGGCACTGTGCTAATTTTGTGGATTAAAAAATGTATTTTTCATGCTTTTAAAGAGCTTTTCTTTAAATTTTTTTACTGTAAGTCCTATAGAAAATATGATGCATAAATTTTTTAAGTGTAATTGTCTAGCCTTTTGGGTAAATTTTATGTTTTATGAATACAATTATAAAGCAATTTAAGCGAACTACCAACTAAATTATATTTAAATATAATTCTATTATTTTTTTCACTGTTGGTGTAAATGTCGTGACGGGTTGTACGTGAAATTAGAAAAAAAATACGTTAGTTAAACATGGTTAGTTAAACATCGTTCTCGTTAAACATCTTTTCCCTTCTCATGCACATTTAGTTGGCAGATTCTGCACGCTCCTGTGAGAGCGGGAAAATATCGAGAAGCGTCGAACAACAGAAATATAATAGAATATTCGAGATCTCATCCTGCAGTTTAACGGTGTAAAGCTACCCTCAAAATTTTAGTTTTTACTACCCGAGAAGCTTCGTTTAAGTGTTATATAACGATATAGAGTAAAAAATCTGGCCGTGTGTAGCAGATTGCATTTACATCAATATTTAGTTCTGTTTTTTGAACTAAAATTTTTCTGATAGTTTCATAGTTTATCCGCCCCATGGTCGGAGATTATACCCAACAGATCAGAGATAATGAGAATTGGTTCAGCCGTTTTTGAGTTATAAATAGTGTAACTAATCTCTATATATATTAATATATATATTATATATAATATAATATATATATATATATATATATATATATATTCTAGCCAACCCACCTAAACCCCACACACAACTTACATCTTCACAGTAGCAGGCATGAGCCGTAAGCGGGTTATCAAGATTTTGCTCGTGAAGCGAGCTTAAAAATCTAGGGAGCAGGATCTTCAGGTTGCGAGAAAGGTTTGAACCCTTGACACAATAAAATACACGGATTCACACAAACGAGCGTATAATTTACCATAAACTTTTAGTGGCATAATTAATGACAGAAACCAAGAATATAGAATCACATTTTTTACAAAGAATAATCAAAACACAGATAGAAACCTTTTACAACACACACTCATGTAAATGAACCCATCATTTACTTCAAAATTGGTACTCTGAATAAAATACTGTAATCTACACTGGGAATTACCTTGGAAAATTAATTATCTCTAAATTTGTGCTATTCTAATTACATTGCACGTGAAATAAAAAATTCAATTTACAAATCTCTTGCTTCAAGATATTACATGTAAAGAACAAAATGTGTGCAAGTGCACTACTCTCATTTAAAATTTAACTGTGTCTGAAAAATTCGAAATAATAAATGTCCTAAGTTAGAATGTTTTTAGGCAGGCATCAAAACGTCTCCTACTATAATACTGTAATTTGTTGCCACCCGTGTCCTCAAATTCATAACACTTTCCTATACTAGTTTTTCCCTGCGACGTGAACTTGACATATTTTTCTGCGGTTCCTAACTGTTACTCGTGGATTTCCCACTTTGGCCTTGATGGTCGTGCGCTGGTCGCTGCGCTGAAGCCGTTCGGTCCCAGCCTCTGCCGTCGTTAGAGAGACGGATTCGCCTCTGCCGTCTGCGTTTCCTTCTTGCGTCCTCTTCGTTCTTCTCCCAGCCGTTCGTCTTCTTCCACGTGCGCCTGGACTCTCGCTCTTCTTCTTCCTCGTCTGCTACCGGCGCCTCCGACTACGCACGTTGCGAAAATGTCCTTGCACTTTCCCGAATACTCGTGCAAGTTCCTCGCTCGTTGCTACTTCTACTTTGACAAGCCAGAACATTTAATGTTTCTCTTCACAACGGGTAATTTTTACTTCCCGTGTTGTTAATTGAAGAAACACTTCTTAATCTGCACTATCTCGCGGATGACTAACTAGAACGTCTGTTCGACGCGGAATACTCCTACCAAGTAGTCGTTGCAGCGGCAAACAATATCTAAACTAAATGTTTAACGAAAGTGTTAACTCGGCGAATGGTGTTCAAAAGAGCAGCTGCTTACTCGACGCGTGGTGACCAGAAAAAGAGAGCTTCCGCTTGGTTCGCGTATTTATCACGCGGCGCCTGGGGAAATTCGTTGTAGGGCCGCTACTTCCCCTCTCTTAACCCTTCACAAGGAAAACATTACTTGCAAGTTCCGCATTCGTTTAGTACGGGCAACGGATACCAGGCCGCGCGTTATGCACTCTTGCTTACGCGTCTTTTATCCTCGCTGCCTCCGTAGTGTTCACAACATGAGACGGCGGGTGTATGGGGTTGCACAATCCATAATGCCATATATATATATTATATATATATATATATATTCTATATATATATATATATATAGATTTACATAATAAAAGATGGCGAACAACTCACTCAGGAGATGGTAGTGTGGGGGCAGTTGGCGTTACGTTGGTCCGAAGCGTCTAGTCGCCATCAGGAGGCCAGGGTTATTCACTTAGACGACCGTACCTTCCGGATTGCGGGTAACCACGTGCCAGTTCCAGTACCTCAGTCCAAAGCGCCTAGTTTCCACGCGGAGGCCAGGGTAATACACTAGAACGAGAGTAGCTGGAGTCTGTTCCGCGAGGAGCTGCGCCGGCGCTTATATTCGTATGGGCGCCGGTCAGATGAGGAGGGTGCAGGTCGGCGCCGCGTTTCGGCGTCAGGCGAGGTGCGTCAGTTGGTGGCGAGGAAAAGGGTGTGACGTCGGGTGACATCGCCTCGCAAAATTACCCATTGCTGGAAATATTAATATTTAAACATTGGATGTGTGTTCGTGTTAGATCTAAACTCTTCAACATGGGAACACTATTTTTTAGCAATATTTGGAATATTCCGTCCAAAGAACATTTTTTCGAAATTATCTTCATTTTTCAGATTACTAATCGTAGAATGGAAATATAATATTAAAAATATTAAAGAACAGTAACACCTCGTTTGTAAATTGCAATTTCCTTTAAAAACTTTGGAGCAGCTTTAAAGAAAATGTCGTTTAAGCGCTACTGTAAAAACCAAATTTGACTCTTTTTCACAGACAATTTGTGAGTTTTCAAAAAACTTCATTAAAAGTCATTTGAAGCACTTTAACTCAAATACAATAGTGTTTACAAATTGCTGGAAATGAGCATATTAACCTATTGAAAGACCTTTTAAAAAATACATTTGTGTAATTTTTAAAAAATAAAAAATAAAAAATGCACTTGTCATATTACAGAGTGCAATTAGCACTATCCGTTCGAAAATTTTGAAGACAAAATTTAGAGCCATTTTTGAGCAAATGGCGTTTGAGTATTTCTGAAAGTGCAGAAGTTTGAGATAGTTTTCACACAAAACTGTCGAGTTTTCGAGAAGCTAGTTTACATGATTTAAAACACATGTGCCCATTAATATACTAATGAGGACAAATTGCCGATTATGTAAACATTAAAAGTGAAGTAGAGTCAAGTAAAAAACTTAATTTTTGTGTAATTAAAAAAAACTAGTGGTGATAAAACAGCACATACTTTCTCACCTTTAGTAATAGCTTTGTAATACTTTTATACTAGTTATAGAATTCATTTTTTTAAATAAGTTATATAAATGAATGAATGTTTAATCATTTGATATTGTAGCTATTCCTTTCCCTTTAGCTGAAGCCCCTGGGACATTTTCAAAATGACAAAAATATCTCCATTGTTTTAAATTTTTATCGTTCGATAGTATTAAGGACGATTATTAGATTTGTTCAAGTCTCACTGTGGTAAAAACCTTAATATTTCGGAATTCAAAACTTTTCTACATTTTAATTTCTTTTCAGCAAAATTTAGATTTTTATTATTTCCTTCAAATTTTAGCTTTACTGAAAATCTATTTAATATCAAAGGTAAGATTTTCTGGGAGTGAAAATCTTTCCATGCCTCTCACTTCACCAAATTGTAAGAAGTTTTAGAATTATTTTACGATTTGAATGAAGCGCGCTACGCGCACGGTGTTGCTGACTTGCGCGTTTCCGTCCCGATCCTCTAAAAAACGCGCGAACGTCTGCTTTGGGAATAATGGCTTGTTATTTTTCAGAAATGCAGAGAGATTTTACAAAGAGTTATACAAATTTATGAACAATAGTAGTATATAAAACGGGTGTACTGGACTACATTTTGCTGCCTTCTTCAATAATATTCTCTATCATAAATTCTTTATTCAATAATATCAATTTCTTAGTTTTTAAAATATCTTCATATTGTTTTCTATTAAATATGTAGCATATCGATTAGGTAAAATTTCTCTAAACATTTGATATTGTTTATCAGTTTTTAGATCCAATGCCAAATTATAATTTCCATATTGTGGATCCACGTTTCTGATTTCAGCAATAGGATATTCACGATCCTTCAACAATTCAATTATTTTTTATGAGTTTTAATATGATTGGAAGCATGATTCAGTTTCGATAAGACGTTATTTTCTCAGAGGATAATTATATTTTAAGGAAAATTCTTTCTTAATGGAATAATAATTTCCTTCTAAATGGACGTTTTTATCTGAACTGAATCAAGCTACTTATTTTGTTAAAATTCATAAAAATAACTGAATTGGTAAAGGATCGTGAATATCCTATTATTATTCGCATTATGTATTGTTCATATGGCAGTAGCTACTAGTGAATTAGCGATACAAATTAGCAAACTATGGATAAAATTCTGAAAATGATGGTAACGATGCAATTCTTGTATTTCAAGAATATTATCAATTACCATTAGATGAAGAGTTAAAAAGCGATTCATTAGATTTGTTAGATCGACCGCATTGTGAGATGCATTATATTCGTTTTAAAATTTCTTCACAAAAAGGGAATAAGAATCCAATATAATTGTATAATAGCAACGTAAATCAGGCTATGTTAGATTCAACTGACTTAGTACTTGAAATATAGTCATCTTATACAAATTTACATTTTAAAAGAGGTATTTTATATCCTGATATAATTATATCGAATAAATGTGGTGAACATCAATGTCAACATATATATCCCAATAAATACGATGGAATAGGTGGTATATTAGCAGATGCAAATTTTCCTTATGCAAATAATTGTCCATTAGAAATCCATATTGATTTTGATGAATATTAGTATTATAATAGAGATGTAAATACACCCACATGGTCAAAAGAATTTATTTTCTGTTTTACTTCATGAAATTGGAAATGCATTAGGACATAGAACAAACAAATAATAGAAATGCGATATTTTATGCTTATTATAACGGATTATTATATTTACATACAGACGATATTTTATATAATACAAATTTTGTATTGTCATCAACCTTCTGTATTACCATCATATCCACCAAAACCTGAAAATAATCCTATATTATGTTATACTATGAATATTCAACATTTTTTTATTAAACACGATATATTGTATGTATTATATGTGAGGATTTGTATTACTCGCGCAACTTTGATTGTGCGTGACCTTGCTTCCCCCTCCCTGACACAATAAACAATCGAAGACAAAAGCTCGCAGCGTGCACTGATGACAACATTCCAAACACATCTTCACCAGCGCAAAATAGAAACTATTTTCAGTTGTAGACGAGAACTTCTGACCGTTATTTTCCTCAAAATATTTAAATAAATGACCAAAGCAGATGAAGATTTTTCACAGGAAATAGCTCGAACTCCTGAGAAAATTACAACGCAAATTATTGAGACAGTTGCGCAGGCATGACTGATTCTCCAGAGATTGGCATTGCTTCATAAAATCTAGTGACCGATTTCGTAACCAATACCTCAACTCTACCCGCATTTCTTCAATACATCGTTCAAGAAAAGTTGAGCGAGTAATATCATAAATTGAAAAAGAATCAAATTAATCAACCACAACTTACTCTACATTGGTTATCGTTTTTAACAGCAGTTGGGAGGAATTACATCTATTTATCAACGACCATCTGGAGAAATTTTATTTTTTACTGAGGTTATGTATTATATGGTCGATTATGCTAGTCTTAATTTAGGAAGTTGATATTACTCGTGTAACTTTTCTTGAACGATGGATTGACGATTTCGGTTGGAGTGGGGGTATTAGTTACAAAGTCTGCCACTAGAGTATTTTAAGTAATGCCAACGTCTGTGAAATGAAAGTCAAAACTGCATCTTGTGCTTAATTTTTTCGGGCGTTGTAGGTGACTCTCTTGAAGGACCTGGACCTGACTCAGCCATTTCTTTCGATATTGACAATAATCCTGAATAGGGGTTCTGCGCTATGAAAGCAAGTGACTTTGACAGGCTTCTGTTTCGCGCCAACGAAGTTTTAATGCTTGGAAGGTTGTCATCAAAGCCCGCTGCGAGCATTTGCCTTCAACTGTTTATTGCACAAAGGAGGGGATCAAGGTCATCGTTCAAGAAAAGTTGCGCGAGTAATATTCAAAACATATTCAAGAAATGGGCTTACCACAACCATAAAAATACATATAATATTGAATTTTAATTATGATAAAAATATTAATTTTATTATTATATCTATTAAGCAGAAAACGATGAATGTACTCTCAAAAAGAAGTATTTTGGCGTGATGTCAAGAGATTTTTAGGTATATCATCATGTAGATATATGACTGGACGAATATATTTCTTCAAAGACAATATTTATTATGAATATAATGAGTTTTTTAATACTTTAGTGAAAGCTGAAAAATTAATTTATTTCTTTTGATTATCGATTTAGTAAAAACAAATCTATATTATCACAAATTACTACAAAAGTTAAAATATTTTAAAAATAATAGAACATAAATATTTTTATTCGATATAAATGATGGATAATTATCAGCAAATGTATTACAGAAAAATAGAAACATTTAGAAGAAAAAATTCTGAATGTATTAAATCAGCAGTCAAAAGCTATTTATCACGTCATCAACAAACAGTTATTCATAGAAGAAGATTAAATAAATGAAAAATGTTTTATATGTAAAATAGAAAAAGAATAAAATGAATTTTATAAAAATCCTAGTAAAACAGATGGATACGATTATAAATGTAAAGAATGCATTGAAGCCAAAGTACAATGTTCTTGTGGATATATAGTGAATAAATATTATTTGAAAAATCATATGAAATCAAATATACATGTATTACAATATTTTATATCCATATGGTACGATTTTATTATGATCGATTAAATATCTCTGGTCATAGATCATTTTTTGTTCTATTATATATAGTTTATATTATTTTGATGTAATAATATTCATATCTTCACACGTCTCTACATCATTGAATAATGTCTGTTTTCACATATCGAATTTCATTTTCTCAATTTTGTGTTTTCGCATACCTTTACATACTCTTTTTCATTATAATCGTTTTCAAATACATATATTTTTCATCTTGATCGCACAAATTCTGGAATTGGTATATCTAAATAATCATCTTTAAATTTGCCTATTCTTTTATTGTTTGAGGTACATAATTGTGACGAATTTCTTAACGTGTATCTGCGTGTTTTTTCGCATTTCTACTAATTTTCCAACAGGTTTGTGTGTCTACTGAAGTGGAAGGTATGAATGCAGATTTTATTTATGAATTTCGCCGAAAGGAAACTTTGATTGTGATACATTGGTGTCAGAAAGTGGGATTACTTGCATCGCGACGTGTATGTAATGTATGCAAGAGTGATATGAAGAAGGGTATGAGAAAGGATAGAACAGATGAGGTGTGGGTTTGTAGTGTGAAAGGCGAGTATGGTCAAAGCGTGAAAATGTCTGTGCGAAAGAATTCTTGGTTTGAAGGAGTCACTGGGAGCTATGGAAAGCGCTTCTCATTACCTACTTGTAGCTGATGGAAACAACGGTAGATCACTGAGCAAGTTTGGCAAAAGGAAGTATAACAGAGGAAGAAGAGTGCAAGGGAAATAGGTGGTTGTTGGTGCTGAAAGTGTTCTTGGCCCTTTCAAGGTCGTTGAATGTCATAGCAAGAAAGTACTCTTGGACATCATTAAGGATTGCATCAAATCGAAATCTATTGTGATTTCGGATTGCTGGAAAGATTAAGGTTTTACCCATGTTAGAATTATTATTCTATTAGTTTCATCATGAAACTGATGCACACACGAATTCTATTGAAGGGACTTGGAGTGCGATAAAACGCGCAATTCCACGCCACAAAGTATAGAATCTGTTTATTTATTATTTAGCAGAATATATGTGGGGAAAAGAACTTGAAAAGTGACAAGTTTAAAAGTTTTTGTGTAAATATTATGAAAATGCATTATGCTAATCAAGAGGTGGATTTTTTTTATTTCATTTTGCTTCATGTAACTTAATTTAGTAAAAAGTATTTATTTAGAATTAAGAATCATCAAAATTTTGTTTTTCGTTTTTGTTATCATTCTTCGGTTTTGTTCTGTTTGTTCGATTTTGCTGTTTATCATTCTTGTGGAGATTGTATTTTTTTAAATCTTAAAGTGAAAATTAAGAGGTGTTATTTTTATGCCTTTATTATTATAATTTTTATAAATAATAGTAATAATAATAATAAAAATAATAATGCCTTTATTAATGGTGAGGCTCTGGCCATAGGGCCTGCTCATCCGCCTAACCACTGAATTAACAAACTGTAACGTTTCTCTTGGTGAATTAAAACTCCGTTTTCTTAATTATTTATTTACACAGTTTACTTCTTCTGATTATTTAACACTGTTCTATACAATCTGATTATTTATTTACACCGATCACTTCTTCTACAGTATCACACAGTCCGCTGCACTGCCCACGGTCCACTACGCTGACCACAATTCCCTACGCACACCACACTTCACTGCGCATACCAGGGTCCACTGCACTGCTGTTTACACTTCACAGCTCAGCTTCCACTGCAGACTTCAGACTGCTGACTGATGTTAACCGCAATGCACACTTTACAGCACAGCTTCCACTTCAGACACACTGTCGGACTGACAGCTTATGCACTGATTACATACACTGACTAACTTCTTACTGACTTGACTGCTATTGACTCGCGGCCGCCGGCAGCGGCGCATTTATACCTGACCGGCGCTCGTCTCGATACATGCGACACTTGCTCAACCACTCGACGCGCCTCGCGAATATATTTCGCGGGAACCGTCCAGTACGAGGAGAATGGGAGGGGGCGCCGGCAGATGAGGCAATCTTAACAAACGTATTGCTTTTTTAGTAATAAAATGTGGGGTTAAGTAGTAATGAGAGTTTAAGTAGCATTTGCTTGTGAAATAGAGATTATATGTTTTGCGTTCACATCTTGAACTTTACTACACGCGAATTGTAAACAAGGATTCAGTTCATGGGATCGATTCCCCCCCAGTAAACTAATTGAATCAAAAATACCGTGCAACCTTAAGCCCGAGATTTATCACCTCGAATAATAAAACAAAAGCAGTGTGGAAAGTAGTAAAAAATTCGACCAAATCATCTAGAAACCTTGCAAAGAATGTTTTAAAATATAACGAATGAAGTTCAAGTGACAAAAATCAGTGGTTTTTGCCTAAAATGACTTACTTATGGGCGGGAATATATTTTCAGCAAACGCTAATGTCCCTAACTATAACACTCGAAGTAGTAGTCATATTTTTTAGGTGACAGTATCACCAGCTCACTACAGAAAACTACATACATGTACATTATTTTACAACACCTTTCCAGATGACATTAAACGATTACATTCGACACAAACGTTTTAGTCCCAAGTAAAATCTGCAGCACAACTGTTCCTATACAATTAGAGACTATACCGAGCATACAAAAGGAAAGTAATATTAATTTTAACAACATTTAGTGTATTATTTGGATTGTATAATTCTAAAGAACCTGTAACAGTATATTACTTCATCTTCTAGGTCTATGACCCCCAACTCCATCAGGTTTTAGTCTAGTTTCCCTGATCCTTGAGCAAATGCTGAGATGGCCCCTTGTTTTGCTTCTAAACATTAATGTTCAAATTAACTTTTCCCCATAGTACGTCACATACAGATTGTAACTGTTTCTGATGTAAATATATAAATAAATACATCATTATCTAAATAAAATATCAGCATTAACCTTAAGACTACTAGAAATTTCAGTCGGGTCATAAAGAATCGAAAAGGTCCATCAAAAGATATTATCAACAGACTACATAATTTCATGCCAAGACTGCCCTGTCAAATATATACTAGGTACAACTAAGAGCGCCCTAGAAACTCGCATCAAAGAGCAGTCAACAATTAGGGAGAGGAATTTTATTCCCTAAATATTTCGTGAAATATTTCTTTTAAAATGTACATTATCACCTAAAAGTTCTGAAATAAGTCTTTAACAAACATTAAAAAAATTAACTATATTACTTTTTCTCCATAAACGTTTTTTTAATAAAAGCCAGAAGAAGAATGCTTGGCACGAAAACATATATTTGTGTGCACACATAATGTAATCTACCTTCCTTCGCGTTAGAAATTATGAAAGTAAATATTCACATTAGTGAAGTACATTCTATGTCTTGCTGCATTTCTTCTGCTTGCTTTCGAAATATATCAAAAATTTTCTCACATCGTAATCTGCAGGATGAGATCTTGAACATTCTATTAATTTTTTGTTGGTCCGGGGCTTCTCGATATTAACCCACCTGCTCAAAGACATGCGGAATGTGCAACTAAATGTTTATGAGAGGGTTAAGGTTTGAAAAATGGGTAAAGTTGAGAAGGACCGTAGACGAGGTACAGAAAGAAGTCGGACAGTACATGTAGGTTATACATATCACTATGACGATGAGAAATCGACATCTACGTCTCAGATGACATTAAACGATTCATTGTCATAAAGTATGTCCAAGTTAAATCCTGCAGCATCAATAATGTTCTCTAATTTATCTTAATTGGACGATTTTCTGGCATTATGCGAGGACAGTAGATGTCGAAAAGGGTAACATAAATACTACTATCGAGATGTATTGGAGACTACTATATACATGTATTATTGTGATTGTATGTCGAACCTCAAAGAAGAGTTTAACATAATAGGAACCTACTTAGTTAGTTCATATATAAGGTCTTACATATGAGCCTCAATTGGTCAAGTCCATCAGTTTGTCGTAGTTATCCTTATAAAGGCCCTGTTAGATAACGATGCTGAAAATTTGATTATAGTCCTTCTTGGTTATTGCGATCTAAACATTAGCATTATAAATAACTCTGTTCTCCATAAGGTAGCGACGCTGTCATGTAACGAGGGACTATGTAGGAATGCTAGTAATAGGCGGATCATATTCGTAGGTGTATGAGAGTAATAAGATAATACAACATAACGTTCATCCGATTGACATAAATATCAGAGGACTAGTTTACTTCGCTATAAAAGGAAAACACGACGAGATACATTCAGTCGGGCGGTTCATAGAAGAATCTGAAAGGCTCCATTTCAAAAGAGAGTTATCAGAAAAAGACTATATACTACTCATGCAGAAGGCTGTTATCTGAATTCAATATTAACCAATTGTGAACGTAAAGAATAAGGAGCGGGCGTGCGTAAGGGAGGGAGAAAAGCCAATCTCAGAATCGCATCAAAGACAGGTTCAACCAGATTAGGAGAGTGAATAATCTTCCCAAAATATTCTTTGGCTGAAATATATTGCTTGTCCTCGTTCTACAATGATGTACTGCGATTTACCGTAAAAGTTCGAATGGTAAGTGCGATTACAAAGATGAAATGGAAGTTTCAAAACAATTACTATATTATTTTTTTTTTCTTTTCTTTTATAACGGTTTTTATTAATAAAAGTAGTAAGAAGAAGTGCTTCTTGGCTGAGCTAAAAAATTATCTTTTTGCTGACACTAGGTAATTGTAATCCTTCCTGCGCTGTTAGAATATATATGAAGGTAAAGTAGAACGAATTCAGTGAAGTAAGCAGAACATGGATTTGTTGCACTCCGCATAGACTATATCTTTGCTGCTGCTTTCGTGAAATATAGTTTCGGTAAAAATGGTGCTCACATACTATAGCTATTCTGCAAGCGAGGTATATTGAATTGAAATCTAGTGCTTATTAATTCGTCATCGTAGATCCGCAGCGGCAGGGCTTCGAGGTATAACCCACAGTGCTGATTCAGGGCGTGGTTGAACACTTGCGGAATTTGGTTAAACGCAGTGTCGTAAGAATGTCGTATATGGAGCGGAGCGAGGAGTGAACGTGGTGAGAAAGGGTAAAGTGATAGTCGTGATGTGTTGCTGGAGACATAGTTAGAGTGGAAGTTAAGTCCCATGAGAAGACGGAGGTGTGATAGAATAAACTTAAGCGCATTCTCTGTTAAATTCGTGTTGATGATATAGAACTTAGCAAGAGATTAGTCGGATAAGTCCAAGTGTTGTCGACAGCCGCAAATATGTTGAATAAATTTTGAAATGGTTAATCTTTGGGGTAGACAGGGCATTTATACTAAAACGGTGGTAAGCGATATGATCCTCAGCAACAGAAAAACCTATCTGAGGTTGGTTTTATATAACGGCGGGGGCGAGACGATCAACGTTTGAGCAATTGCTGACTCGGAGAGGTCTGAAGTGTACTTAAATGTTATCTAAAGGATGTTAAGAGGCAGATAACAAGAGTACTTCTGATGTAAAGAGAAGATTAATGATTATGGATTACCAGGCAGAAAGACTTCGTACTTAGAACGATGATTTCATTTGAGTAAATGAGCAAGATCTAAACACGAGAAAAAAGGAAAGCAATTTATTTCGAAAGATGTATTGGTTTGACGGAGTTATTGCGGTTTTGGCCAAGGGTACGTTTGTGACATTGATCCTCCCATAATAGGGCGGGGTAGAAATATCTAGAATGATCACTCAAAAGAATGACGAAATAATATGGCACCCCCAGGGATCACTTGGACGGCAAGCACGCCGCACACGGACACAGGACTCAGACCACGACAAGATGTAAATGGTAATCGAGCACGTGAAACACTTGTGAGAGCACAAAAAGTCTTCCAACTCCCTTTTTGAATACTATTTTTAGTCATCCTCGGAGATGACTATCTTCATCGATACCATGACATAGGATAGAGATATACTAGAGTGCCGCACAGGGTGCCAGAGGCCGCGGCGGGTATCAACATCTGCCCGAACTCGAGGTGGCAGTGACTTGGGATAGCATGGCGAGGTATTAACACCCGTCTCGTACTAACTAATAAGTATCAACATGCTTCACCTAAAGTTATTTTCTATTATACACACGCCCTAAGGAACGTTGCTTATAGCAGAAAAATTTACTTAAGTTTATTCTGCTCTTATTTATTAAGTGCATAGAAAGTTCCGATTTTTGCCAACTGTCACTCCAAAAGCGTTATCACCACTACCACCTGTTTAACAAGTTCTATCATCAGCACAGAAAATAAATAAAAAATATTTTGTAAATAAAATTAACTCCATGGGAGCATTAAGTCTCAAGTCTTTTTATCTACTCAATGCTAGACACTCTGCATTGATATACCATCAACAAAGACATATAACAGCAAGTTATCAAAATATTCAAGGATTGGTAGAGGGAAAGAACAAACTTTTATTTGATAAATATATGATTTATTAAGGAAAACATTAAATACTGTAGTTTGACATACGAAGGAGAAGTACCATTGCAACAATTTATTGAGACCAAATTTCTTCCAACATAAACTTCAACTAATGCACATAGACATTTCCCTCCCAAGTTAACAAAATATTTGCATCGTAAACAAACATAGTTTATTTTTTTTGTATTACTGACAAACACTACATACATAAATTGGCGTATTTAAACTCAATGGATACGGAAATGGGACCAAGGATCGAAACTTAGATACGAAATGGGGCGCTATATGGACCCAGAAGCTGAAATACATAATTTCAAAGAATTTCCTAATAAAACATAAATACTTACTCAATACAAAAACCATCAACATATATACCCCTAACACAACTATACAAACAAATGAACATACCAAATACATAATATACCTCTAAAACCAATAAATACTACACATTATGCAACTAAAGAAAAATTCTTAATTATTCAACACTAATTTATTTTCTGTATAAATTCATCATCCTCCAACAATGTTTTAATCTAATTTCATACATATAAATAATATTGCCGTTAATCAAATACATCTAGGATTCAGAGGCATAACATCGATCCTATATGCATATAGTAATGATTACAAAAAACGGAATTATTTACAAACCCTCAAACATCTATTTACAATTAGAGTGAAAGCTGCTTTGAAAACTGTCCACCTTCTCCTTGAAGTATTCGTACTTCTACTTCTGTTATTTGCAGAACATCTTACAGAAGGGTATTCAGCCATGATCATTCCTTTCCTCTGAATGAAGGAATGAGTCTTCGTCAAACTGTCAGCCGGCCAAAAGAACTATCTTACAGTCAACACAAGCAAGAGAAATTCCATTTTTTTACTACAAATCCTCTAATAGTACGTTAAAGTCCACAGACATAGGGAGACAATCTATTTGAAGATTGTTACTGATGGCAAGGAAATATGTCAATGGCACCCTCACTGGCAACAGTAAGGATCATCCATTTGTGCACACTCCATACGACGTAACTAACATTAATTTTCATCCTGGGAACATTTAGTTGTTCATCGTGAACAACAATCACCGAAGACAGGAAGAGAAGAATCTGGTGGATGCATTCATAATGCCTTGTAAGCCTAGCAATTTTGCTTAGCAGTTAGTTATGTTGAATCCGCGCTTTACTGTCGTAATGCAGCTGAAAACATTCCGATGATCTAGTAAACTTGTAGGCCCCAAATAATTACGCTGTAGCTCCAGAAACAACAAACAGCACGCAAAAGCTACAACACAATACCAAGAGAGAAACAAGCGCGGGTGTCAAAGTCAAGTGCTTGCGACACCGCATTCGAAACTGCGCAGTAGGGTTATCACGCGCACTCTAGTTTGTACCTCTCCTCTATGAGACCAGAAGCCTTTACAACTGCTCGCGCTTCAGTGAGTTTCGAAAATTCTGTGACGTCATGTCTGCGTGCAGAGAAATCGCTCTCCGTGAGTTTACACATGTCCTATACCAGTTCCGGAAAGTAGGAGAGAAAACCCTCCGTGTAAAGCAGAGGAAGAAACAGAAAGAGAAAGACACGGAGAAAGAGAGGAAAGAATGGAGAGAGAGGGAAGAGAAGAGAGGCAGAGAATAGAGAAGCGAGAGAAGAGAAGAGAGAGAAGGGGATAGAAAGGA
>BOPP01000037.1:183606-199223 GCA_017312745.1 Gryllus bimaculatus
ATAATTGTTTTAGAAACTTTTGAGTGAAGTTAAGATAACGATTTGAAAGAATCAATTTTTAAGCTCTTCTGTAAATTCGTGTTATGATTATAAACTAGAAAAGATATCAAATGTTGCGAAGGAGATTATTTTGAATTATTTGAAATTTGTTTAATTTTTGGTAGAAGAGGCATTACACCTAGGGTAGGCATATGAAGAGAAAACCTAATTATGGTTTTATATAACAAATTTTTACAATTGTCCGTAATTTGAAGTTTTAATTTATTTAAAGGATGTTATAAAAATAATATTATTATAAACGATAATGATTTCATGTACAATAAAACTTCGTAACTTCAGAAGGATTTGATTTTATATTAGGAAATATCTCACGGAATCAAAAAGCAAGAAAAGTGGAAAAGAATTTATTTGGAAGAGATTGGTTTGACGTACGGCGGTTTTGGCCACAGGATACGTAATTTGTCATTTGTATTTATAATTCCGCCAGTATATAATTTCCCTCAAAGAAATAGAAATCCACCGATCACGTTGGAACGCCGCACAGACACAGGACAGACGCTGAATGGCTAATCGAGCACGTGAACACTTGCAAGAGAGCAAAAAAGTCTTCCAACTCCCTTTTGAATACTATTTATCTCCCAGGAGATACGATTCCTCATGATACCAGACATAGAGTAGAGATATACTAGAGTGCGCACCAGGGTACGCAGAAGGCCCGGCCGGGTATCAACATCTCTCGCGCCGAGTCACGTGACTTTGGATAGCTGGGAGAGGTATCTGTTGTACACCCGTCCTCGTACTAACTTAAATAAGTATCTAACATGCTTCACTCTAAAGTTATTTTCTCATTTATTACACAGCCCTAAGAACGTTGCTTATAGCAGAAAATTTACTTTAAGTTATTCTGCTCTATTTAATTAAGTGCATGAAAGTTCCGATTTTTGCCAACTTGTCACTCTCAAACGCGTATCCCACTACACCTGTTTTACAAGTTCTATAGCACAGGAAAATAAATAAAAAAATATTTGTAAATAAAATTAACTCCATGGGAGGCATTAATCCAAGTTCTTTTTACTACTCAATGCTAGACATTCTGCATTGATAATCCATCAAGACATATAACAGCAAGTTATCAAAATATTTCAAGGATTTGTAGAGGGGGAAACAAACTTTTATTTTGATATATATTTGATTTATTAAGTTTAAAACACATTAAATACTGTATTTGACATACGAAGGAGAAGTACCATCTGCACACATTTTTATTGGAGCTCAAAAATTCTTCCCAAACATTTCAACTATAGCCATTAGACATTTTTCCCTCCAAGTTATACAAAACTTATTTGCATCGATAAACAAATCAGGTTTTATTTTTTTTGTATTACTGACAAACAGTATCATAACATTGGCGTATTTAAACTCAATGGATCAGGAGCAATGGGACTGAACTTAGATCGAAATGGGGCCTTTGACCCAGAAGCTGAAATACATAATTTTTCAAAGAATTTACTAATAAAACAAATACTTACATCATATAACAAACCATAAACACTAATTACTACTAACACCTACAAACATAACTTACACCTGAAATACATAATATATACTTCTAAAACCAATAAATACATACACATTATGCCCTCTAAATAAAATTTTTATTAATTAACTGATCTAATTCTATTTTTCTGGATAAATTCAGTCCCTTCCTAAAATGTTTTAATCTAATTTCCATACATTTAAATAATATTGCCGTTAATCAAATACATCTATGATTCAGTATGGCCTCATTAACATATAATATGATAAGTTAGATTACAAAAAAACGGAATTATTTACAAATTCTCTCAACATCTATTTACAATTGTAGTGTAAGCTGCCCTTTGAAAACTGTCCCTCTCCCTTGAAGTATTCGTACTTCTACTTCTGTTATTTTGCAGACAATCTACAGAAGGGTATTCAGCCATGATCATTCCTTCCTCTGAATGAAGGAACGAGTCTTCGTCAAACTGTCAGTCCGGCAACAAAGACTTATCTTACAGTCAACACAAGCAAGAGAAATTCCATTTTTTTACTACATAAGCCTCTTATAGTACGTTGAAAGAGCGGGATGAAGGGCAGAACAACGTCTGCCGGATTCCGCTAGTTGTTTATGAAGAATCAGTCGTTTTGTTTTATAGATAATAAGGATAAATTTGTTTTTAATTATTCTTAGTTTCTCAATATACCTTGAATGTGCCTTCCATATTTGGATTCCGTATTTGAGCTTTGAATTTATTAGTGCGTGATATATGAAATTTTAATAGTATGAATATCGCAAACATTTTGTACATAATAGAATATTCTTATATTATCCCATAAATAAATTTGAATACTTTGAAATTGCTGCTTTCTCAATAGTTTCACATTTGCATGTCAGCTTTTGAATACAATTAAAATCATGTGCCTCAATACTGTATTTGAAATTAAAATCAGCAAATCCCATATTCATGTATTAGGTTTTTCGTATATTAATACTCATTTTGTTATTGCTGCTCAATTTTTTTAGAATTATAAGACTCTTCAATATCATTCCAAAGTTGTTGTTCGTCATTAAGAGAAAAGGTAAAAGTAATGTCGGCGATTTTTTTTAATGGAAACTGGAAGATGTCGTTATTGAAATTGAAAAAACGGATGGCTGATAACACAGACCCTTGCAGCACGCCTATTTTGACTTTTTGTTCCTGTTCAGAGAGGAATTGATTAAACCATTTTAATGCTACATTTCTCATTTTCATTTTCTCCATTTTCAAAACCCGAATTTTTGTGTTTCACCTTGTCAAAAGCTGTAGATCTTAGCGTCCACCGTTTGAATTCAGTCGTTGCAAAGTTGGAGTAAAGAACTGAGGAGATAGTTGAAGGTGTAATTTCACAATGTTTGGTTCTTATGTTAAAGAAAATCGTTGCTATTCCTCAAAAATATTTAGTATGTTTTCATAAATCTTTGTAAACTGACAGGCTTCTATAAATGTGTTCATAATATTCTGAGTTTTTATATTTAATGTTTCTAGATATAAACTCTCTGGTGTCCAGTATTATAGCCTGATAAGTTCCGAATACTAATCCGAGAGATATTTTATCCGTCAGATAAAAGTACCTTATATTTATTTTGCGTTTCACCAAGGTCTATCTTCTTAAAATTTCTGGACAGATATTTTTCTGATAAATAATCGTGCTGATTGCTCTTTCGCCAGCAACAATGCCTCATTTCGAGGCAAACGCGCTCTGTACGCGCGAATTCGAATGTGTTTGGGTAATGGAGGTGTCAGGCATCTTTCGCTTGATTCCTTGTTATTTTGTGTTGCAGTTTACATCGGCGTCAGCTGTGTGCGAGTTCGGTGTAAAAGTTTGTTTTGTTTTATTGCGTCGTACTTTGTGTGTGGAGGAGTTTCAAAATGAAAGGGGTAAAGAAACGAGAAAGAGTTATTTTACACGTTAGGAAACAAACTTGTATTGCGGAGTGTAAAAATATTATTAATTGTAAAGTAAATGGCACTACCATTTGGTAGAATAGGGATGGCATGGATAGCTATTGAAAAGTATATAATAGCTCGGCGGGGAATTATTTTTGTGAAGGGAAACATCTTTTATAAAAATTAGGGCTCTGAAGCGAGATCAAGAAAATCTGATTATAACTACTCAAAGGTTTTGTTATTTTGTTGTTTTTTTTGTAAACACAATTAATGTGGAAATGATGCTTACTAAAAATGACCTATTGTGAAATGATAACTGGAGTAAGGCAAGGAAATCGATTACAATTTTTGACATGATTATAGAGGATATCCTTGAAAAATGATTTCTTAATTTCTATTGCCTATTTCTCATAAAGTACTCAGTATTGAGACTTTTCTCTGATGACCAGCCTATAATATATGATTAAAATAAATTTCTATATACTAGTCACTCCCTGAACAGAATTTTAGAATGTATAACTTACAATTAAATTAAGAAAATAAAAGTAAATTGACTTAAACGTCTCAATAGAATGAAGTCCAAAACACCATTTAAAATCCTACTGAGAAGAATCCCCATGAAACAAGAGTGATTATTTTAAGTACAAATAACACCAAAACAAATTGTACAAAAAATGCAAGTTTTGGAATAACAATAAATAAACAGATAAAAATGGGATAAAAATATAATTGTCACTTGAGTAATAACATTCAATTATTCTTTTGCTTATGAACATGTTTCTCTTCAAAGAAATATATTTTATGGTATTTTTCTTTTAGAAAGAATATTGTCATAAATGTTTGTGAAAACATTTGACTCTAATATGGTATTGATTCATTATATGTCTCTAACATGGTATTCATCAATTCTATTAATACCTTGTTAGAATCAATTTTTTTCACAAACATAAATGACAATGTTCTCGCTAAAATAAAAATTAATTTTGGAAAAAAAAACAGAAAATATTGTAGAATGTTCTAAGAAACACTACAGATAAAAACACAAGCCTATTAATTCCATGTTAGAAAAAAATCATTTCACAAACCTGTATGTCAATGTTCTTTCTAAAATAAAAATAGTAAAAATATATATTTTTATACGTTGGGTTAGGTTCCAATTCCCTTTATAATTTTTTTCTTTACTTTTACTTAGTCCCATCAATAAATAAGATTGTTAGCAACCACCAATTTATAGCGAGTGCTTAGAAAATTATCATTTCATCCATCATTTCATAACATATATATCCGAACATGGCATCACATATTATATATAATACACAATATAATTATAGAATATTGTCATATGCCATTAAGAATATTACAATTTTCACAAGACTTGATCAATTTGTTCTGATATTGGTTGAATACAATAAGGTATCTAAAGTTTTATTGAGATTAGTAGATTGTCTGTGATGACTGAATTTAGGGCTGTTTTCTACAATGTGGTAGTTCATTAAATAGATGTACAAATATCACAAAGTGGTAAGGACGTTTATAAATTTATTGGTGTATGTTTACATCTGTTCCTTCCATCTATGTTTATTCTTCTTTACTTGCTTTCATGGTTGTCTATTCAAAATAATAAGGTTTATTTTTATGATCTGCTCTTACTTCTTAGCACCTATCTCTCTTTAAAGTGAGAATATATAGGTATGTTCTAACGATGGGAATTATTATTTATTATTTTTTGTGATAAGACTTTTTCTTTGTGATAGAATTGTATATATAGTCATATTTTGTTGTAAAAATATCTGCTGATATTAATATGTTTTGGCAAGTTTTCTCCCATCTCTTTATATAGTTTCTACTTATTCCTTAAATATTTTTTCACCTATACTTGATTTTTTAATACATCTCATTTATTATTTTTACATAACTTTTATTTTATTCACTATTGCCACATTTGTTGACTTTTTTTTATATTTTCAGATGGATCATGTCAGCTAAGCCTGTCTAACATTGTTGACGAGTGGAATAGACACATTGAATCAGGGTTGGACAATCAAGATTTCTTTTGAAGGAAAAAAAAAGTCATTGATTGTTAAAAAGGAATGACTAAGGTACTTGTGTTTAATTATTTTATTAAGAAACATTTCATAAAGATTGTTCACAAGACAGTCACTAAGTAGTGTAGAACACTATAAATCGGCTCCACTCAGCATAAAACCATTCTCCTGCAAATTATATTTTTGAGATCTACTCTTAAACTATGATGAAATGTATGTTACATAAAACCAGTTGGTTATATAGGAACAGATGTGCAATCTATTGCTGCGAGAACTCTAGAAAATCTAGCAATTTCATAAAAACCTTCTTGGATGATTTCTATATCCCTAAGAAGCTTCACAAACCCACTAGACTTGAAGCAGTAGATTGCTCATCTCAATGAAGACTTAAATTATGATAAAAAATTACCCTGCTGCAAAATAACACAGAGTTAGAAGTTGGTTCATTGGTGATACTTCAAAATTGCTAACAACACACAAAGTATAAATTTCTTTTGACATAAAATTAATGTAATGGAACTATTACTTTACCAGGGCATTATAGAAATATAAGTCAGTATTCACAAATCTTTTTTTTTTGTTCTATCAAAAACATAGCTTTGCTAACCCTACGCTTCCTTAACCTAAAACAGGATCTGCTATCTTGTTCGCTAAGGATCTCAAAATATTCAGGCCGACATCTGGGCAGACACTCTGAACCATCAGAGAATTGGTTGTGTATCATCATTATTATTATGAGCAATGCTTTACTGGATATGTTTTACTACTTTATGTTATTCTGCATCATTTTAATTCAACATTTGTTGCATTTTTAAATTTTTGAAAAACTAGGGTCATAATGTCAAAAGAAATAAATTATTGTAAAAGCATTACAGCATTGTTGTTGTTGAGTCTGTTTTCATTAAGGTCATAAAAATCATTGCAATGAAATAAACAAATTACCACGCTTATATATTCATGAAAATAAGACATTTCTGTTGGCATGACTTGTTTTAACAGAGGTTACATTAGTTTCATAAATTAATTTTAATTAAAAATATTCCAGCAACATAACTCATTCTCTATTTATCTCTCAATAAATGAAAATTAATAGAGATAATGGGTTCAATCATTAGTACTACTGTATTTACTATTACTATATACTACATATACTACGATATACTATAGTAGTATTTACTACTACTATATACTACAAAAGAGCGAAAGAAAAAATTAGCTTCAATTGTGTGGTACTCTCTATGATAGAGCTATATATGCATTTCTTTGTCTTCATTGACATAATTGAGTTCCATAGACCTGGATTCAACTGTTTTGTGGCTATTTTTTTCTTTATATTTTTATTTTTCACATCCTGTTCATCTCTACCTTCTGCTGTTAGTGTGACTCCCAAATACTTATATTGTGTATTACCTTTAATTATTCATGTACTACTCTCTAAAACATAGGGCATACCTCCCACCACCACTATATATTCAGTCTTTTGTACATTTATTTCCAGTCCCCATTCTCTTCTACTAATTTTCTGAACATATAAATTACATCATCTTCACCTTCAACCAATGTCACCTCAATAGTAGACTAAGCAATGTTTCATCACCTATTTTCTTACCCATGCTTCTGGACTTTCTTTTCCATTCCTTTAGGGCTTCATCAATGCATATCTTAAACAGGGTTAGAGATAAGCAGCAGTCTTGCCGCAATTCTTCATTTACTGGGAAGTTGTCTGAAAGATATTTTCCCACTTTTACTTGACTTTTGTTATCTTTATAAAGTTTATTTAACTGCATTTACATATGATGTTGATATTCCTTTTTCTTCCATTTCCCCCCATACTTCTTTTACTGGTACATACTCATAAGCCTTTTTGCAATCAATGAAAATTATGTGAAGTTCTATTTCTTATTCAATTGTTTTTTCCATCAGATGTTACAGGCAGTAAATATTGTCAATACAGGATCTTTCTGGTCTAAAACTACTTTACTCTTCTGAGTCTGATGTTTGCATTTCAATTCTATTCTTTAGCATACATCCATACAGTCTAACCAAAGATGAAGTCACACTTATCCCTCTATTATTATTACAATCTTATTTACAGCCTTTTATTGTAAATTGAATTTGAATAGGCCAATTTCCATATTTCAGGTATTTTACCTCCTTTTAAAATGCTGTTGAATGTTTCAAAAATTAATTCCAAACTTACAATAAGATCATGTGAAATGGATATGGATATTCTTCCAGGCCTAGGTGCTTTATTATTTTTCATGTTTTTTAACACTTTTTTTAACCTCTTCCAAAGTTGCATCTGGTGTGAATGAATTTATGTGCAGTGGTTCATAATTTATTCCCTGAAATTTAGTTCTATTTTCTGTCAAAAGATTTTCTTAGTATTTTTGCCATTTTTCAATACCATTTGAGTCAGGGTCTTGGGTTGTATTCAATTTCATGGAATGGAAAATTTTTCATGCCTCTCTAGATTTGGTGTTACCAATGCACTTGTCTAAGCTGTCACATTTTTGTTCCCAGAATACATTTTTTGCCTCCTTCACTTCTTTCTTGGCCAAATACTTCATTCTGTTATATTCACTTCTCTTCTAAATCCTTTGTGGAAAGCCATCTCAAATATAATTTTTTCTTTTCTTCAACCAGGTTCTTTATTACTTTTGTCCACCACAAGACTTTTTGTGTATATTCACATTTTCCCTTCTCTCCCAAAGATTCTTTAGCTGCTTCATGATTGCATTTTTCTGGAAATTGGTAATTGTCTTCAGTATTTCCTATTGGGGTATACTTTAATTTTTCTGCCATGCGCAATTTGTACAAAAACATAACGGAATCATCTTGAAGGGTTTCAATATTGTATCTTGGCCATATCTGACTCTATTTTTTGAAAACCATTTGAATTTGGTTGTGTGTTTCCATAACTTTTGAAGTAAGGTTTATACACAATATTTTAGTAAATATTGATCTGATCCACAGGAAGCACCTCTTTGAACCCAAACATTGCTCCACTTTATTGATGACTGTTGTTTAGTAGTTATTTAGTCAATTACTGATTGCAGTTTTCTAGTGTGCTGGGTCCATGTGAATTTATGTATTTCTTTAAGTGGAAAATAGCCATTCAGTATTTTAAGATCATATAGTTAAAATGTCTCTATAAGTCTTTCTCCGTAGTCATTTAATACATTTTCACCATATCACCCCACAACATTATGCACCACTTGTTTTCCAAGTCTTCTACTAAAATCACCAAGATGCACCACTTTTTTGCGATTGTGAATAGAATTCCACAGCATAGGCAGTTTCTCTAAAAACATATCTTTCTCTGCAACACTTGTATCGTCAGTTGGAACATAAATTCTTATAATGAAAACATTGCGTCCTCTTGGTACAAGATCGAGACATGCTATTCTCTCATCAATTGCTCCCAGCTATAATTTTCTCCAATCTTTTATGTACAGCTATGTATTCTTCTTCTCTTGCTTGCTTCTATATACTTCCATTAAAATATTAAGTCGTTTAGTGGGTAGTCGTGCTGGCATCCAATCAAGTGACTGAACGCCAACATGGTGACATTCAAGCTTCTAATTGGATGCACTAGTGTCACAACTCTGCAAGTGTCAAAGGAATTAATATTTTAATTGATGTATAATGATAATGTCTGTCACTTTTAGAGCAATCTTAAGGCGAAAACTGGCTAGCCTGAAGTAGCTTCTGATCAGCTTAACAAATACTATAGTAAATTAATTTGTAAATTAAAATGAATTAATAATTCACAATTAAAAGTTTTTGTTTTTTTTAATTTACATTTGATTGCAGATACATAATTTTCAATTATTCGAGCAGTATTAATTAAAAATTTCACACTTTACTTATTTAATCTTTAAGCTATCAACCCTTAAGAGTGAGTCATTTGTCTCATACCACTATGTAATTTAAAATGACAACTCTTATGTTTGGTGGAGTATATCTCTTTTTACCACCAGGAACAAGGGTGAAGAATAAGGGTAGACAAGAAAATATTATAATATTTATTAATGTCACAGATGTAGATTACATACCATCGCACTTAATACTGTATATTCAATATTTGCACACCGCATACTATACGCACACTGTATATTCAATATTTTATTCTGAAAATATAAGTTATTCTGAAAAATTATTTTTTAAAGAAACAAGCTATGGGCATTCCTGTTTATATTGTGGACTTGTGATGTAGTTAATTTTTTTTTTGGAAGCCCCTGCATCATTTCGCAAACAGCAGAAAGTGGAGCTTGGATAAAATTATCCAGGCAATCGTGGCATAAAACAGTGTCTTCAGGATCAGATGAATTAAATGTTTCCTGTACAGAGATAACGAAATTAGTATTTAGGGTTGCAGTTAATACTTCTGTAAGTATTACATCACAAATGTTAAACATAGTATTACTGTTCAGTTTCTTCACTTTTTTTGCACAGCAAAAGGAATTTAGAAGAAAAATAGGGAAAGAGGAAGTTTCTTTAAAAATTGATTAAAATCCAGAGGTATTCCATTAGAAAGAAGGGACAAAATATCACATTTTTATTTTAAAAACTCATTAATATGAATAGTAGAATACAATGTAATATCTTTAATATTAAATTAAACCCTTCCGTGGCAATACAAGTCAGCAGGAACTTTTTTCTTCGATAACGTGGGAGAATTGAACATCGTTGCTAGTCGTTAGAACATATTGTAATTTGTCGTGTCACATAATCGTTTGCCATTGTTTGATAGGTTAATACATATTTGGTGTGGTCAATATGTGAAAATATAGTTTACATACCAGGAATCGATGCCACTTTTGCTGTCACAGTACCTACCTCATGGACTTTAAAAATTAAGTGTGAATTGATTTAGCCAACATAACAGTTCTAGAGTATTATTGTAAAAATGTACAACGAATACCTACGATTCGAAATGCATTGTATTTTACAAATCGTGCTTTAAGAAAATAAGTTACTAGTTGGACACTCGTGGCCAGTTTCACAACGAGCCTTCCGCCCAAATGATTAACATAAAATGACCCTGAGTCTGTCCAATACATTGCCAAAGTAACTTGCAGTCACCGGCATTCGGGGTTTACATAAAATTTTGTATTTATAAAACAGGCTCTCAAAGTTAATATTTTTTCTTCCAGGGACCATTATAAATATTTTCGTCTTTCATATTGTCTACTAATTTCAATTGTTACGAGGAGAAAATATATTTTTTAGTGGTACAATCCCCAGGAAAAGGATATGCGAGAGATGTAGCTTTGGTTACCACGGACGCACGTGTGTTAAAGGGAGACAGGAGAGTGTTTCCTAAAGAATGGTCGCCGAAGATACGCCTGGAATATTAACATGAATTTCTGGTTTTACAACTCAACAGCGACTTCAAGATATTGAAAGTTAGAAATATCTTCGGGAAGGTACTCTACAATAATTGGTGGTCTTCAAGTATACAGAAATATATCCGCGAAAGTGGAGACGGTAATATTTGACGACTGATTCTGGTTACATGAATTTACGAATAATATATTTGATTTGTGATTGACTTAAAATGTTCATATTTAAATTGCCTCAAGGGAGAGGCCAACGGTCAGCGACTGGGCACACAGCTGCAGCTCAAATTATTAACGTTCATACGACCGTGATTCACGTGTGCATACGATGTCGCGGGACTATTACATATTAACTAGATTCATAACGTCAATTCATTGCCATTTTAGTACTACACTTCAACCGGTGTGCGGTTAGCAATACGACACACGTTATCTTAAAATTGTTAGTTTCGCAACAGCCTTGGCAACTGACAATGAAATACGCATGCCGAGAAGATTAAGTAAGTAAACTGTAATCAAAAGTGTATTTCTTTACAATCTGTGCAATTTTTACCATTTCTGGAGTAAAATATTTACTCCGAGGGTACGTTTGTGTTATTTGTGATAAGATATGTAGGTATAACTGGAAACCGATAAAGTAAAAAATGGACTAGAGATAAATGTTTCTGGGCTGTTTTACCTGTTCATAGCAATAAAAAATTAAGTTTGTATGCTTTCATCGTCACTTTGCCATTGCTTACCAGAGAAACGAAGCAACGTTATGTCGATATTTTTTTTCTTCTTGTCTTCACCTTTAGGTGAAGACGTGTGAGAAATCTTCTGCAGCTTTGTTTTAAAGGTACTTGGCACAAAACACTAATACGGGCCTAGGCGGAGTATGAGGAAGTTAATTGGGAATGGTCTCTAGGGGAGCGGTCTTTACCATTAATTATTTCACATCTTCATTCATATATTTCATCATACATTTCATTCATCTACATTTCATTCATGATCGTCCCTAACATTCGTTCATTAATTTCATTTGTTCTTTCAATCATGCCTTCAGGACATACCTCTTGTAAGCGCGAATGGCTTGCGGGAGATTGCTGTCGGGTTCCTTCATGAGGTAGCGGCGCATGCCGCGCATCGCTTCCCTGAAGAAGGCCTCAGGTATGATGTTCTCCAATTGGTAGCAGAATCCCTCTCGGTCCTCTGGTCTCAGCCGCTTCTCCATATCCAGGAAGCGGTTGTTCGCGAAGTTCCAATTTTGCAGGGAGAAAAATGAAAGGGCGTTGTTGGCCACGTATATTCGGCGCTGCAGGCGGATCAACCTGCGGCATAGTGGTACACTGAGACTGCCGTAGTGTTAGTAGACATGCCCTAAGATTAGACAATGATACAAACGTGTATGCAATACACGTGCATTATAAGGAACGGAGTTTGAAACATGCAATAGACCCGACATTGCGTTAAAAACTCTCCCAATGTCTCTTGGATAGTGGATTAATCCACTACCACTAATGCCGATAAACCCAGAGAACTGCTACAAGAGACAGAAATAATAGTCCCAAGAGAGTTTTTCAGCTGGAAAACATCAATGCCGTTTCCATATCCTTTTTATTTCTTCAAAATTTCGAATATATATAATATATATATATTATATATATATATAATTATAATATATATATATATATATATATTATATTGTGGCGTTATGGGATTGTGCAACCCCATAACACCACCGTCTCAGGTGTGAACACTACGGGAAACAGCGAGTGATAAATAAGGCGGTAAGGCAGCAGGTAGCTTAAACGCGCGGCCTGGTATCGCGTTGCGCCGTACTAAACGAAGCGAACTAGCGAGCTATGTTTTTCTTTGTGAAAGGGTTGAAAGAGGGAAGCAAACCCCCCCCCCCCCATCACGGAAAATGTTCCCCAGGCGCCGCACCATAAATACGCGAACCCGCAAAGCGGAAAAGCCTCTTTTCTTGTCACCACGCGTCGAGTAAGCAACTGCTCTATTGATCACCGTTCGCCGAAGTCAACAACTTTCGTTAAACATTTTAGTTTAGATATTGTTTTCCGCTGCAAACGACTACTAGGTAGAGTATCGGCGTCGAACAGAACGTTCTAGCTAGTCGTCGAGAGATAGTGCAATTAGTAGTGTTCTTCATTAACAACACGGGAAGTAAAATTACCCGTTGTGAGGGAAACATTAAAAGTTCTAGCTTGTCAAGTAAAAGTAGCAACGAGCGAGAACTTGCACGAGTATTCGGTTAAAGTGCAAGAGACATTTTTCGCACGTGGGCGTAGTCAGAGGCGCCGGTAGCAGACGAGAAGAAGAAAGGCCGAGACTTGGGGCACGAGGAAGAAGACGGATCGAAAACGAAGAAGACGGAAGAGGACGCAAGAAGGCAACGCAGACGGCAGGGCGAATCCCGTCTCTCTTACAACGCAGAGGTTGGACCGAGCGGCTCACCGCGAGCGACCAGCGCACGAGCATCAAGGCCAAATTTTAGGAAGTCCACGAGGTAACAGTTAGGATCCGCAGAAAATAGGCAAGTTCACGTCGGCAGGGAGAAAACTAGTATAGGAAGTGTTAAGAATTGTGAGACCACGGGTGGCACAACAAATTACGCATTATAGTAGGAGACGTTTTGATGCGCTATTGCCTGCCTAAAAAAAAACATTCTACTTAGGACATTTATTATTTCGCTATTTTCAGACACAGTTAAATTGTAAATTAGAGTAGTGCACTTGTACACTTTTGCTTCTTACATGTAATATCTTGAAACGAGATATTGTAAATTGGATTTTTGATTTCATGTGCAATGTTATTAGGATAGCACAAATTTAGATATAATTAATTTTCCAAGGGAATTCCCAGTGTAGTTTAGGGTTAATTACGTGCAGAGTATCAATCTTGAAGTAAATTATGTGTTCATCACATGAGTGTGTTTGTAAAGTTACTATTTGTGTTTTGATTATTCTTTGTAAAAAGTGTGATTCTATATCGTTGGTTTGTCATTAACTTATTGCCACTAAAAGTTATTGGTAAATTATACGCTCGTTTGGTGCAATTTGTGTGATTTTATTGTGTCAAGGGTTCAAACCTTTCTCGCACCCTGAAGATCCTGCCCTAGATTTTTAAAAGCTCGCTTCACGAGCAAAATCTTGACAACCTGCCTTACGGTTCATGCCTGCTACTGTGAAGTGGTAAGTTGGGGTGTAGGCGGATATCGTTAGATTTTTGGCGCCCTACGGGGGCAGCGACTCGATTAAAATCGACAAGCAAAGGAGAACCCTAGACACGATAAAACGAAGCATTTAGGGGCATATATGTAGTGTGTACTGTGTCTTTTCAGCCAGTGTTTTCTGTTTACATTGAAGTGTTAGTATGGCAAGGCTAGTCAAAGAAATAGGGAACCTATCAGGATCAGGAGTGACGAGGACAGTTGAGGGCGACGAGAGGACGAAGTACTTCGGTAGCGATGGAAAATTTAGGTTTGCACGGGCGGAGAGAAGACTGAGCCGACCGCGGATCGCACTGAATCAGCAGAGACACGCCCAGAAAACAGCCATCGCAAGCACACAGAAGAAGATGCGATGAGGACATTAATGCAGGCGTATTAGGGATTTTCGCGAACCCACGCACAAGTAGAAAATCAAGGTTCGAAATTATCCGAGGAAACCAAAAGAACCAGTCGCAAAAATAGCCAGCAGAAACTAAAGAACAGTCGCAAAAAATTAGCAGCAAAAATTCAAAGAACAATCGCAAAATCAGAGAGCAAGTGCAAAAATTACCGAAGAAAATTGACACCAGACAAAGGTTTTCAAAATGAAAATTCGAGCAGTCTCCAGCAGCTATGATGGTCAAGAAGATTGTTAAATGCAGACGAACTTCGGGAGAGATCGCTGTGCAAGTAGCAACATGCACTCAGTTAATTGAGAAGCATGCAGAAGGTCGGGGCGAAGATGATTCTCAATATCTACGAAATCGAAAAGAAGGATGAAGAGAATAGAGCACGTTTTGGCAAATACAGAATGAAGTTCCAAGAAGTTCGCGCAAGTTACCGAAATCAGTGCATATGCGAAAGCGACTAAGTCGAGGCGCAAGTAAACAAGAAAACTGGAAGAACAAGAACGTAAGATTCAGGAACTGCCGGAAATAGCAGAAATAACGATAGAAGGCGGTGGGAGCCATGCCAGGAGCAATATCAATGTGCCGACATCACTCAGTTCTCAGAAATCCAAATGAAAATCCGAATGCTTTCATTTAAAGCAATTACAAGACTTTTCATACTTTCAAAGTCCAACGAAGCACACAAGGCATTATATTGCATCAAGCGCTAGAAGGGCAATTGCAAGGCGTGGTTAAGAACGTTATGCCCATTGCCAAATTCGTTTGAAGAAATTGTAGTTAAGGTTCCTAGACCAGTTACTGGGGAAAGGAAACAGCAAATGAATTTTAGAATTTCATTAATAGCGGGTATTACCGTACTTCTAAGCGGAACAATGCGAGGAGCTACGCAGCACGAAAAATCGCAGCTTTGAAAATTTCTCCTCCCGTGTCGGATGATGGGAAAATAATTTGCATCCCACGAGACATTTCTCTTTAAGCAGTCCAGAACTGTTACGCAGCGTAGATGTAAAAGACGTAGAAAAATTCCAAGTTTTATTAGCAACTACGATTTAGCATTTTAAAATATGAACCAAGAACACCGAAGGCAACAAAATCAAATATCAACGTGATAACAAGTAATTCAAGACACGGCAGTTTCATCAAATCTCTCTCTTTGG
>BOPP01000037.1:199248-217503 GCA_017312745.1 Gryllus bimaculatus
CACATTAACAACACGGGAAGTAAAATTACCCGTTGTGAGGGAAACATTAAAAGTTCAAGCTTGTCTAAGTAAAAGTAGCACGAGCGAGGAACTTGCACGAGTATTCGCGTAAAGGCTCAAGACATTTTTCGCACGTGGGCGTAGTCAGAGGCGCCGGTAGCAGACGAGGAAGAAGAAAGCCGAGACTTGGGTGCACGAGGGGAAAAACGATCGAAAACGAAGAAGAACGGAAGAGGACGCAAGAAGGCAACGCAGACGGCAGGGCGAATCCCGTCTCTCTACAACGCAGAGGTTGGGACCGAGCGCGTCACCGCAGCGACCAGCGCACGACATCAAGCCAAATTTTAGGAAGTCCACGACGTAACAGTTAGGATCCGCAGGAAATAGGCAAGTTCACTGGCAGGGAAAACTAGTATAGGAAGTGTTAAGAATTTGAGGACACGGGTGGCAAACAAATTACGCATTATAGTAGGAACGTTTTGTGCGCTATTGCCTGCCTAAAAAAAAACATTCTACTTAGGACATTTATTATTTCGCTATTTTCAGACACAGTTAAATTGTAAATTAGAGTAGTGCACTTGTACACTTTTGTTCTTTACATGTAATATCTTGAAACGAGATATTGTAAATTGGATTTTTGATTTTATGCAATGTTATTAGGATAGCACAAATTTAGATATAATTAATTTTCCAAGGGAATTCCCAGTGTAGTTTAGGGTAAATACGGTCAGAGTATCAATCTTGAAGTAAATTATGTGTTCATTCACATGAGTGTGTTTGTAAAGGTTACTATTTGTGTGATTATCTCTTGTAAAAAGTGTGATTCTATATCTTGGCTTTGTCATTAACTTATCCACTAAAAGTTTATTGTAAATTATACGCTCGTTGTTGCAATTTGTGTGATTTTTTGTGTCAAGAGTTCAAACCTTTCTCGCACCCTGAAGATCCTGTCCCTAGATTTTTAAAAGCTCGCTTCACGAGCAAAATCTTGACAACCTGCCTTACGGGTTCATGCCTGCTACTGTGAAGTGGTAAGTTGGGGTGTAGGCGGGTAAATTTAGAATATTATATATATATATTCTATTAATATATATATATATATATAATATATATATATATATGTATATATTCATTTGTTTAAATTTACATTACGGACGTTTTAAACGTTATTTCGAGTGTGAGTAAAAGTTTTTCAAAATATTTCCAGTCAAGTTTATCGAAGACAATATACTTGTGTGAAAACCAGCTCCAGATTGTGCATTTTTATAAACGCTCAGACTTCATTTTTTCAAAACCAGATGCAATTTTTTAAAATAAAAAAATAATGTATTTCGCCTTTCCTTTACTCAATGTCTCGACATAACTTTTCACCAACTCGTTTTCTGACGCGCTCATCTGCCGTCTGCACACAACCAGGTTCCACCCGTTAGTAGCCGCGCAGTTACTGCCTGTTCTCCGCCGCTAACTAACTTCTCGCTACTTCCCGCAGGGAGCGAGCGGACGATCTGTTCTTGGACGTCTTTGCCGCGGTTCGCCGCGACGTTTGTTCTTCGCGGGGCTTTTGGAATGGTGTTTAAAATATTGTTATTTACAGAGACCACTCGGGTCTCAATGTATGTGTGTGTGTGTATATATATTTACCGATGCAAATAAGTTTTCTATAACTCGAAAACGAAAATGTCTATTTTTTCAAGTATTGCGAATATCACACTTTTTTATTTTATTTTTATTTATAATTTTTTTCTCATCTTTCAACTATTTGTAGTTAAAATAATGGATAGTGATGCTGGAACTCAAGAAAACGTGCGCAGATAATAACATACAGTTTTTTACTGTTTTTTTTACTAAATAAATCTAAATCTAGGTTTGTGAACTGTCTATAAAGTGTAGCCATTTGGTTGAGGGATAATTCCAACTTTCTCTTTTAATCCATTCATGTCATGACTAGGGAGCGGTCTTAAATATGTCATTTTTTCTTTTCACTTTAAAACGATGCCGTTTAGTATAGAAATTCACTGTATGTTTTGACGAAAATAAATGACCCATTTTTATTCGCTATTTTTTGAATTTTTTTTTCTATTTCGATTATAAAGTTTTTTTTACCCTTTTACGTCATTGTTACTGGATTTTTCTGATTTAATCGATTTTCATATCATTTTGCTTTAAACTATATTTACGAATTGCAAAAAAGGTTCACCACAGAATTCCTGAGTAATGCAAAATATCTCGTCTCAATAACTGAAGGTACGTATAAAATTGTACAGAAATCATTTTTTTTGTATCCGACTTATAAAATAGGTAGTTCAAATAAGAGTTTGTGAGGATTACAAAAAAATCTATTAAAAATCGGTACTAAAAGAATAGAAGAAAGCAAGAGTTGTCAGTATTGTAAATATCGTTTTGATGGCGATGTTTTGAGGGTCTAACGACTATTTTCTATGCACTTGTTGCTCAATTAACCACAAGTCAAGTATTTGAAACCAAAAATAGAAATTGATTAAAAATGTGTTACATAGTCCTATAGATGATTAATTGGTCTACGGCTCGTTGGAAAACAGAAATCTAAAATTAATGACCAATTAATTTCAAGATGATGCTGGTATCATATCTGTGTTTCTGATGAGTACTTTCAACTCGTTCAATTGAGATTTTAGATCCCACTGGGCATTCGCTGAAAATTCATTAACTTTCAGGAAAACCTTATCAAGAGAGGGCCAATGAGAGATAGAGATGAGAAAGGAAGAGCGACCGTGATATCGCCCGACTGCATCCCGCGGTCAGTCTTACTTGACCCTCACTACCCAGATAATCCACTTTCAGATTGATTGAATGCTTATTATGACTTATTATTTATTCCGTGCACGTCAACTGAGGAGGTCAATAGTCCCAGAAGTGTAAGGAATTTTTATACCGGGAGGTGAACTTCCTTCGCTTGGTGGCGAGATTAGCGCCGTCTCCACGTGGTTTTCCACTTCCAGATATCTCCCACTAGCAGGTCATCGCTGTATTCGGGACTACATCAAAACTCCCGCCTGATCTCCCATTGGTGTGGTAGTGTGGTGTAAAACTTACCGATTAGAGTCCCCGGTCACTAGAATTATCCTCCAGATAGTGACTAACTTACACACAGCTGCCTAACTAGTGGCGAGAATCCTACCGCTGGACCTTCCAGTCTGATGCATGACGGTGACGTCAGTTGATATCCCGAGCCACCGAAGTCGGTAAACCACTTTCAGTTTTCGTTCCTAGAGAAGCCATAACCGTTTTGTTCATGCAGTGATTCAGAAGGTGCAAGCATTTTTTTATAACTTTTTTCTTAATAAGAATCGCAAATAGATGTTCTAGCACAAGTCGAGAGAAAAGCTCGGATACAGGTGAACATCGCAGAATGTTTGCAATTGTGTATGTGAAATCACAGAAGTAAGGAAATGTGATATCAAGTTTTAGTTCCTCGAATTTTGTCGAGGAACCGGCCCCGACGACGGTGGTGGCAAAGGCTGTGCGGGCGACGGCGTCAGGTCCGACTGTGTGTAGGGTGTGCTCACACAGGCCGACGCTTGCACCCGGCGCTGATTATTAAACAATGCTGCACTCACATGGGTTTGCGGCGAGTGGCGGAGAGCAGAGCGTCGCCGATCACCGCTGGCACCAGATGGAAGAAGAAGAACTGCACGAGGAAGCGCAGGTAGTTGCTGGTCATGCGGCCGCACGGGTGGTACAGAGTGTCCGAGAAGGGCAGCTCGGCGCCGGCTTCGTACTCGTAGTCGAGGGCGCGAGCCTGGGTGATGCGATGCACGTCCCCCTGCGCGGCGTGGTACACGAGCGGCGGCCCCAGCCTGCGCAGTCACACACCACACACGCAATTGGACTAGGGAGCCGGGGAGCTGCCGGGTGGATTGATTATTTCGTGTTTTCAAAGGCTTCAACTGATAAGGTCTTAGTCTAATAAATTTAGTTCAGGTTTCTCCTTGGGAGGTAGGGGATCTTCCCCCGCTAGATGGTGAAATCCGGTGCACAACTACACGTCGGATACCCGAGTTTCCCCAACCAGATATATCCCTCCACCGGTACACCGCCCCCGCCGCTAATAATCTAAGCTCCCGACTGGTCTGATGATATATGTGGTAGTGTAGTTAATGTTGTAGGTGTAAGGGTGAGGATAAGAGAAGGAAGAGGAAGGAAAGATCTCGCGCGGTCCGTAGTCTGTTCGATAGGGTATTGCTCCGGCATTCGCTTGATGTTCACAGGAGAAACCATGGATTTTTACCGATCACAGCAGCCGGCTGCTAGAATTCTCTTCCAGGCAGTGGTTGAATTCTACCTATCTATCTAACCAGTGTCGAAAATCCTGCCAGTGTCGGGATTCGAACCCTAGGACCTGCTAGTGAGGGGAACAGCAGTGATATCAATTGATGCCTAGAGCCATGTAAGCCGATAGAGTCGCCGGGGACCAATTAATTATTTCCTGACCGCTCACGGAAATTTTTTTTGTGGCAATAGTAGTATTGATTTGGGTTGTGGGTACATATTAATAAATATGTAAATTTTTGGATTGGAATACTGTATATATTAATCATTATGCCGGCGGTAGCGTAGTTACCGGTAGGGCCTCCCTTGCCGGACAGTTCAAAGGGGAGGGGTCAGACTAAGAAGTAGTCCAGAAGAGAACCTCAACGGCGGCTTCGCCAAAGATGAGAAGTCGAAACTAGCGGAAGAAGGCTCTTCAAAGGGTAGGGGAGGCTCTCCAGGTGAAACCGACTTTTTTAAAGGGAAAAACCCTGATATCAAATTCTGCTGGCTCAAAATCTGTGAAGTGGCAGCCCCACTACTCGGATTACCCTGCACGGAGCCTGTAACGAGGTCAGGGGACATTTCAATTACTAAAAATCTTCACATAGATAAGCCGGATAAATCCCATATATGACAACATAAGCGAGAAAAGGACAAGCGATTCGGAATAGAGGATAGATTAAAAGTTGCTACATGGAATGTAAGAGGTTTAGGTACCAAAGAAAAAGAACTCAATGATGAATTAAAGGAATGTAGCATGAATATAGCCGTTTCAACAGAAACGAAGAAAAAGCTTCAGGGAACTAAAGATCTTGACGATTACACCATGATCTATTCTGGAGTAGGCCAAAGTCAAAGCGCAAGTAGTGGAGTAGCAGTATTGATTGATAGGAAATGGACCTCTAAAATAGGAAGTTTTTTTGTGTAAATGAAAGAATTATAACAGTAAGATTAAAATTAGAGAGGACATCTAAATGTGGTCGGAGTTATATGCCCCAGAAGAAGGGAAAAAAGAAACTATAACTTTATATGAAAATCTACAGAAAGTTATTTACCAAATTAATAACAAAGATAATTTAATAAGTAGTGGCGATTTAAATGCAAAAGTTGGAAAGAAACCAATACCTAAAATAGTTGGGACCTTTGGAGAGCCAACAATGAATAATGATGGTATAGCATTAAGAAATTTTGCCACCTATAATACATTAAAAATAACCAACACATTTTTTAGACATAAAGAAATAAATATACTTGGAATGCTACAAGATGGAGATTACTCGTAGATTATGATATAGTTAACGAGAAATTATCAACCCTAATTCAAGATACAATTTTTATAGAGGCAAAGATACATACTCAGGTCATTGTTTGGTTGTCTCAGCTATTACAAAGTAGATAGAAAAATCTAAGTCCCAAAAATTAAAACAATGTTCAAGAATGTGTAAATCTGCTACAAGAAGAGAGTATAAAAAGCTATATCAACAGAGACTAGTTAATTACGTAGAAAATATAGCAACATGCGATAAAGTAGAGAAAGAATGGGAAAATATTAAAACAGTTTCTCTCCAAGCATATTCGTCTCTCAATTTCGTCTTGACTATTTCCCTTATTGTTAAAAAGTACACCAAGGTATTTATATTTGTTTACTCCTTCAATTTTTCCTCCATTTTCCACAAGAAGATCTTCTATTTCATTTTTACCAACTGCCAGGTATTCTGATTAGTCCATATTAATATTAAGTCCTGCTTTTAAAAAGTGTTCAATGAGTTTACGGATCATGAAACTCAAATCGTCCGCATATTGTGCAATTACTACCTGGTCATCGGTAAAATATAATGTAAACAATTTATCCTCTCCGATCGTCATTCCCATTACTCTGCATTCTTTCTCCCACTGCAGTAAAATTTGATGCAGATGTATTTAAAACAGTGTTGGGGAAAGACCAAATCTGACCAAGACCTGTTGTCAGCCAGATTCGGTTTTAATTTAAAAGTACCTCCTCTGCGGCTTGGTGAATACATTCTTATGTGTTCATATTCTTTTTCTATTGGCCTATGT
Source organism: Gryllus bimaculatus (assembly GCA_017312745.1). Classification (NCBI taxonomy): domain Eukaryota; kingdom Metazoa; phylum Arthropoda; class Insecta; order Orthoptera; family Gryllidae; genus Gryllus; species Gryllus bimaculatus. Next base: position 205,597 of record BOPP01000037.1, read on the forward strand.
TTAACCAATAGTTTAGCTTCAAGCCTTTTTCTGTAGAGATATGCTGTACTTCCATCGAAAAGACTGCTTAATTTATATTTGGTAGGTTTCATGACCAATCCTTCTTTATCTTCTTTATCTGTGCTATTCAATGTAAATGGTATGAATATTTTAGCAATTACCAAACAATAATCGCTACATTGGGCTCCTCGATTTATTCTAACATCTTGTACTTTGAGTGAAGTTTTTTGCTTGCAAGTTGCACAGGTCTATTATAGATTTTAGTTTTTTTGAATGTTGGTACCAGGTATACTTATGAATATCTTTATGTTGGAAGAAAGTGTTATTAATTTTCATTTCATACTCTTCACAAATATTAATAAGTCTTTTTTCATTGTCATTGCGAGTTTCCTCACCATGTTGGCCCACAATATTGTTCTTGTTTCTTCCAACTCTGCCGTTAAAATCTCTTGCAAATATTATTTCATGGGACTTTGGAATACTGTCAAGGGTTTCTTTGACCGTCATTTCAAAATCATCTTTCTTAGCCATTTGGGCATCATCATTCAACTTATATATTCCTATGACACTTATGCATTTCCCTCTGATTTTTAACACTACTTTAATAAGACTTTCGTTTATATACTCCCAACGTTTTATACATTTACCGAATCTTTCGCAAAAAAATAGAAATTCCGGTTTTGGCATTTTCATGTTTGTTTACGCCACTGTAAAAGTGCACAAAGTTGTTCAGTGTTTCGCTTCCTTTGCCTTTCTTTTTTGTTTAAGACCAGACGGCTATATCTGTTTCTTCTCATCATTTCCTGGATTACGTCTTGTTGTTTGTTTGTTTGTTATACTTTGTACATTCCATATACCAATATTCAGTCCATTGTCTTTTCCGATGTCGTTTTCCTTTTGAAATATCCGAGGCATTCCTATAACTAAGATTTTTAGTGTGTGCTGGGTGCTGGCCTACAGTACAACCCCCAAACCTGGAGGACCGGAGGTTTTATTTCAGGGTTTCCCATCCCTTAGGCTGATTGCTTCCACCGTAGCTTCAGGAGTTCAGCCTACCCCTGATCCACTGTTTAGGGATGAATTAATTCCCAAGGTTAGTGAATCCCACCTTCCCCTGTTGGGTCATGCACCATTCATACGTGGATGCATGCATATAAGGAAGGAAAATGATAAAAGACTCCCTAGCCCTCGAAACCTAATAGGGTCGGGTTCAGAAAAAAACAAGAATTGACCAAGGGAGGCGGATAGAATAGATGAAAGCATTATTGTACAAGAAAGTTAAAGAATGGTAGATGAAGGAACCATAACGATATGAACATATTCATGGTTTTACCGATAGGTAAAACTAATGTGTGGTTATCGACTAACCCGTATGCTTATAACCCCTACTAAAAGAGCATAAATGGTAAGTACTGTCACTATTATATAGTGACAGTACTATATATCACTATGGATGTATATATATTATATACTATATATATATATTATATATATATATACACGGGCTTACCTAGAAAATAACATCAAGCGTACACGTAGGACGGAATTTTGAAAGGAAATGTTCGACGGAATATGAAACGCAATTTCGCACGCAATGCGGACTTTCTGTACACTGTCTTCGCACTGACCGCGGATCCCAAAGTGGGGAGCGTAGAGTTGGATAGAGTTCACCGTGCTAGACAGTAACTTACGGTTACATTACCTTTGACCCGCAGTGTTAGGCATAATTCGTGCGATGGCGTAGGCTATGCGGGACTATTTCTTGCAGGTTACATGCAAGTGCTCGTCGAAGAGTCAATTTAGACTCCTAAGTATCTTTGTGACTGCTGGGAGGCTATGATACTACCCCCTACATCGACAATAATATCCTTCTTCACTTTCTTGCTTGTCACAAAGACAGCCTCTGTTTTATGCTCGGTCATCTGGAGCCCCACCGACGTTAGCCACCGCCAGATCGCAGCCGCAGCCTCGTTCCCAACATGCGTGACCTCTTCAGTATATTTGATGATCACTACCACCGCAACACATCATCAGCAAATCCAATAGCCCTTGCACCTTCCGGTAGCTGGAACTACAAAACTGAGTCATCCATAATATTCCACAAAGCGGGCCAAGTACCGAGACTTGCGGAACACCACTCGAGATAATATAGATGTTTATTCCGGTCTGTTTCGTACTGCAAGGTCTTTTCCTCACAGTAGTTTTTGACTATTTTCATAATGTAATATGGGACTGTTAGTTTTTTTTAATACAGCAATTATGGAACTCTACCTTGTAGTATTAAATGCGTTCCTGACGTCGAGGGTGACTATAGCACAATACTCATTAGTGTCTATTTTCCATCGTTTACCCTCAAAAGCCTGGCGTGCGATATCGATTACGACCTCAATTGTGGCTCTCCCCTTCCTGAAGCAAAATTGGGTATCAGACAGTCCTTCCGGGTAGGCTTCAATCCGTTTGAGGATGATCTTCTCTAACACCTTGTCTGCAGTATGCAGTAAATATATAAGGAAGGAGAAATATACGTTGTTGCTTCCAATTACGGCTGAAATTTTTCTCTCGCATGCACGCATTATATGCCTGTAAGAATAGATCTGGCTGAGTCCCAAAAGCGGTCTCAATAGAAATATTTCGCATCCCCATCCACGCTTGGGGCTTTACAATCTTTAACCTTATCGCAAACCTTCGATAGTTGGTCTAATGACGCCGATGGAACTTCGTGTAGACTTGAAGAGTGTCCGTAAACTGTAACACATCCTTCTGGTGAGGAAACAAGGTAGCAACTATCTTCTCCCAGAAGCCCGTGCAAGTCAGGAGGGCCTGGACAAATCCTTGCGTCTGACTGTTACCACCGTATTCGGACGACTCCAAGGGCAGCATTCACTTCGTTGCTTAGCTCCCTTCTGCTGCGATCCTAGGTGAATATAATGGCTATTGTGAAAGCTCTTATGGCGGCCAAGTGCTTCTCCTTGAAAGTGTCATAGTTTGGGCGACCCGACTCCGCGTGCGGTGGTTTTCTCTACGAAGTTCTGCGATGTCGTCAGTCCTCCATAACGCTGGAGGACGACCTTATTTCCGGAAGCTTTTAATTGTTGACGCATCACAAGTGTAAATGACCCTTCGCATTACAGTCCCCACCATATTTTCAGAGTTACCGACCATCAGAACGTTTCCATTCATCAGCGATCGAACGACCTGCAATTCCAAGTTACTCTCCTGCTATCCTTTGCAGAACTCAACCTACATTTTCCCCCTGGCTTCGTATACAATAGCTGGTCGTTATGTGTATAATTATCACTAACCTTCCACGCCGAAAGTCGTCTAGCAAGGCTACCGCACGCGAATGTCAAGTCTACAATGAAGCTGCGACCAACCATGGCAAAGGTCGAGCTGTTACCCGTGTTGCAGAGTTAGACTTTTAGCTAGGCAAGGCTGTCAAGGAGAGCCATCCCACTTTGGTTCATTACCCTATTGTCCCACTCCGTGGCACCTGTATTAAAATATCCAGCAATAATAAGGGGCATTCGTTCTCTTCAATCATAAAATCATATATCAATCAAATTTCGAGTAATGCTTTGAACTCCTACAGCGACGCACTAGGTTCGGCATAAATAATATACCGAACCCCTTTATCAAGGTGAATCCAAGGGGGGGCCTAGAATAACTCTTTGGAGTGGACTATTACAAAATCCACACCGCAGGTCAATTCGTCGCGTCCGAAAGCCAGTGAAGATCGTTTATATTCCTACACTGCTCGCACTTCTATCTTCAGCGCGCGCAACGTCTGGCAGAGAAGGTGTTGCGCTGCCTCGCAATGATGAGCTGAGTTGAAGGTGAACTGAAGGACCCTCATTATCGTTCTTCCAACTCCTTCCCGAAATCCGTCAATTTTTTTGGTAATAAGGACACTTGTAGCTACCAGTTGCATGCGTCTCTTTGTCTTTTCCTTGAGAGAGGCAACAATTTGTGGGCAGAACAAAATGCACTCCTTTGCCGCATCGATTGCAATTTTTGGACTTATCAGACCCTTAACAGTTTCATGCCAGGTGCCCCAAATCCCAGCACCTGGTAGCAAGTATCTTCTCCCGAATGCGACACCAAATCCAGCCAATTCTGGTTTTATTGATTCGAAGCGCTTTTTTGGCTAGACCTGCTGGATGTGCAATCACGGTAGTTTTTGTGTGGATTTAACTAATACTTTCCTGTCCTTGTCTCTCTACATCTGACTCTCAAAGGGCTCAAGAATTTTTTTCTGTCGTGTCTTCATCCAGATCTTCAATGTTTAGGAGAAAAGTCACTTGACAATATTACCTCCGCTTTTCCTTGCAATTGATCACGATTTGAAACTGCGCTGTCTTCGAGAAGCCTGCGGCTCTTATCTCTAAAAGCAGATCTCTCATGCCTCTCTTTATTAATTTAAGTACATTGAGGCCCAGATCTTCAAGCTCCGGGGGTTCCTTTATGTGTCGCGTAATCTCCTCTTTGGCTCTCACTAACAAGGCATCCCGCGGCTTGGAAATGGAGTGCGGTGGCTCCGCCTCGCCTCAACTGTCTTCCATTTGCTCTCGAGTTCATCACCAGACTCAGGTGGGTGACTCCTCTACCCTTGGTTGCCCGACAATTCCCGACTTCTTTCCTTTCTCCTTAAACTTTTTTTCATTACGTATATACGTATGTGTACCGAAAAGTAAAAACGAAAGGCGTTTGATTATTTTATTTCGATAATATAAATTTTTTCCACTTAAAAACAAACATTTGTCAGCAAACAGTTGTAAATCATGCTGTAAAGTAGACTTTTCAATAATTTAGACATAAATTGTTTAAACATTGGTGACATTTTTTCAATCACATTTTGACTCGAATTTCTAACTTTTAAAGTGATAAATTTTTTAAAAATTATTTTTCACTACCGTCTCCATTTTTAAATCTGAAAAAATATGTTATAGAATGTAATGAGGCACATACTAAAGGCAAACTGAGAGAGTACTCCAATGTTATCACGTGGAAAATCAATTTCAAATTTTTTTTCTATTTGAATTTGACGCCTAAGTTGGTTAATAAAAATCCCTTCATATTCATCTATTTATCTCTTACTGCAATTTGTTGGCAGCCGGATACATAATAGAGAAGCTGAGAAAAAAATAAAACATGAAAAATTCGTTTCTAATTGCATCTTAGCAACATCTTGCCTTTGGATGCTGATTTTATGGGAGTCTTCGACATTTTTAGTCTCCTTTATATGAGTATCACGAATATCGATTTGATGGGGGGCACATTTCCCTCCTTTTTTTCGCTGTATCCTGTCAAGAGAGCTGCCTGCTGACGGGCCAGTGAGCAGATTTGGTGACGTCGGTTGGGAGCAGGCTTCGACGCTGCGGCTGAAGCGGCCCGCCGGATCGCGGACGCTTTTCGCAGCCACTGTAAGGAATGTAGTGGTAAATAAAACTTTATGGACACATGAGCAATTTCCGTGAGTGAAGAAGTAAATTACGAAAGTAATCGACGAGAAAAGAATAAATAAAGTACGGTTTAATAATGCCGACTTGCGATCGGAGGGACCGGTTGGGCCCTGCGGGGGGATGGCCAGAGGCCATTCTGGGTCGCAGAAACGGATGACAGAAATAATCGATGGGTAGTGATCTGTGAACTCGAACTTGCTTCCTGCAAAACTGCCCGTATGGCAAATGGATAGAACACGAAATGTAATGAATCTTAACGAGCCTTGTTCTACCAATGTCCCATACATGCTCAAGTCAAGCTAATGTCACTTTATTTACATCTGGCTATCCCACGAATGTTAGTCCCAGGGATCCAGAGTCGAGAGTAGCTTAAAGCCATCGCCAGAGATGGACACGGGATGAATTGAAGGAGGTTATATGGTGCTTTTACTATGCGAAAGTGAAAAATGGGGGCTCTGAAATACTTTTTAAGGAATGAAGAGAGTGGAATCCATATATTAGACGTACCCGAGATTCAAAAAAGCTTGCCAGTCAACGATGATACATACTCAGCAGTGGAATATGTACAGAACAACTTACTGAGATTCAGAGAAATACGTAATATACTCTTCGATTGAACTATCCTCATGACGAACATGTAGAAATTGAAACGATGGCCGTGTTAAAGGTTCATCTCTTTCCGAATAAACATACGGCAGTGGTGAAAATTGATCTAGCAATAAATCACACGATAAGGACATGATGCGAAATCTCTTTCGACGCGAGACTTCCATTCGTCAACTTCGATTCAAATCTCTTGTCCGTTAATGGGAATATATGAAAATGCCAAAGTTAAGAGAGTGATAGAGACAGCGAACTATGTCTTAAATGAGATGGTACAGACCTCAGGTACAGATCTTCATATCACTGCAATAAATCACATAGTGTTTGCAACTGGATATCTGGTATCACAGATAGTTTAGGAGCCAGCCAAGAACACCGACGACCAACAGCAATATATAGATTAAAAATACATGTACCACCATGGATGAAATTAAATATGAAAAAAATAGTCGATACTCGGAGTGAAATATCTCTTTCAGCCGAGACATCTAAATCAACGCTCACTTCTAACGTTAGACAAAAATATTCAAAGTTGAACAGAAATTGAAAATGAGGCAACCGAGCTAATGGTAGCTGAAACGCTAAAAGAGAAAATTCAAGCATGAGCTCAACGAATTAGAAGGTTGAATGGATTTCCGTGTGCAGAATTGGTTTTTTTGCAACATGCAAATATATATTCCCAAAAGTAACTCAAGAAATGGCTTACGTGGCATTACGTATTTACTTTTGTATTGATGTGGCATCACGTATTTGCTATCTCAAAGCCGGAGACAGATCATTGGCAAAAAACTACAGGCCATCACTTGTCTGACAGTACTGTACAAAGTTAACACCAGCCATAGCTGACAAAATGTCGATACAATGATGTAGAGAAATGAGAGTGTAATTTAAGCATGGCTTGGATTGATTACCAGAAGGCCTTTGGCAGTGTACCACACGATTGGATATTGAAGACAACTAAAGATCTATTGATTTCATCCTAGACTTATTGAGTTTTGCAAGGCTAGTATGAAGTCGTGGAGTACCTGGTTGGTAATATGCAGGGGAAAGGAAGCAGTAGAAATAAAAAAAATTAATCAACAGGGATATTTTTCAACGACATTTGCTATCTGTACACGTAGGCTTCCGCGGCTCGAGTCCATTACTTCTAGGCTGTCCGGGTGACGCCGCGTCGTTGGCAGATATCTCCGCCAATCACGGCGCACTTGCTTTACCCGACCACTAGCTGAATAAGATATAACACCGGAGGCGGAGCTTTACTATGTCAGTACCCTCAAGAAGCCTGCGACATGACAGGCGAAACGTCGGCCTATCTGCCAACGACGCGGCGTCACCCGGACAGCCTAGAAGTGACATTTGCTATCATATGTACACAGGTCGGCGTCGCTAGCCGAATTAGTTTACTACGGAGGGTAATGGAATTGGAGACTCCCTGGTTCCTGGTTGGGTGACCGGCCAGAAACCTTGGGATCTAACGGTGTCGTGCCCCTGGCCGAAGGGATAAAAGGCAATGAGTGACTGCAACGTGATTTTATTATTATTGTCGGATTATTACAACGGATTATTCTGAATTTCTGAATTTTCTAGAAAAACTCTTTCATTGTGACCTTTACGTATTTTTACATTAAAGGGAGGTTGATATCAGTAGGACCCATGCGATACGCCCGCAATGTTTTCCCCCGACATGCAATTGACTTTCACGTTTCACTTTACCTCTCGCGGAGCACAGTAAGTGGCACCGCGAGCCGCATGCAGTTGGACACCCCTGGGCTAACCCATACTTAGGTGTTTTCCAAAATGGATATCCGTCAGTCGATTTGGCTCGAATCGGGGCATATCATTACTCCATGCTCGAGGAGCAGCGAAATTTGCTGAAAAAATTATCAAAATTTTGTCGTACATTTTATAAAGAATAGAATAGAATATACTAATGAAGATAACATAGGTCCGTTTTGAACTGTTGACTCGAATTTTTTTTAATTGCAAAAGTTTGGATTTTTCCGGCGTCTTCCAACAACTACAAAATTGAAGATAGAGATGTTTCCTTCAAGTGGATTTTTTTGTATTGAATTCTTTCGTTAAGGTCATGTGCATAGTGGTTCTTCAACAGCACGTACTTCTCACGATATTGTTTATGGCTATGTAATATAATATGACAATTTCTGTCTTACACTTCAACAATCATTTGAAAAATTATTAAAGCCACTCAATTCAGTGTATTCACGTTCTACATAAACGTGCCCACGATACACGATAAGTACTTTCTTGATAAATAAAATTATTAGTTTATACTAATACGAAAGAAAAGGTAGCAGTCTTTATCGTCTTGTATTATAACGCAGTACAACAATGCGTTGTATTACAACAATTGGCTACAAGCAACAATAACCGCTAATTCATATGGGATAAACATTTCGCCAATTAGCATTGCTGATAGCGCTAGCAAGAAAATATTAAATGAGAAGAAAAGTTTCTCAAGCGATAACCCAATACAATTTTGTGTTTCGTGATCACTTACTTTAAATGGGTGAATATAACAAATCGTAAGAGCAACTATTCCTTTTAGTTAGTACTCGATAGTATTTAATAGTGACTCGTCATATTTGTTACATGGGTCTTAAAGTTAACAAATGCCTTATTTTCGAAATATTTAAACGACTTAATTTTACCTGGCGCAAAATATTAAAAAAGATTTATTCCCATGAATATTATACTTCCACACACTCTTGAAGATAATAGTTTTATAATATAGTAATATTCGTATTCTTTACGATTTATATGATGAAGAAACTTCACTTTACCAGAAGCATTAATTATTTTTGGATTGTTCACACAAGCTTTATTCAAAAGGGAATGAGTGCCACACAGTAATACCAATTTCACGAACATTACGGTGAAGCGCAATTTACCTACGCATTTTGCGTATTTCTCAGACTCAGATGTTTTGGAAGACAAGGAATACTTCTTTTCAAGATTCGACTGACAGCCTTCAAACTTATTTCCCCTCCCCTTATATTAACACCAGAAATACAAAATTTAAATCTACTTTTTGCATGCCTTATGTACTCTTTGTCGTTACCATTTTCTTTCAGAAGAAACACTCTTTTACGACTAGAAACACTACTTGACAATGAGATTATTCTGTGAATTTCACGCCGTATCGCGATGTTCCTATTGTTAGATTGCAACTTCATAAACACAGTAGCCAAATACCTGAAAAGTGAATCTCCAATTTTCGTACATCAGGTAAATGTCTGTACAAACATATTTTCAATAGTAAATTATATTTAAAAGTATAAGAAGACTGCAACATCGCGCGCAACTATCATGATAAATCTTAGAAATTAAAATGATATCCAGGTCCTGAATGTGAAAAGCACAAATTAATAAATATTCCAGATTAATCATCTTGATATTACTTTGCTCTTCGAGCAGGTGATTGCTAGAAATAATGTTTTTCCATGCAATATTTGTACCGCTTATGTAAAATGCATTGACATTGCAACTAATATAGACATACATTTTCACACCTAACGTTTTAAAATTTGTAATATTATAATAATTAATATTATTTAAACAATGATAAAAGATTTTCAGAATATCCAACTGCCTCTGTCTCTCAAATTACTTTTACACACTGACACCGCCTCTTCCGAAGCGCTGGAAATTCGAATTTACCATTTTAAATTATTTTCCAATTCTTACAAAAAATACTCACAGTTTGGAAAATCGGCTGAACAGTTTGCATTGTTCACTGACAGACAGACATATACTTTGCCGCCAACAGATTGTTAGGTATCAAGGACCCATGAACATGGATACTGTCTACAACACGTGTTAGAGAATTTTATCCTATATTTGAATACCTCCGGACAAAAAGGTTGCCATCCATTTTGCACAGTGCTGTGTGCTGGTTTTATTATGAGGGTTACAACCCTTTTGCCTGGAGTTATTAATTTAGTAACTGGACTTAATCACTTTTTCGTTACAACGGACCTCTAATAAGATTTTTCAGAAACCCTCAAACGCCGTTTACTTTTAAAAATCATTAAATTTCTTTTCTTTAAACTTTTTAAAGATAGTTCTCATTGCACTGTTTAATATAACGTAAAGTTTATTTAGTGTATTCTTTTATTTTTTTCGAAAATTACACAAAATAATATTTTAATACCTCTCACGCCAATAATATCCACATTTCCAACCGTATGTAAACACTACAGTATTTGCGATTTAATGTACTTCAATTAAAAAATGTAAATGTAAAATGTTAATAAAATGTAAATGAGGGGGGGGGGATAAAATGGCAGCTTTCAAGGGGTTGGAGCAAGACCGAAATGCTAGCCGAGATTAAAGCGATTAGGTAACTAACTAGTACGAGAAAGTTTGTGCCTTTCTGTATCAATACTACTTTTATTATTAAATTTCAAATGTTATATTACAAATACATGATTTTCTTATAATTTGAGTGACTCTCAACCGTGGAGAGAAGCTAAGGAAAGAAGGGCGAGTGCTAGTCTCCTGCGCCTTAAAACAGGAGGAACACGGGGCCAAGGGAAGGAAAATAACATTTATTCGCTTTTTCGTTCAGTAGCACTCACAAGAGTTTGCCGAAAATAGCTGTTTTGTAGTTGCTTTAGAATATTTTCTGCATACTGCATAAAGAGTATGCGATGAAGTAACACCTTAGGTACTCTAAGGAATCTCACCCCTTCCTGGCGACCTCGCAGCTGCACAAGACAATTCCCTTGACGACGATATCGCAGGGAATGTAGTCGATGTAGCAGTCGGGGTCGGTGTAGCTGGTGTGCACCACGCCCTTCACAATGCCCACCATCAAACCCATGGGGCCGTTGAAGTTGTCGATCCAACCGGGCAACGGGTCACAGGCAGTAGCTACCACTGCAAAAAGAACACCATAGTAGATAAGAAACATGACCTCTTATTTTTTGTTTCCGACCACCTCAGCTGTTTGTAATTTCTCGTATACGTACGATTACAAGGATTACTATAGGTGATATAGAAAAAATATGTAATACGCGAAAAAACAGAGGGTTTTCGGCGGAAAAAAACATTCTCGGGCCCTGATAACGAACTAGTGGTGCTACAGAATGGCACAGACTTTCTCGTAGTTAATTTGCGCCTTCCTCATCTCAGGTTTCATCTATGGTCGCCTTAAGTAGAAAATAGGGGAGACCTTTTTAACAAAATAGCGTTTAATAAAACGTTAATGTAAATTAGAAATTTAAAGCTCATTTTCATAGAAATATTTTTGAGTTTTGTTTGACCGAGACACACTGTCACTGTCTCTCTCTGTCTCGGTCTGTCTCTTGTGTCTGTTTCTTTCTCTTTCTCTCTCGACTCTTATTACATAAGGAAATTAAACTTAAAGAAAAATTTTGAAGCGGTGTTTGAGAAAATTGTAGTTTTTGTAAATTCTAATCGCAAATTACGCAAAAACTACTCTCAATTTTAAAACATCGTACATAAACTGTTTTAAAGAGTTCTTTTTATAGAACAGTCTTTGACTGAGACGAAAATCTCTATATCCAATTTTGAAATTTAAACTTGTCTTTTCTAAAAATCGGGGATGTCAACGAAAATTAGACCTCCACCTATCTCTTAAACGTCATTTGCCGTCTTTGTCATTTTTTTGTTTTGTTTTGAAACTATGGAAAATTTCCCAGAGGCTTCATGTATAGTGCCCCCTAAAATTAAAATATCGGTTTCAAATTTGCAGGCTCCGTGGAATTTGCTACAACGTTTGGGGAATATGAATATTGGTGAAAATCGGCTAAACAGTTCATGCGCTAGCGTTGTATACAGACAGACACACAGACAGACACAC
>BOPP01000037.1:221486-233903 GCA_017312745.1 Gryllus bimaculatus
GATCCGGCATTGCACGCATCATGCCTAATGTAGGGGTCTGGCGCAAAGAGGCCGGAAAGTGCTTGACTAGCGTAGTAAATTCCATTCTTCTCTAGGCAGCCCCTATTTGGGCGATGCAAATGGGCATTTCAGTCATACGCCCGTGGGGCTAAGTCGCGTGCACAGAAGGTTCGCTCTTGCGCGGTTACTCGAGCGTTTTCGCACCGTATCCTATGATGCTGGGTGTGTGTTAGCAGATATGCCCTTCCGATCGACCTCATTGCGGGGAGAGAGCTAGACTCTATTTGCGCAAGGCGAGGCGGGCCTCAAACTGGAATACCATTTACGAAGAAGATGAGGGGGTGGACAATGGACAAATTGGCAACGGACGATGGAGCAATTCATCAACTGGGCGATGGACATTTCGCGGGTCATTCCGACATCATGACGCTGGATTTCAAAGGGAAATGACGAGAATTAGATTTTTATTACTAACTTAGATGCTGACAGGGGCTATGGTATGCTTTACGAGAGCTATCAAGCTCCGATTCCGGTTGGCGATTAGCTCCTTCATGCCCCAGCGCTTGTTTCCCGGTGATTGAAGATGTAGAACACGTGTTTTTCATTGTACCACGCTTCGCAAGTGGAAAGGGAAGAACCTTCACGACTCCTCCAAGAGGAAGTGGACCCCTGAGGGACCCATCTCACAGGATGCTGCTGACACAGAGTATTGGAAGTGGCGGTAGCCACCGATGCCGCAAAGGTTCCTGAAGACGCTCCGCTCCGAGGAGCAGTTACGAAGAAGACTCCCGAATATTTCGGTGAAGTGCGAAAAGCCCATCCTTCTTCTCGCGAATGCAATGCCTGACGGCGGTTCGATGGCGAAGGGAATAGGATGAAAGGGAGGTTGTTTTTAGTTGGGTAGGCATAGGCCTAGCCTATGAATCCCACACGCTGCGGCGTTGCGGCCCCGCTGTGTCTTAGAAGATTTTCCCCTGCCCACGTAAAAAAAAACACAGACCAGACACACACAGACAGACACACACACAGACAGACACACACAGACAGACACACAGGCAGACAGACACACACACAGACGTTTTGCCGTCAATCGATTTTTCGGTATGAAGGACGCACAAAACAGATTCTTGCTACACCAAATGTTACAGAAATTGTGTTACCATATTTAGCAACTTCATTTATCTACTTTTTCCTCACTAGGGCCCAAGAATTCGAGTTTTTGAGCCAAAAATTCACTTTTTTCACGATTAAAGTAAATTTTCTTCTTATTTGTGTATTTTTTTAAAAACAAATAAATACCACAAAATTATTTAGTCATATTCAATTTCAACTACCCATTCGAAACGTTTGGAGAAAAAAATTAGTTTGTATTGTTACATATCAATATATACATATATACATACCTACATGACTTTTGTCGTGTAATAGAATCCCAATGCGTCTTGTGTACCGTCACACTGGATTAATACAGGAATATTTGGGTTAAAAGAACGTATTACTTGTTTGTGGGTGGAATATTCTTGATGTCAGAGAGCACCTTTGAATACCACTGAATATCTTTTTGAAGTAATTGAGAAATTTAGGAGTAAACTCGAAGAAAATTTACCATACTTCATAAACCTCGTTCTAAATCACACTTTTCTTTGAAAAACTGAAGCGGTTTTTAAGAAAATGGCGCTAAAATGCAACAGTAAATTCAAAATTTCAAGCACTTTTCCACAGAATTTGTTTGTCTTTTCGGAATACATCATTTTAAGAACTTTAATTTATAAATACAAATATGTTTACAAATTGCTGGAAATGTGCATAATACCGGCGTGAGAAATGTTTCAAAATATTTACATTTTTGTAATTTTTTAAAAAAACTAAAAATACTATGAAATGTCATTTACTTCCTATTAAAGAGTTTAATTAGTGCTATCTGTTCGAAAATTTTAAAGAAATATTTTGGAGCCGTTTTTGAGTAAATGGCGTTTGAGTGTTTCTTGTTTGGCGTTTGAAAAGAGCTTCAATGGCAACCGTTTATTAATTGTTTATAGTCGATTACAAAATTAGTATTATAGTAGTAATTAGTATTATTAGATTTAGTAAAATATTATAGGCTGGATAAATTGGAATTTCCCGGGAAGGGGGATGCGGTGGCGGACAAGTCCGTTTACAGCCACTTCCAATTTTTGGTGTTTGTAGACAGTAATATCTCATTTGAGGAATCAGATAAAATTTTGAAATTATTACATGTTACAGTTCACTATAGTGTTAAACTGCATTAATAAATTCAACATTGATATTTGACGCTAAATTTTTTTTTAAAAAAATCGGAAAATATAAGTGAAAAGTGCTTTATTGGCTCCCGGGTATTATTGTTTATAGTCGAGTACAAAATTATTTATTTTGTTAGATAATTAGTATATATTTAGTGGAAGAATATAGACTAGTTGATTTTGAATTTGTGGGAAGGGGGAATGCGAAGGTGGACACTTCTTTTTTCAGCCGCTTGCAATTGTTCGTGTTTGAAGACTGTAATATCTCATTTGAGGGACCGGATAAAATTTCCAAATTATTACATCTTAAAGTTCACTATGTTGTTAAACTGTATTTTTAAATTCAACTTTGATATTTTACTCGAAATGTGTTTTAAAAAATCGGAAAATATGCATGAAAAGTGCTTCATTTGAACCCGTTGAGTAAATTTTATTTATGTTGGTAACAAATTAGTACATATTTAGTCGTTAATGTTAGGCTATTTGATTTTGAATTTATGAGAAGTGGGGGTGCTAGCTTGACGTCAAGCTAGCACCCCCACTTTTGGATATATTTTCTTTGAATACAATTTTTTTATTGTGGTACAAAATTACATAATTAGTACACATTTATAGGCTAGTTGATTTTAAATTTCGAACACGTGGGTGTTGCAGCTTGACAGAGGTGAAATAAACCCGCCCCGATTCGAGTTCGTCTCGAATCCTACAGTAGGATTCCTCTGCGGAGGGGGCTGTCCGGACAGCACGCGGTCGTTGCCACATCCACACGAGGGCAGCTGACATGTAGGTTGCCGGAAGCGGCGATCCACAGACCAGCACAGCGGTTCCCGCCACGATTGACGTAAGCTCCGGACCAGTTCCTCGATCCCATCCGGGTGATCGAACTGGAACCCGGAGTCGGTGCTCGCGTATGAATACGTATACGCGAAAGTAAACTGGTGGTGCAACAACATGGCAGAGGTTTTCTCGTAATAGTTAGTTTTCTAATTTCTTTCGTCTAGGCTAGCTTTTCGGTCTTCCAAGATAATTTAATTCCAAAGCTTTTCGGTCTTCCAAAGTATTTTTTTTAAATTGATAATAACCGTAATACTCCTTTAAGAATATAAAGAAGGATAAAATTTCGTCCTAAGAAGAAATTTGTGTTGAAAAATTAGTAGTCGTTCATAACAAAATAGTGTTTAAGCGTTACTGTAAACGTAAAATTTGATGTTCTTTTTCACAGAAAATTTCCGAGTTTTTGAAAGCATCATTGGGAGTTATTTGACGCACTTCGAATCAAAAATACAATAGTGTTTACAAATCGCTGAAAATGTGCATAATAAAGGCGTGTGAGATATTTAAAAAATACATGTTTGTAATGTTTGAAAAACAAAAAAAATTAATTTAATTTTATCTTCTTGAACTGTGTAATTAGCACTACCTCTTCGAAAAGTTTAAAGAAATAATTTGGAGCCTTTTTTGAGAAAACGGAGTTGAGTTTTCTAAAAATAACGTTAGAGGGCAGGTGGTTCGGGAATCTCCAAGGCCGCAGCCTTAACACCTACCCACTGACGGCCGCAAGATGCCCACGGGCAGGCGGTCCGAGTAGTGGTCCACGACGTGCTCCGCCAGGTTCTTTGTGAATGTGTACGTGTTGCAGTATGGACCCAGAATCCTGAAATCATAAAAAACAACATGTTGTAGATTGCGTACATGTATAACCAAGAAAGATTTAAAACCAGTATGCAGGTTTATGAAATTACAAAAGAAAAGTGGGTGCTATTTCATTAAATATCTTCTCTAAAATTATCTAACCGAACGTAAATAGATTTCGGTTTTTATTTCCTTCAGGAAACTGTATTGACACATAGACGGCCAAATTAATTCAAATTTGGTACCACGTTTGGAACTCATTCCTTTTGAAAATTCTTTGAGGTTATTCAAAAAGAAAAGATCATACATTCAGAACGTTGCGCCTTCTAGATGGTTATAATTTGCCCCCAAAATCCTCGAAATCTCTCTCAAAAGGAGTCTCGAATCCTCGAATTCTCTCTGAATGCATTTGGTATGAAAGTCTTTGAAACTAACTTTCAACTGCTTCCAAAAATGACCGGTAGATCGCAACACCTTCGAAGCTGCCAAGAGAAGGAAGCTTTGAACATTGTATTTCCCGGAATCCGCTTTTTTCACATAAGTTGCGACGAGATTGTTTTGATTGAGAGCGAGGGAGCCGCGAGCATTTTAGTAGCGATCCGCATTACTCGTGAAAAAAGTAAAGTAACACATATTTCGGCTGCATCAAATATTAGATTTTTTGTTGTATTATTACGTTTCGTTAGCCTTACATTCCAAAGCGTTTTACTCGCGATCAGGGTGCGAGCGTGCGCGCGCATCGCCCTGAAATTATGAGCGGAAAGGAGAGCGATTGCGGTTCAACTATACCAGGTAACACCGACAACCCATTCAATACCTAAGGATTCGTACGCCGAGGTTTTAATCGGGTCGACAGTGCGTCGGCTTTTCAGAATCGCCTCTTCTGACTAGAAAACAGAAAGGCAATGGGCAGGACTTTCTTGGTGCAGTTCCTGCAAATGCTTTCCCAATTATTAAGCAGTTTTTCGCCGCATCAACAACCTGAATGTGACGAGTAAGTAAAAAGGAATAAAAGTACGTAAGAATGTAGGTATTATCTATTAGTATGTACTAGACTATGTTTGTGCAGATTTTGTGAAGACTGCTTTAGTCTAATTAATTAAATAATTGCAACAATGTTCGAGAATTGTTGTATATTGGTGGTTGTTGAGCATTGTGTGTGCTACTTTTGGGAAAACATTTTTGTGTGGTTTGGTTCAGCATAGTTCTTTATAGAGTTCTTCTAGAGAAAGAGCCAATCGTGTGCTTGAGGGCTGTGCTCACTTGGTGGTAAGCGCGCGCAGGGCCACCGGGTCGCTCTGGCCCTGCGCCTCCACCAGCGCCAGGATGGAGCGCCAGTCGCCTGCCGCCGGGTACAAC
This sequence comes from Gryllus bimaculatus, assembly GCA_017312745.1. Lineage (NCBI taxonomy): Eukaryota > Metazoa > Arthropoda > Insecta > Orthoptera > Gryllidae > Gryllus > Gryllus bimaculatus. The sequence goes on from BOPP01000037.1 coordinate 226,739, forward strand.
TTCTCCTCGAACTCGCGCTGCCTCTCGTTGCAGAAGGTGGTCGACACGTGCACGAACGCCTGAGACACATGATTGATTGATTAGCGATTCCACGGACTACAGCTACAAAAGTCACTGCCGGTGAACTTCGTCGTCGACTGGTTGGCGAGATCCGGCAGCTAACTTTACGTTGGCTAGCGAGGTTTTTTCCCAACCAGGTGTCTCCCATCTCCAAGGCTCAGCCGAGATAAGTTCTGAGTTCCCCACATGTGTTGCAGTGAAGTGCATGAAATAATTTGAGTACGGATTTAGGACAAGGAAGAAGAAGGAATGATCGCGTGCGGTCTGGGGCCCATTTGTTAGGATACTACTCCTGCATTCCCTTGATGTGAATCGAAGAAACCACGGATTTACTAACGGTCAGCTCAACTGGCCTCTAGGATTCTGTTCCAGAAAGTGGCTGAATTCGACTTATCTGTAAAGCTAATGTCGAAAATCCTGCCACCGTCCGAATTCGAACTCTAAAATCTTATAGTGTCTATTGTGGCCATAGACACAGCACCCCACCCCTTTTATTGCACGTGCCATGCCTCATGTCGAACATGACAACTAAATCTCATTTTTGGATGTGATTTGTTTGAACTTGTTCATGGTGGGGCGCTCAGAGAAACAAGATGTCTGAAGCAGTAGATCCAAGCGTGCTCTTTATTACAAACTTCAATTCCGCCACCGCCATACAAAAAAGAATTAACTTCTCTGTGCAATAAAATAACCGTAAAGCCCTTTTTAAAGTGCAAAATTTTGGTAAATTTTTAGTGTAATGCAAAAATTACATTTTTTTTTTGTTTTTTCGAAACGAGAACTTCCTGAAATTTTCGGGTATAAGCGTTCACCAAAAATGAGTCTAACGCCTTCGTTTTCCCATCCTTTTTTCCCAAACGAGGAGAAAATTTCAAAGAAAAATATAATGCTATTTTAGAGAAAAAATTATTTAAAAATTTTAAATATTGCTCGCAAACGTACACGATAACTACTCGTAGTTTCGAAAAGATGTTCATGACCTTATTTTAAGACCTGTCTTTAAGAAACAGATTTTATTAAAAAAATACTATCTTTGATATTACAGGTGTTGGAAGATACCTAAACTACTGCACGTGTTAAATATTCGAAAAAACTGGGATGTCAACCAACATAAGACCGGCACCATTTCCATCGGAGGACAAAACATTTGGTGCCAATTTTGAGAAAAGTTTGAAAAAATTTTCAAGGTTTCACCTCAAAAATTAGCATATGCTATTGAAACTCCCAAAGCTGCAAGTTCGTTCAGATGGATCAAGGAATATGAATTTTGGAGAAAATCGAAACGGTTTAGGGGCTCTCATTGATCACAGACGGGAAAACAGACACGCTTTGCCGACAATAGATTTTTCGGTGCACGGATTCTGACAACACACGCTGTTAAAAGACGGAACTTACTACATTTAGGAACAGAATTTATCCACTTTTTCGTTACCAGTGCAGGCAGTAAGAGTTTTTCTGCCGAAAATTCAACTTCTTCATACGCGCGACGAAGAAAGTAAAAATCTCTATCTTCAGTATTGTAGGCGAGCTGGAAGGTAGCGAAAAAACTTGGTATTTTTGTATTTGTGCGAGCATTCGGAATGAGACCTGCGCAGTGCCGTTTCTTTAAGTGTACTTACCAATGCGTGAGAAAAAATATGGAGCAATTTTTGAGAAAATTTTGAATGTGTTGGAAAGGCTTTATAAAATACAACTCCCTACCAAATTAAAATACACATTTCTAATTATGAGGATCGTTCGGGAACATTGATCGGGAAATGCCAATTTGGAAGAAATCATCTGAACTGTTTAGGTTCATAGTATTGACCATTGACGGACAGATGAATGAACGGAGGGGCGGACAGACATACAAAGTTAATCAATTTGCGGTATCATGGAGTCAGAAAACTTGTATTCTGACTATATTACATGTTGTAGGAACAAGTTATGCACTGTTTTGACATTAGGGTCTCACAATGCTATTTTTTCGTCAGAAAAAATGTGCTGCAGCATTGCAATACTTAACGGATGCAGCTAAGAGCTGCGACTCTTCGCGAGTGAGCAGTTGGTAGGTGTACCTTGAGCTTAGTCATGCGCGTGGCGAGCTCCAGCAGGTCGCGCGTGGCGCACACGTTGGTGCGCACGGCCGTGATGAGCGGGTCGTCGAAGCGCACGCTGGCCGCCAGGTGGAACACCACGGACACGCGCTCCGCCAGCACGCGCGCGTCCGCCTCCGCCAGCGCCAGGCCGGGCTGCGCCGTGTCGCACTCCACCGCCTGCAGGCGTCCCAACGCCTCCGGCCGCTGCGCGCGCACCCGGTCGAACAGCTGCGCAACACTCACACAGGGCGCGTCAGTCACTCGGACCCACCCGGTGGCTGCTGGCAGGGCATTTACTACGGTCGGCGTATATGGAAGTAGGGGGTGCAAAATATCACACTTTTGTCTTTGTATGTTTAGTATTTATATAGGCGCTAGTTAAAATCACACATATTTGACCTCTCAGTCTAGGTGCTAAGTTCTGGATTCTCGAAACGCCGTATTTTTCGTACTTTTTAAGAGCTTTTCTTTTAAAACTCTATAACCTTAAATCCTACAGAAAAATGATTCAAATTAATTCTAAAAAAATATTTTAATGTTAATTGTCCAACACATTTTGAGTAAATTATGTCTTTTATCAAGCAATTTAAGCGAAATACCAACTTAATTATATTTAAATACAGTACTATTATTTATCTCACTGTTGGTATGTCGTGACAGGTTGTACGGTGAAATTTGCTTCTCGGTCTTTAGTAAGTACTTCGGTCCGCAATGTCTACAAATAACGTTTTCAACAAACGAGCGGGTAACCGTCGCTTCGGCGTGATTCGGATGCTTCGGGATATCAAGTGAAGCAATCCTGGCAAGTGAGTACGAATCGATTTCTGCTGCTGGACCTGCTACGGAATCCGACGTTATTCAGGACCAATTTCGCTAACGCGTAGGTAGATTCGGTGACCGGTGCAGGGGGATAGCCTCTTTCTCGCCTTACCCTGCGTACAAGTTAGGCAGGTGACATACTGATACTGCCTTGAAGTTCAAGTTCTAGTTTGCTTCTGTTACCCTCCGTGGATAAAATTGACGTAGTTCCTGAAAGACGTGAAACAACGCCGCTTCCTCGCTAGTTTAGGGAGAAATGTTGATGCGAATAGTACGAAAAGCAAAGAACGCCAATCAGAACGCCAGAAAACCGATACGTGGTTAATAAACACGCGTGAGGCCTGTGGAATACGCGTCGGCGTGCCGCAAAGGAAGAGTGGCGAAGAAAGAAGGAGAGGCGAGGTTTCCGGTGTCGGGAGTGGTCAAGAGGTGAGACGAAATCTGATGGCAGGAGCGAAAGAAGGCGACGTTTCAAGTGACATCGCGGACGGCTGGTCTATGAGGAAGCGAGGCTACGGTGCAGCCGGAAATGGGCCAAGGCGACGCAGAACGGTTTGCAAGCTGCGCAGTGAGCGCCCGTCAAAGGTAACAGAAATTTTGTGAAACGATTAGAAGCAGACAGAGACTTGAAAGATAGCATAGCAGCAGAATGGATGTGATTGTAAATTTGCATATTCACGTAAAATCTAGATAACGGCAAGGCAGTTGAAAGAACCTTGTACGCCGGTAATACAGTTCATTCTAATGATAAATGTTACGAGAAAAGCTGTGTTAATCTTTGTTGATGAATTTAACTTCTCCCCATAGCAGGTCGCACAGAGATAATAATTTCATAAGTTTAAAGATATATTTTTCAAAATAATTCACGATATTTGTGAAAGAATATATTTATGTTTTTGAATATACATGCATCATTGATAAATAATATAGAATTTATGTTTATATGTCTAGAAACTTTCAAAAGGATATTTCATCAGACAAAAGGCGAGAAACTGTAGCAATTTTAACTTACGTGATTAATGAGAAAATCGTGATTGTGTCAGCATATAAACCACCCAACTTCCCTTTCCCACAAGACATTTATAAAAATATTATCCAGAAACATTTGAAAGTTCTTATAATAAGAGACCTAAATAGCAAGATTACAGCTTGGAGCTGCAATTCAACCTCATCACACGGTAGTAAGCTATTACAACTAATAACTAACAACAATTTAGATATCCAAGCAACCAGTGAACCAACTCACTATCCTTACAACAATAGAATCATCCCAGATATCTTAGATATAATAATTTCCCAAAGAATCAATATCCCAATTTTTCAAACGGTTGTTCCGTATCTAGATTCGGATCATATTCCGGTTATTTGCTCTTTCACAGGCAAAATTTCAAAAGAAAACAACATAAAGAAACCACTAAAAACAAAATCAACTGGAATATATTTCGCGATCTAATGTCTCAAAAACTAGAATTTCCAAATTCAATTAAAAATGATACTTAACTTGAATCAGAGATAACCAGAATAAACAATGCAATTCATAAAAACTTAGATGAAAGTGTTGTATCATTCCCTTCAGCACAGAGACCGTGTAGGAATTTACCTAAAAAACTGAAGATGCTCTCGTGGCTCAATGGCCAATTCGCTTGGCTTTCACCACTAAGATTCCGGGTTTGATTCCTGTAGAATCCTCGTACAACATGTGAAATTTATTACGACAAAACGAGTTTGCATGCTTCACAGGGGCTAGGCCAACACCTGTGAAGCGTCCTAAGCCTTAACCCTATATATCATCTTATTCCTTCCGAATTCTAGCCGCTGGGTAGTAACGCAGGAGCGCGTAAGAGAGAGGCGCGAACACAGAAGATAACCGGCGGTCTTCTTGACAACTGACTGACGTGAGGGGACGGACTATGTAATTAATGAGCATTATTCCCGCGTAGTAATTAATGGCGGATAACTCCATTACATCCGCGTAAATACTAAGTACAAAAGAAAAATAAACATACTAGCGAGGATAATTAAAATCGAATTAGATTATTTAAGATATTATAGTTTTCAAACTCATCTATCACAAATACATCCAAATTCAAAACGGCTCTAGATCACAAAAAATATAACAGGGGAAAAACAAATATTCCTTCCCCAAACATTCAAACAGAAAATTATGTACGTACGGATCAAGACAAGGGTGATTACATTGGCGAAAATTCTGAAAGTACTAACCGACGTAATGATTGAATTGAATTGAATTTGCCTTATTTTACGTGGCGAGACTCGGGCCATCAGGCCCGCTCTTCCGTATGACCACGCAAATTCCACTACGCTCCTTTCACCAACTAGGAGAGAAAGGAGGTATTTCTTGGGCGAGAAACAGGCGATTTGAATTTAGCTCAGAGGCGTCATTTAGGCTTGAGGATCTTTTACATGCAAGTAAATCTACGAACATGGGACAGCCGGCTTTACTTCCCCTCCGAAGGAAGGCGTACGAAGGATTTTTTCGCCCTTAAAAAACCACGGCTTCGATCGGGTTTGAACCCGCTAACTTGGGTACAACAGTCCAGTACGCTAACGGTTACACCATCGCCGCCGCCAATGATCGACGTGAAGCATAACAAAGTAATTGAAAAGTGTATGACAGACATGTTTTACGAGTCCCCTCCCCAATTAAATTTATTAGTCCCTACAAAATTACTACATTTTTAAATAATCTCAAACTTAGGAAGCCCCTACCCATGACCGAATAACAAATTGAGTCTTCAATGAGCTACCAAGAAGCACGATTGCAGTCCTGGCACCCATATATTACTCAGCACTTAGAATTTGGTATTTCCCAAAATCATGAGAACAGTAAATTGACCTTCCAATCGGTAAATCAGGTAAAAATCCTAAAGAAGTAATAAGTTAATAAATAGGCCAATTAGATTATTACCCTGTTTATCTACAAATTTAAGAAACTAATACAAAAACGACTTACCAAATATTCCAGAGAAATAAGTGCATTACCAGATGCATCATTCGCATTAAGGCAAAATTATTGTAAAACTCATCTGCTTTGTAGAACAAATTGCAAATGCTTTCCATAACAAACAGAATACATTTGGACTGTTTTTAAACGTAGAAAAAGCTTTCGATAAAGTTTGGCATACTGGATTACTATTCAAATTCAAACAGCTGGGAGTACTTTTCTATTTACAGGACATTATCAATAGTTTTATTACAGACCGAAAGTTCAGAGTTAAAATAAACACTTCAATGTGTATTTTTCAGACAATCCCATATTAGGAGATTCAAGTCTTGCACTATTCACAGAGTACTGCAAAATACACAACGCATGTAGATATACAACGCAAATAGATACAAATAATATCGAGGCGGTTATCTCATGCTTTGTCAAGTGGGCTCAACAATGGAGAATAAAAATGAACCCAAACAAAATCCAGGCCAAAAGTTTACTCTTTGTCAACCAAAGTTACCTGGCCCACTAATATTAAATAATACTCTGATAATTGAGATATGTTAAAAATATAAGTATGAAATTCTGTAAATTAGTTGTATGGTACAAGAGTGGAGGTGGTGTGCCAACATGCTGTGAATTAAAAATTGAAATATACTATCACCTAAAACGCAAAACGGTCGTATAAGAAGAAAATAAATTTAAAATATAGTATGAACTATTGCTAGAGAACTGAAGCAATACGAGTTCTCCTAATATTAAAACGCGCTTTGTAAATCTTTGTGTAATTGCGGTATCATTACAGGGGTACACTTTGAGAACGGAATTGTCTATCCTGTAATTTACAGATGTCTCCGAAAACACGGTAAAAATGTGTAGAGCTTGAAGAGGGGTTGAATTATTTGCCAATGAACATTACGTGGAAAGTTTTATTCAAAGGAATACATGTGATATGCAAACTCATTGTTAATCAACCCAGTAAGTACAACGTTCTGTAGGGACATGAAAACTGAAATTGATGACATGACTTGACTACCTTAAATGTGAGTTGCGGAACACCTGAGCATAAAGATTACCTGATAATTAAAGGCATTTTTCGTATCTGCAACTCGATATTTTGATATCTCCTACCATATGTTCATTGGCAAAACGTGATCATTTTCGATCAACCAATTAGAATTACTGTCACTACCAGAAAGTAGTAGAAGATTGTAACATTAGTGTGTGGTGCTGACCGGGACGTCGAGCAGCTTGT
>BOPP01000037.1:236337-366928 GCA_017312745.1 Gryllus bimaculatus
AATTGTTAACAACATTTATTATTATAGTCATTTTTATACCACAACTACTAAATTAATACTAATTTTGTTTCTTATTATTTAGTAATTATGTATACCAAACATTAATTATATAATATACGTGTATGAATTGGTGATGGCAATTGGAGACCCAACATTTGGCTGTTTATGCCATTACACAGAAAGGTATGTGTGCATGAACATTTCATGCCTACAATGTGACTGACAGCAAAAGCGGGTTGAATGCAGTACCTATCATATTCAATTATGTGCATCCTGAATTCCGCAAGAAACCCTCCTATATAGCCATTAATTTTCAATTCCACTCAGAACATTTTTTGAGGCATACCACCAGACAGGCGTAAGTTATGTTTTTAGCCCTATATATACAATTTTTTTCACATTTTTAGTGAATGCACGATTCCCCCTTTTAAGTCAAAACACCTCCTCGTGTGTGACAGATTCTTCTCCTCAGTGCACACACAGAACCTGTGGAGGGGTTATTGCAGCTCACCTTTCCGATTCTTATATTCGCTTTGCTCTATGTTGCATATATGAGGAAAACCACTGATGACATGATATTATACCGTTATTTTGTAATTCTTGGTATTGCTGTGCAATAAATGTGATTTGAAGTGACACTATAATTAGTAGTAGTAGTTTTTCATGCGTGATTTACATTACTCCAATTCATCTAAAAACAAAAATATTTTAATCATTTATATAAGTATATTTAAATTGGAGATGAGAATATTCATGTTAAGTAATGGATGTAACTGATATAAACAGACAGCCATAAATACGCAATTTTGAAGAGTCCAGGTAATTACTTTCATTAAACGCTTTTTATGATAACAATATTTCTAACACAGAATTATGCATGTATATAACACAAACATGTATTCTTATGTATGACATAATATCTCTTCTTCTAACACATTCTGTGATGGAATTTTTTCTTGTGCATTATCACTAATTGGATACGTCCAAACTGCAGAACTCCAATATTCATTAATAAAAGAATAGAAGAAATTTGTCGTAGCATGTAAATAAATCAGAAACATACTTAATCAACTTGGTGAGCTTCACTTCCTACACAAAGATATGTAACAAAATTGAGATGGTTTTGTGTTTTATATAATGAAAATATCATTTTGCAGGATAACTGTCTCATGTTATGGCTGTAATTATTAATTCTCACTATTTTTCTTACATGTTTGCCTGTGTACTATTACATAGCTCATTGGAAAACAGTTTGGATTGTTACTAGAAATTATATTACTTTCTTACATTTTTCACAAATGCAACATGACTATTTTTGAGATAGTTTTAGGAATCGTTTAATTTTAAAAATGTTTTTGTATTTTTATATTAAGTTATATAAACAGTATCTACATCAACATAAACTAGTACTAATAATTTTTTGTATTTCTGTTGCACTTTTCAAACCCCTAAACTGGTAGTTGGATATAAAGGACTGACCCAGCCTAGGCACGAATCTTATGGAGAATTTCTTTTATTATATATTGATATTTAAAATTAAGTCTTCTTACACTACCATGTATAAAATTAATTACCTTTCCATGATATTGTATTTAATACAAGGAATTGAATTTAAATTAATTTATGTCTTATATTCAATTTTTTAGAAATATCTCTATTGTGTATTGTATGCTTATAAGTATATATTAATTTATACTGACTTGTCATGGATGGGCGTATGTTTATATTGTGACAAATTTATTATATTTTTTGTTGTATAGCAGCAGTGATATTTAGTATAATGAGAGTATCACAAATTATGATTGACCATGATTTGTTCCTTGTTCAATAACAGGATTTTTTCGTGCACATTGTTATTTTTTTGTATATGTACAATTTTACAAATAATATTATTTATGTAAAATTCTTTTTTAATTTTACTTCCTATCATTACAATTTACTTCACTTCCTCACTATTAATGCGCTTTAAGAATTACTGCTTCTACATACCTTGGGCATCATTTTTATGTCAAATACATTTCATTAAGTACATAAACCATGTCCGCCATATTGAAAATTTACTAAATAATGTAATTTCAAATAGCCCGGTTCACGTCCGTCCTCCATTTCAATTGGTTTACTGCCTTCGACGCTTATTGGCTGGCGGGGGGTCAAATATGGCTGCCTCTTTCTCATTGTTCTTGTTTCTGTTGGGGTGGAGATTCGAATTTCTACCACGGAATAGCGGCCGAAATCCTGGCCGAACTCCAACTCCCCTCCACGAAAATAAGGGCTTTCCGTTTAACATTGACTGCCGTCTCTGATATATACTCTCTGATTATACCTATCATAAATTAAACATACTTGTTAAATGTAAAATTACAATTGTACAGTTTTAAAATAAAATTAGTAGGATAATATTTCATTTAGAAAAATTAAAATTTATTTACAGAATTGTAGTACTCTTTTTGATAATCTTCAGGTGTTCGGATTAGACCTTGCTCTTGGTGATTTATATTGTGCTTACGTCTGTTGTGCTGAAATAGACTACATTGGTGATCGTTGTCTTAACACTTAATTCTTTGGCTACTAAACGTTTTCTATACGTACACTTCCCTCGTAACACTAGACGCCAATACTCTTAATGCAATGTGGGCGTGTGGGATTTTTTGACTAATACAGTAAATATATTTTTGATTTTTTTTGCGACTTGTATTTCATGGATATTTTGAATGTATTAGTTCACCACCCAAGGACATGCAGCACTCTTCCTGCCAACGCTTTCTCGGAGCGTTACAATGTCCGTTAAACACGATTCGCAAAATTCAAAGATCTCGAAAAGATGGTTTTCTAACATACGACAATGGCGTGGCATCACAACGGAGAAGTTTCTGAAATTTTTGAGCCAACGTTTCTCAAAAAGCAAGGAAAATGTTTCGCCGAAATTCTCCACAATGGAAAAGAGTTCAATTCTCTCTTATATTCAAAAAGCTTGGCTTCGGCCATGTTATTTGGGGCCCAAAAATCGAGATAATGCTCGGATATATTCGTGTTTTTTAATCACAGAATATAAAGTATCTATTGCACAAAAAAAACGAAAAGTAAACCAACGCGTCAATTGAAAGTTTTCTAAATACTTTGTTTTACATTTCCTAGAGTTGTTGCAAATATCACTGCTAAAGATTTTTATATTCACTGTCTTAGGAATTTTATTAGTGGTTTGGTGTTGAAATAGATTACCATGACAAAAAGGTATTAAACAATGTGTTATTTTCGATCCGGTCGAAAACATGAATTTGAATGCCATTCGTCAGTGGAATATTAAACGAATACTGCGTATAAGTTTGTGTGTATATGTGTGTCAGTCACAATACATATTAGTATTGTGTAAGAAGTGCCATCGAAGTGTATTACTTACGTATAGGTTTTATTTCATGTGCACCCGTTGGAATCATTTCATTGCTGAAATTGTTTGTATGCAGTTTCTGGTAGGGAAAATTCTACCCATTACTCCTGTGTATCATATGTCAATTTAAATTACCTAAAATGAAACTAGTAAAAGGTACTTAAGTAGTTTAGAAATGCAAGTAAAATTTCATAGTGAATGATGAAGCTAAATGTTGCGTTCATCATATTTGAACCGTTTAATTTTAGTTGTATCGTGGTTAATCAAGGCATAGCTTTTCTTTAAGTGCTTGCAGTAATGCTTGAACTAAAGATGAATACAGATTTTTGTTCATAAAACCGTCTCCGAACTTTCCTTTTTTACTCTCGGCTAGAGCAAACAACATTTAAAAAACAGCCCACGTTTAATTTTCGTTGAACTCTAAATTTTAGAAAATTACATAAATTATAAATTAATTGCAAAAATTGTTCTGTTGCAACGCCACAAGTTATATTCTGCAACTAGGGGACCGAAAAATGAAAAAAAATTATTAACTGGCTTATTGCCAGAAAAAATATGCCAAAAATGCGAGTATTTTGAATACGTTTGTGCCGCCAGTGACAACGCATACATGTGCATATAACGCATTCGCCAACTGCTTCCAAAACTGGGTAAAGGAACGCAAAGGTTGCGTATGAGAACATGAATTAAAACAAGCCTCGAGAGAATATCTGTGACGACAGCAAATAGAACACGCGAGAGACTTCTGCTGGGAATCCGAGAAGGGTCTGAGGAAAATAAATAATTCAAAACTGCCCTATAAAACAAGGAATAAACTTTAAATTTCTTGGATGTATTATACCGACCTTAAACAGAATGATATCCAAAAGAAAATAGAAAGGTTTATATATTTATTAAAAATTAACAACTTGATTTTGATTCTATTTTTGATTTGAAAATTGATGCTGCATCAACAAAAAATGTATTAACATGTTAATTAATTGAATGCCTGCTTAGCATTTGCTCTTGTAAAGAGGGTACCTTTACCTTTTCCTTAATTAATTAAATGATTTTAGTTTTAAGTAAAGTGAGCACATTATTTTTAATCATTCAATTTAATCACACACTCGTGTTTCTTTAATTTTATCAGTCTAATATTTTTCAAATCTCAAACCTCTGGTGGGGAATGAATTAATTGCATTTATAGATGTTCGTGCGTATCTGAAAGGCGTTATAGAGTGAGATAGGTTTACTGCCTTCGACGCTTATTGGCTGGCGGGGGTCGAATATGGCTGCCTCTTTCTCATTCGTTGTTTCTGTTGGGGTGGGAGATTCGAATTTCTCCCCTCCACGAAAATAAGGGCTTTCCGTTTAACATTGACTGCCGTCTCTGATTTGGGCGGCATTTACTCAATGGCAATACTTTTTGCGGTACACGCTTAGTTTAATCGACAATTTTTTTACATTTATCAGTAAATTAACCTTCATTTAATTTTATTGTCGAAGTCACACGAATCAGGGTCATCGAAAAGTTCCAGAATATGTAACCCTTCCAGAGCTCAACTTGTGCTTGAGAAAAAATATCATTGGCACTATTGCTTCTTGAGCCAGCCTTTCGACATTCTGAACTTTGCAATATATCTTTATAAACAGTTTCTTTGCTAGCCTATAAGTATATAGCAATGCAAGTCGTACTATTGTATAGAAAAGATACAAATAAATAATATAACTTCTGTTATTATACACCATAAAACTGCTTCTCTCGGCGTTATTAAATGTACCATATAATTTGGTTATATACTAATAACTGTTAAGCGAATTAAAATACTGAAAAGGGAGTATTAATTATTGTTTGGAATAAAAAAGAAAGATTGAATCTTTAAAAAAATCATAGTTGCCATCAGAAATAAATTGTTTCTGCAATGATCCCACAGAACTACTAATAAACGTTACGTCTTGTTTGTTTTTTCGAAGAAATGGTAAAGACAATCATTTCGCTCCGACGCACAATTTTTCGCCTCGAGGCGCTACCTTACAAGCCTTTAGCATTAAGTGTACGAGCAGATCTAAAGGAGGGAGAGTCTCCCGATGTCCCAGAGCCGAAAACCGCGAATTAACAATTTACAATCGTATAAACAAGTCCGAAATATAAGCTAGAAAAGCTTCGCAAATTGTGCCTGAGATTAACGTTTTAATACAGCAGTTTGATAGAATTTTAATATATCAGTATATAGATTGCTAAAAGTTAGTATAATTGTTGCTGAAATGCAAAATATTTACTGGTCAATTGACAGTAATTCCGGACGAAAAACCACGCTCAGAAATATATTTTCGTCATGGCGTACGCGCAGGCAAAATCTCTCCTTCGCCAGGGAAAGATGACATTTCCGCCTCATTCGTAAACAATCGAGGCCCCTGCCCCCGGGAACCGCGTCTTTCCCGTCCCACGGTACTTTGCACCAGTCATGTAGACACTAATATACTTCAGAATATTAGTGAATGAAGCGATTGGTCAACGCGCCCCTCCCCCCCGGATGGATGGGTGTCCAAGTTTGTCTGGACAGTTGGGAAGATAGAATTTCACCCGCCTCTTTTTGGAAACTATACGTATGTGCGAAGTTGATATTCTGTTCTCTTTTCGATTTGCTGAGTTAATGAAAATATATAATCGGAACATGATCTCCAATGCCTAAAACCATGTTCAGCTTCCGAGAACAGTGTTTTTGATGTAGCTTTTAATCTGTTCGTGAGGATCGATGCGTATATTTTGTAGTAAGTAGTTAGCTAATTCTCCTGTAGATGTTATAGTAATTCCGGACTTCCTTAGTGATGCTAAAACAGCATGTATTATCTCGCCGTTAGTAATGGTTACGTAATACTATTTATATGAGAAATTCTCTCTAAATCAACACATCACAGTCATCATTTTGTGAAAATATCATTAAATATCGTAGAACGTTTGGTGCAAAAACTAAACATTTTGGAGTAAATATCAACACAAATTTGACAATTATAACTACCTTTCATACAGCTAAGTCATGGCCCAATTACGAGTCATAATTCACTGAAAGAAATTCAGTTAACTCGCGCGGCAGGGAATGCCATAATTGCATTCCAATGTAGTACTCGCTGAACGCTAGCAAGTTTTCTTTCATAAATTTCAAATAGGTTTTTAAAAAAATTCTAAAAGATTAATTTGTAAACGTATAACAAAAGGTTTAATGTATGAAACTAACAACGAAACTTTATAAAATATACACATTTTAACTTACTTAGCACCCAACTGCCTTGAATCACATGTCATATTACGTTCTCGAAGCGCAGGATACTCAGAGCGGCCGACTACGTTTGACGCCAAATTACTGATATTCTCGAAAAATTCAAAATAAGTTTATTTGAAGATATCTTTCTGATAAATACAATTCATTAAGAAAAAATGTATCTTTACAATTATAGTTGTAGGAAGCCGTCGGAAAAAATTACATAATTGAAAACTGAGGAATTTCAACGAACATGAGACCTGTGCAATTTCCCTTAGCGTTCTTTACAACAGAAAAGGTCCAAATTGAATCAAAACATTTTGTGCAGTTTTTATGCAACAATGACTAATACAAAATATAAACTGCCAATGTTTTACACAAAATATTGCACAATATGCTCATATTTTCAAAAATTCAGCATGATATTATTTAATGATTTATATTTGATGAACGCATTTCATTAAAAAATGTTTATATTTACTTGTAATTGTAGGAAAGGCTGAAAAAATTGAATTTTTGCAATTTTTAAAAAAAATATGAATTTTTAATCAACATGAGATCTGCACCATTATCTTAAGTATTATATATTTATTGGAGATTTGTAATATTTTTTCAAACATTACATACTTTATCGCAAGCCAAAATTTAATCAAAATTGTTGGTGCTGTCTTTCACAATCAGGAAAATTTTGTACGGAAAACTTAAGCAGATAATACAATAAAATTTGCATGTGAATCTTAGGTTGCCGGCCAAAGATCCGGTTTCCCACATACATTCCGTTAGGTAATAAATAAGCAATTAAACACTGCCCCTTTCCTCAAAAGTGGACTAGGTGCAGCGAATGTATATCTCATGACAATAAACCACCACCTCGTCAAGGGCTACTGGCGAGGATAAGTTAAAATTTATATTTTGATGTTCTGTATCAGTTCAAAATTTTTAAATATTGGTATAAATTATATCTTAATTAGAACAAAATCCTGGTATATTTAGTCTATTGTTTCATGAGTTTTTCTTGTGTGGGTACGTTAACTTAACGTTAAGTTGCATAACTGTGTAGTTTTTAACAATATTTATTTTATAAACGGAAACAGTAATACATTTCATTTAGGAAGATAAATGAGTAAAATACTCCTATTAGTTTAAATCTATCGTGCCCATTTTTTAAAAAAAATTTCGTTATGCCAGCTTGACCGTCTCACCAGCACAACCATATTTATTTCATAAACGGCAAGAGTAGTAAATTTAATTTTGGGGGAATAAATGAGTACTAAATATTCCATTTGGTTTGGTGTGATTGTGCGGTAGTGGTTGTGCCAGTTTTACACATAACTATTTCTAAATCGCGTTAGCTCAACTTACCATCAGCAAACTCAAGGGGCGAATTCAGATGAGTCCGGCGCCGAGGATTCAGAACAACTAACGGTGCGCTGGGTCCTCTCTGCAAGGCACCGATCGGAGACGTCAAATGCGCGGTAAAAGGCTTTGTTCATCGCCGCCGTGTCTACTTCCGTCACCCTCCCCTCGCGCCATGGCGCAAGACGGCCGGTCGAGGTGAGCGGGCCCGCGTCACCGCGATAAAGATCGCATTGCTAAAATCAGTGACTGTGTTGTCCTCCCAGTTTTAACCTCATGGCGCAATCTTTCCCCAACCACCGAGTTTTGCGCGTCTCATTATTTCACACGGCCGCCTGAGTGCTTCGCCCGCACCTGCGCTATTTGTCGCTCTTCGAAGTCCGCGCCCCGGCCACTTCTGACTGGGAGAGGGCGCGTCGGTTCGTCGCCTTGGTTCAGGGCCGCGCAACGTCTACACAATACGAGGAACCACGAACCGAAGTAAAAAGATTTCGTTTACATCAGATTTACAGTCTGATTACGACACTGACACCCCTGCTTGTTTGGGCAGGTAGAGCGGATTGGGCGAAACTGTCACATACAAAGACGAGCGCTCTCTCCGGCGTCTGGTGCTCTCCCAAGCAATACACATGTCACGTTCTTTTACTGCGTTTACTCTTTGGCCGTATGCATCAACGTGGGTACTTGGTTGCTTTCGAACGGCAACCAGCCACCAGATGTGCACGTCAGAAGGGTGGCTGGCCTGGTTAGAGCGCGGTGGGGCATCTGTGGGGAAATCAATTTTCTTTCTTCGCGTCTCACCGGCTCCAACTTAATTTTATGAATTTCACGTGTTAGTGAAAGTACACAAAATCAGTTAATCCTTGACAATAATGAATGCATTATTTATGATGTTTGGAGATATAAATTTCATTTGATGTGAGGTTTGTTGATTCAAAATATACTGTTGATGAGTCTCTCGTGTATCCTTAATGTGTGCTTTCGCCGTTTTGGGAGGAAGTCCCTTTGTGTCTCTCACGGTGTGTACAATAATCTTTCCGACAGCAGCAAAGACAGGTCATCGTGAATACGAGTGTGGTTGGAAGGTCTTTCATTATATCATTATATACCAGGGTAGTGAAATTTTCGAAAACAAATTGTTCAATTTCATTACAATCACTACTAGTAGCAGAAATGACAATCAATATCATGGAATGAACTAGGGTAAAACGTGTCCAAACAATAGTGTTTGTCGCAAAGTGTTAGAGTGCGGTCACCGAAGTTTACTAACTACGTTGTTTTTTGTTGTTTTTTTTTTGTTTCGTGTTTTTGTGTTGGTTCTATTAACGACAATTGCCTCTGGCTTACTCATAAAATTATGTAATTAATGTTTATATATATATATATATATATATATATATATATAACTTAGTTTTAATTAATTTACATGAATTTCTTACGTTTTATTGTACGTTATGTTAGTGTTTTGAATGTTCGAAATTACATTTCCGTCATTCGACGGAGCCGCAACTCCCACTTTGTTGGGACACGAGCCGCCACTGGGTGACCACGAGAAAGTGAATGTTGAATGAATGGTTGTGAATGAGATGATGTTTAATGGGACATATGGGTGCATGAAAGCCAATCACACGGTCAAGACACGATATTCGAAGCCGCAGCCTTTGGTTCTATGCCTCTGGCCCTCGGACGTCGCATAAAATCGAACTATTTTATTTTAATTGAGAGATTTTTCTATACCCCAAAATGTCTATATTTCCCCCTCTTCGGTCTCTGGAATGCCAACTGACGAGTTAAGGATGTAAGTCACCAATGCTATCGTATGTGTGTGAGTTACTTCTTTCCTCCCTTCTAGATCACTTCTCCCTTCATCACTAAATATATTCATAAATAATTAATCAAGGTAACTGTTATCTGAATTATTACTCAATCATTTTATTCTCCCATTTCTCTGGTTAAGACAACGAACCTATTTCACTGGTGCCAAATAATATAGCTACGTTTACGAAGAAATCAATTGTTTTCAGAACACTTACTCGCTATTATTCACTTTCTTCGTCCTTTCATTCATTTACCTTGCGTGCGACCATATGGATCAATTTCAATTGTCGAGTTCGTTAGTAATGCAATTATCGATTAATAATCGCTTTTTTGTTTAAAAGATAATTGAGACGATGCAGTCTCTTTTTTTTTTTTACTTGATGTCAGCCGTTAGACCGTGCGGTGATGTGAAGATATAAATGGTAAACACTGACTGTATACGTCTCTCGAGATTGAAAATCAGGAGTAGCAACACGCGCGCAATGTAAGAGAAAGCCACAGTTGACAGCTGATATTGAATACTTCACTCATCTCATTACCCCTCTCTTTCTTTCACTGCTCCAGTTCCCTTGCTCAACTTCATTTTTTTCTTCATTTAAAATGACAACAAATGTTCGAAATCTCATTGAACTGATAATTTTTCCTATTCATATAATTTCCTCAGCCATGGGTTAAACCTGTAAATTACAGATCGCTGTTGAGAGAAAATACCAAGTTTTGACCGAGTTAAACAATAAGAAGTTTTGCTTTTTAAAGTCACTGTTCTTTACTTGCACGATTACTCTATGAAATTAAAACCAATAGAGTTTAACTATATAAAGAGTGAGACACTAACACATATTGCAGCACATATTGCAGTTTGTGAACGATTGAAGTAATTGCAATGAAGTTTTTTCATGAACGTTCATAAGGGACCTTGTGTGACGAACTGTTACATTAAAAGTATTCCTTAACTCGAGTCGCAAACAAATCAAAATTACTTTTAAAAAAATATCTATCTAATGACTAAATATATATCATTGGGTTCTCCTTTTTATGCTGGTTATGATACACTAAAAAATGTATAGTTCCATAAACAAATTTGCGTAGTAGTGAAGAAATAGAAATAAATATGAATATGAAATGTATCAATACTGCTTATCATAAATACTGCTTTGCAATACTTTCAACTGTTCAAAAACAGCAGGAGGTGCTAAAGTTACGTGACTCATCCTGACTAATACCCCAAAAAGGGTGGCGAATCACAAAAAAAATCTCGCTTTTTACTTTCTTGCTACCACCTACGCAGAAAGATATGTAATGCTGCGGGAATGTCGCGAATTTTCGCTGAAGAACTCTTCTTGCCGAGTCCTCGTAACGAAAAAGTGGATAAAATCAGTTACTAAATTGAGAAAAAATCTTCTAACACGTTGTGTACACAGTTTTGAGAGTCGTTGACACTGAAACATTGATTGACAGCAAATCGTCCGTCCGTCAGTGGACTAAACTATAATTTTTTCCAGAATGGATATTCCCCGGCAGATCTGGCTTGACTCAAAGCTTTGTGATTTTGAAAAACATTCTTTAAAATTTTGGGTTTCTTGCCATGAAGCTCCAGGAACATTATGTTCTCAAAAAAATGCTCCATATTTTTTTCTTTAATTGTTTTGAGAGATTAGTGTAAAACACAGTTATAAAGATGCATATGTCTGTTTTTCGCTGTTAACTAAATTTTAGAGAATTTCAGAAGTTTGAATTTTTCTGTGTCTTCCTACAACTACAAAATTGAGGATGGAAGTTTATGAAAAAATTCACAATTGAATTTTTTTACTTGTCTCGTACGTTATTAATATTTATATTAACAGCGATTTGTTAACATGAATACATTTTTTAGTACACATGCTTCAAGTGAAGTCTGATAAAGTTACTCGAAATCACTAAACGTTTTCTGTGGAAATGAACTCAAAGGTCCGCATTTTCAGACAAGTTTAAAGGCCGTTTTCTCAAAAACCGCTCCAATTTTTTCAACCAAATTTTTATACAGACAGTGCTAAGTGTACAGTTTAAGCTTTCATAAAAGAATTTTATGACATTAACACATGTATGAGTGGCTGTGCTTCAAATAACTTTCAATAAAGTTTCTCAAAAACGTAAAAGGTGTTTGTGAAAACTGCATGGAATTTCCCATTTACACTAACGCTTAAACATTTTTCTTATAACCAGCTCCAAGTTTTTACGGAAAATTTGCATATTAAAAAATATATTACTCTTTTTTAATATTATTTAAGTAAATTTTTGGTTTTACCACTCGGAAACCGAAAAATTGAGAAAACGTGAAAGAAAATACCTTCTTCGGCGATAGATGGCAGTTAGCAAGAGGACGGGGCAAGACCGGAAAGAATGCACAGACCCTAGATATTTGAAAACTAACTAGTACGAGAAAGTCGGTACCATTCTCTTGCACCACCACTAGCACTGTTATAGTACCCAAATATTTTAGGTGCTGAGAGATGTGTGGGACTTTTAAGTAGTATGTATGATGGATAATCAGAGAGGAATGGCATGTGATGTATCTGCATTGTAACTTGTCTGCGAAGACTTTTCGGATAACCTGAGAGTCGTATGCGTAGGTGCTAGTTCCGTCTGGTTGTGTCAAAGATGTTTTTTCAACTCTCGGATAAGCATCCACATCTTTCTGGGGTATTATGTCTTTTAGTTATATTTGTTCTTTTGTGCCTTTCATAATTTTGAAGTGCTTCATGAAGTGGTCGTTTGTAGTACAAGTAAGTCGTTTTATGGACGTGCCTGTGTATTCTTTATAACGTCTTTTGGTTTCTATGTTTATAGCGTAGTAGTGTTTGTGAGTTGGGATTGGTTGTCTTGAGAGGAGGAAGCTTCCCTGAGAGAGCGGTTTATTTGTAGGGACAGGTACGACCTGATCAATGTCATGATCTATGACCTGGTCGATGTCTTAAAAATTGGGGATTGCTTTGGGTAGTTTAACTTTTTTGGACAGAGGGTGATTAAATTTCTTGGAATCTGTAGAGTTGTTTAGGTTATTGTCGTAGAATATGACGTCAGTGTTAAAGATGATACGGAGGTTATGTGAGTAGTGTTGTGGTTTAGAATGAGAAATTCTTTTATAGTTACTGGACAAATCCTGACAAAGTCTATGATATTGCGAGGTAATTGTAGTATATGGTGGGAAGTTCAATAGATATTGACAGGTGGGGTTCCATTTTTAGGTCGATGTTCATTTATAGTCTTTGTCCGTCACCATTCGTATGCAATCCCGGGTAGTTGATTTTTTATTTGTGTCTCTTGCAAGCAGGTAGTTGTCTTTTGTTACTTGGCATCCGACCGCATCAAAACACAATTACGATCAAGAAGCGCTGTATTTTCAGAGCGAGCGACAAATTTTGACGCCCGCTCCAAAAATACTAATAGTTCCAAAAAATTCAACGCGACTTCATTTGAAAATCTGTTTTTGATGAACAAATTTCTTTAAAATAAATTATATCTTCATAATTGTAGACACCGAAAAAATTTTGTTTTTTTTTCAATTGCCGACAAATCAGAGTTTTCAACTATATGTGACCAGCCCCACCTTCTTAAATGTTTTTTAGACTATACATCAACAACATTTATAAAAAACTATAGAGCAGTTTTTCAGCAAATAATTGTTAAACAAAAATTAAAAATTGTCTATATTTCACGCAACATTGCGAGAAAAATACTTAAATTTTGGAAAAATTGTACATGCTCTTATATCAATCTATGTTTAGCGAAGAAGGGAAGAGATTTTATTAAAGGAAAAAATCTCTTTCTTTAATATTATAGTTGTAGGAAGACGACGATTTTTTTTTAATTTTCGAAAAATCTGAGTTTACAACCAACATGAGACCTGCAAAAATCTCTTAAACGTCCTTCAGACTATCCAACATCAAAATTAATTTAAAAAACAATGGCGCCTTCTTTTTAAATTTGAAAATCTCCCAGGGGCTTCATGTAAAGTACACCCCAAAACTAAAATATCGGTTTCACATGCAAGGCGCCGTGACATCAGCCAGATCAATTAGAAAATATCAATTTTCGAGAAAATCGGCTGAACGGCTAGCGGTGTTCACAGTCAGACGGACAGAAGTAAAAAACTCATTCTCTTCACGTCTGCTTTCATTTTGTCGCCCGAAAACTACTTTTTTTCACATTTTCTCAGTTACTCAGCTCCGTAATGCTAGAACCGAAACCATAATACACATATCACTATTATAGAAGTACTCATGTCCTATTGGGATGACCGATTTGGCTAAATTGGTAGGCTCCCCGCTCTTCGGAGAGTAGGTTAGTTGGGAGGTCAAGGAATTATTATTTCTGACAATTCTGTGTCGCCACAGGAAATAATGGAGGATTCTACAAACTTTATTGAAAACCATTTGAAGCAATTCTTTCTTACCATCTCTTATTACATATGAGAAGAAATATAAAGAAAATATTTGGACCGGTTTTGAGAAACAAAATCGTAATTTTTAAGCGCAAATTACGCAAAACTACTTACTTTTACAAAAAATGTGCATGACCTTTCTTAAAGACCTCATTTTGTATAACACACTTTGTCTGAGTCAAAAACTTCTTTCATCAATTCCGTAGTTTTTTATTTATTTTGGTTTTGGAGAAAATTGGGAGATATCAGCGAAAATGAAACCTGCTTTAACAATATATGTGCATGGACTTTCTTAAGACCTAATTTTGTACAATAGTCTTTGTCTGAGTCAAAATCCTCTTATCTTCAATCTTGCAGTTTTCATTATTTTTTTGTAATTTACAAAAATTGGAAGATATTACCGAAAATGAGACCTACACTATTCTCTTAAACCTATTTCCCACTGTTGAACAACAAAAATTAATGAAAAAATTTGAATTTTTTTTTTTGAAAATTTGAAAATGGCTTCATGTAAAATACCCCAAAAAATTAAATTATCGGTTTTAAAATTCAGGGACCGCAGCATCAGCCAGATCGATTGAGGAATATCAATTTTGGAGACAATCTGCTGAACGGATTAGACGCTTGCTTTGACGGACACGGACAAGCACACGGATGGTTTGCCGTCAATGGAATTTCGGTATAAAGAACCGACAAAACGTGGATTCTGGCGTCATCACGTGCTAGAAGTTTTTTTCTGGCGACAATTCGTGTTTTTTCGGCTCACAATCACAACTATTTCTTACGAAGAATTCGTAACGCGAGAAAGAAATAACGTAAAATAAGACAAGCTCTTTGTAAACGATGGCCGCTCAGAAATAAATTGATCGTTTAAAAAGTTGAAATCTTTTTAGGGTAAGTCTCCAATTTATCAAAATTTGTAACATATGCGCCTATAATTACATGAATATTCACCAAAAGAAAAAAAATTAGCCATTTATGCAGACATGCAAATCTACATAGCATCAAATTCCGAACAAATGTCACGAATTTCACTTGCAAATATGCAAAATCATAGAATTCCGCTCCCAATCAACGACATTAAAATGGTTGCATCGAAACATGTCATTACACAACACCAAATGAAGCTTAATAATTTGGGTTGATAGTGAAATACTTGATATGGAAAAAAATCTATCATAAAATATTTCTTTTAGAAATGCTTTTTATCGAAACTACTCACACTCGTAACCTCCAAATAGATGCTGAGCGTCTTAATGAGATTTATCACCCTATTTTACAAACATAATCCCTTTCCTTTCTTTACAGAGTAATAATTAGTTTGGTTTGACACTCTTGATTTCATTGCCACAGCACCAGTTTTTTTCTATTAGAGTTTTACAATTTCGACAGATGAATTCATCACCTACCCGACCTTTTCACCTTGTGTCACTTCGTAATTTTCAAATGACAGTTTTATGATAACTTCACGTTGTAGTCAGTTAAATTACTACATTTTCACCTATCTTCCGTTATTGCTATTAATCACACTTCACCTTTATTTCTTCTGATCCATAACTCCTCAAAAATGAAAGATTTTTTACCTCTACATGGTGGTCTCTTCCTACAGTTCTGTATACTCTTTGATACTTCGATATGTTTATGCATTTGTAAACTCTGACTACCTGTGACCAAGGAGTATTATAGAGATATCCAGGACCGTGTCTTTTGGTAGTTTGAGGGAAGCACCGTCGCCTCTGGGGAGGAAGCGGCATAAAACTCCCTGGCTGCTACAAGCCGTGAGCTTATGAATAAAACACGACATTAATGGCAATTTTCTTTTAAAACGTCCTGATCATTCGTCGTTGGAGATTTTCCTCTGCCTATTGTAGCGTTGTGCACAAACGTAGATGCAGGTGACCATGTGTTCGCCGTGTGGCAGACCACTTGGGTTACGGGTGGGGCGTCAGGATGTGACGTACCGTAAAACCCAGTAAAGGGGTTGTGGACGCAGCCAGCCCAGCTAGGCGGCTGCCACGCTTGACCGGTCCCTTATCTCCTTGAGGAGCCGAGCTGTGCGGATCGGAGGCAGCGCGCCGGGTGGGGGTGCGGACCGAGTGCGCTTAGGCTAGGGCCAGCAATGTACTTTGTCGTGAAGAAGTTAGAATCAAGTGACGAGTCGTGTAGGAATTCTGTGCTTCACACGATCGGATTTATTCGATATTTAAGTACAGAGTGTAGTAGCCGTAGAATAAAAATTACTTCTAGTAGTGGGGTCGATTTATTTCGTTAATGTAACTATTGTGGATAAGGGTTATTTCGGTGGTGGATTCATTAATAAACTATCAATAAGTTAAACCCACTCTCGTCTGTGTATTATTGCACCCTGCATGACGTCACACTATAATGGTTTATAAAGGTTTTTTGTTTTGTGTCAGTCAACGAGCTAGAATACAATACACAGAGTGGCGGAAGCGCCTCCATCTTTGAAGCAAATTGTAACCATGGTTTTTGCAGTCAAAGCAGCGCCCTCTGGAAAACAAAGTTTTCGAGCATTACTTTTGGCGCTGATTACGAACGGTTACACCGCCACTCTCATGTTTTCACTTCAGAAAACATGGCAGCCACTAGTTCGGCGAACCTCCACCGAGAAACTCTGAAACTATACGGATCGCCACTCTATGTAGTATATTCTAGCTCGATGGATTACACACTTTCTTGCAGTGAGGTGTTCTTTCTTCCCTAACGTAAGTTGTATTTTCACAATAGTCAAGTTGTATCCGATACTGAATTGGTGCAAAAGGCTAGTAGTAACAGCAGGTACGTAGTTAACATGTTCCGCTCATCTTCGTAATTCCCGATTCACACGTAAAAACATTTTCATGACATTCTCAAATGTTTGTCGTGAAAATGTAGTATGAGCATTTTCCATATTTTTTCAATAATATAATCAATTTACTTAAAGACAGAGCTCTCAATAAATTGGCAGTCTTTTAGTTGAATTTCCTGAACGTGTTGTAAAAGCAAGCCTCATAATATGTATGAGCAACTAAAAGTTTGTGAATTTTCAAGACTTTATTTGTGAAAAAGCTAAGGTAGCCAAAGCGTAGGTCTCCAAATCAACTGATTTCTTCTATCACCATATTACCTATTATTCCTTTGTAATTGTAATAATAAGTAGAACTATTTCTGTTCATTAGTTGTTCTTAACACATTCTTACGTCAGGTGATCATCCAAGAATCGTACAATTTACATGTTTTTAAAAGGAGAATGTTTCTTAGATCCTTTCCTCATTTACATTTGAATTGTAAAACGTTGTCTTTACGAGTTATGAATAAAAATTCCCAGTTGATGTGAAAACAACTAAACACATGAGTATTGGATTTGCTGATTTTAATTTAAAATATATTATTATATTCTCTGCACAGCATTTTACACTGTCATCGATCCTGGATAAAACAAATTATTACATTTTCTGCTGCTACTTCTAATAGACGGCTGAAAATAATGACATGACACGTACCGCTTACGCCAGGAGCTCATAATCCCCTTTGGCGTCATTGCACGGAACGTGTTTGACATATCGCGCAGCGCAGCGATCAAATTTCAACATATTCACGGGAAATTATTCAAAGAAAGGACAAAACAGAAGGTCATGCGTTCTCAGGAAAGTACAATGAAGCAACACGTGAAATATCAGACGACTAATGTATCGCAAGAATTCAGGAACATAAAATTGCCGTGGCTTGGATCTCACAGATATATATTTACCTCTCCCGGCTTAACTAATATAAGTAAACTTGGGTATAATTCATTATGTAACGACCAACCAGTGGTGGTAAAGTTGGTTCATACCAGTGGTTGGTTGATACCAGTTGGTTCATACACTAGATCAGAGTCAATCAGAGTTCAGAGCGGACCATATACATCTGTACAACACCAACTCGCTCAAGCGAGAATCGGTGAACTAGTTTTTCATTTTTGAAATTTTTCGCAAACGAGCCGGTTGGTTACCGTTGGATCCTTCCTCGTCGACCTATCGTTGTATATTCACGTGCTGTTCGTAGGCTGTTAACGCCATATCGCAGTCAGTGAATTAGAGAAATGAAGTGATTTTACTGCTGTTTGAAGTCTGAAGCGTGCATTTTGGCTTCGAGAAGATGATGCGTGCGTAACAAATTAGTGGAATTTTTTTAATGTTCATGTTCAGTTGCATATCCCTTGTATTGGAGCAAGCGAGGTGGCATCCACTGCAGCTATGGGTGTAATTGGTAAGATTTTTTAATAGAATATTACTAGAATATAGTTTTAAAGAATATATTTTATAGTTTTAATAGAATAATAGTTCGATGGAGGCTATGATACCAGCATTTTTTAATTTTCAGATCCTTGTACACTGGCAGCTTTTCAAAGTGAAAATGGTAAGTCTTTTGTATGTTTGTAAAATGCAAAAAGAAGCATGCTATTGCAAGCATAATGTATTGGGCTATAATTTGTTGATTAATACAGATTCTAGTGCTGTTGAACATGCTGCTACAGCAAGTGCCGCAGATGCCTTATTCTAGCTTGTGAAAGGTAAATATTTGCTATAATCTTTAAGAATCTCAATTATTACTTTGTTGCATTTATTGAGATGGGGTAGTTTCAAGTTTGTCTCCATTTTCAGATCTTTTTCACCCATGTGAGGTGTCACCTCAAGTTTTATGGACGTTTCTCATGGTATGTTCCTTTCAATATACAGTTATTAGTGCCAATTGAGGGCAAATTATAGTAAATAAAAAAACTATTTTTTGGTGATTACAGATCTTTGACTTGGACTGGTGCAAGAAGCCATTCTGGGAGATGAATCTGCGCTTCGGTGTGTGGTAAGTGCACGATATTCCTGTCTTTCTAATTTCGTAATTCTAGATGGTGAATTAAAGAAACATCTTTCTTTTTGATACAGATTTGTTTTCAGAACATTCATTTGAGGACATAGTATCTTTCTTACAATCATTTTTGCTTTTCAGATGCCTCTTCCAGAGATGGCTTCTGAAGCAATGCATATTAGACCCTACGAGTTTGACCCTAAGATGGCTTTAAATTAATATTCTCTTTGAGTAGGCAGAACTCAGAGAGATAACTTCAAAGAGTTATTGTTATATGCAGTGAATAACTTTGCTTCATTGTGCACAAAAGTTTCTGACATATTTCTTTTACGCTGACAGTTTATAAGGTATAACAAACGAGAGTTTTAAATCAGTGTGTATGTCTGTCATTGGGTACAGATCCATTATATAACTGTATTTCCCACATCTGATTTGGAAAGTTCTAATTAAATAAAATTAAAGATAAAATTAATTCTGTAAAGCATGATCATTTCTCACATTTTGGAATGCCTCTTCTATGTTAAGACACTTTATTTGAATATTATGAATACAAAGGTTTTGAGTGTCTGTTTCAGAGGCTATTTTCATGCAATTTTAGAATTTATTTAATGGCTATTATCTTGTCTGCAATTTTTATCTTTCTTATTAGTATTAATTTTTATTATTAGTATTGATATAAGTTGCTTATGTATATGTTATACTGTTCTGACATAATAGTTTCTCATGACAAAAACAATCTTGATTCAATTTATATTCTAGTATGTGTGTATCATTGTGTTTTGTTCATGTCATGCCAATTACATTCTGGATTTGAATGCTGATCTTATTAGATTGTGAATTGTTGTGAGTCGTGAATGCAATGCTTGATTCTATAGCTTCAGTTATTAGGACAATTGCCCAGTTATCAGAAGTCCCAGGCTTGGCTCCTGGTGCAATCAATGTTTGCACTTTGACAATCACTTTTCAGAATTATTATTAAATTGTGTTGCATAAGCATTGATGGAATTCCACTGTTTGTTAATCATTGTTTTTTAAGATGAATGTACTTTCACAGTGGATCCATTTTAAAAAAGCCAGGCTCTGAACTGTGAATGTGTGAGATGGGTAAATAAAATATGTCAAATATTTATTGACTAATGAAAAACATTTGCAGGTTGCACTAGTAAAGCGGTTCTCTCAGACATGCAGAGCATGCTAAAAGCTCAATTTTTTGCACTACTGCTTAAAGCGGGACAATGCTCAAATGTTCTGATAAAAACTTTGAAAAGAAAAAAAAAAAACAAAATACGTTCATGTGACCTAATCAGATCAAAAATAGAATGGCGCTTTTATCCCCTTGTATCATAATTATTTCTTTACCTGGGCAAATGTGCGGTAGTATTTTCATTTGTTTCTTTTCAATTCTGTTATTGTTTATTCATAATGCTTGTTTTATAATGTTTGTATTCCATAGGTATTAATTTGGCATATCTACAAGCAAATACTAAAGTTGCAATTATGCAGGTGTACTGTTTATTATTATAATATCAATATGCTCAATAAATACTAGATTTTACTACCTTAATTTGACTTTTTTTCTTCCATAAAAATCCTTATAATTATTATTGTGAATTTCTTAATAAATTAAGAAAGTATGGGAGTGAAATTTTAAAGTTCCAGCGTCGCTGGTTTATTTCAAATTCACCGGTTACTTCTTCGCTATTGGCTGTCCGTTCACCCAATAGAAATTATACAGAACAATGTGGCGGCACCGGAAGTTGGGCAAATATAGCTTTTCCTTTTAACATTGAGTGCCGTCTCTGATATATACTCTTTGGTTCATACAAAAATCAAATAAAGGCTCTCTTGGATCATTGCTTCCGTTTGCTCATTTCAAACGCGGAGAGGTACCGGAACGCCGTCCCAGTGCGTTCGCCCTGAAATCAATCCTTGGACCACGGGCATCCTTTGGCATTCTATCTGACAACACTGCAAACCTGAAGGTCAGGGGTCCTATTCCGGTCGCAAATTGTCAATGCTTTCCACGATCTTTCCGTCATATATATATATATATATATATATATATATATATATATATATATATATATACGATAGTCTTCCTTTTAAAGTTTGCTTGCTTGCTATTAGATGCCAAAACATTGTTGGCATTGTGGCACTCTGTAGTGGTTTCCATGCATCAAGTAAAGAAGATTGTTTTTTGTCTTAAATTTTCGAATGATAGTGAAAGAAGGTCTCTATAAATAATTTTTTTTTAAATCTCGAGCTAAACATCGAGTCGTCAAATGCATAAAACATTGTAATAACTTTTAAAAAAAGCTAGGGAAGAAGAGAAGAAATGTTTTTAAATTAAAATATATATAGTGTCCTTGATGTAATTTTTCGATTGAATAAATTCCCACTCTTATTTTGGAAGTTTACAAAAGCAATTCAGAAACACTTTTTGCAATAAAAGATTTATCTAACGGTTTACATTTAATTCGAGTTACGTCATTTAGGACGTTGTGCATAGGATATATATATATATATATATATATATATATATATATATATATATATATATATATATACAGAGTGCCACAATGCCAACAATGTTTTCGCATCCAATAGCAAGCAAGCAAACTTTAATAGGAAGAAATAGAATGTATGAAAAAAGTTACGTTGGTGTTCACAAATATATTCACCCGGCGGCGGTCGCAATATATCTGTGAGACCCAAGCAATGTTCCTGCTTATTATTGTGATGTTGAAGCCGTCTGATATTTCATGTATTCCTTCATAATACTTTTCTGAGATCGCCCGGCCTTTTATTTTTATTCTTTCGCTGAATAATTTTCCGTGGGCATGTTGAAATTTGATCGCTCCACTGCGTGATATTTGTCTTAAACATTACGTGTACTGAGACCTATGCATTCTGAGCTCCTGACGTAAGCATTTCGTGTCATGGCTTTATTTTCAGCTGTGTCCATGAGAAGTGCAAACAGAAAATGTAATAATTTGTCTTATCTTAGATCGACTGACATAATTTCTTCGCAAAGAGAAAAATGATGTTCATGAGACGTCTATAGAAATATGAAAACACTGCAAAACGGATACAGGACAGACACTAAATATTTTTGTAAAACATTTAAAATATGTGTATGTTGATTACTTGCCAAAATCAACTGTGTATATTATTTGTCAATTTTTACTTTTCTTACCAAACGTATTCAGACAAGATTTCTGCATTAAAGAATTCATTAACAATTGCATTGGCGGACATGTACAACCTAAATATAATACATATTTTAGTAAGTGGAGCTTTAGATCATTCGCATTCACAAAAATTTCAAGCTATGTCAGAGATACATTGTGGGCACTGGTTTGAGTCTTACCTATTGCGTGTACTTCCGGGTTAAGGTCACAAAAATCACTGCAATAAAATAAACAAGTTCACGCGCTATTCATGAAAATTTGACTCCTCAGCTGGCATTATTTTTTTTATCTCGAACTGTTGACTTTTCGGTCTCTTGGAATTCGTGTTAACGAGGATTTACTTACTAGGATAAATCGTTTTTAATTAAAAATATTCCAGCAACATAATTCATCTTCTATTTAACTCTCCATAAATGTAAATAAATAGAGATCCTTAGTTCAAACCCAAGTTGGATGTTTTATTTTCTTAATAAGAGAAAGAAAGACAAAATTCATGTTCACAATGAGCGTTAATTGCTTGAGTTAATACCCTAATAACCTACAAGCAAAGTGACGTTACAAACACATTTTAAGTTGGCAACATTCATTTATGAAGTAGTATAGTGATATTTGCCAACACTTTTTCGAGGTTACTACGCTGAAAGATAATTCCAGAATGATAGATATTTTCAAAGAAGATGGCATTTAATGACAGAGAATTTATTGCAAAAATTGATAAGATAATATATAAGTAACATATTTATAACGATTAGTTCTGTTCACTATTATGAGTTTTTTTACATTTATTATACCACAACATTATTGAGTTTTATTTATTTTTCTGAAAAAACCTTATCAATGTTTTTCAAACATTTATATTTTTCAAACATTTTGAATATTTTTCAATTATTATATTGTTTCAATAGTACTAACGATATTATTGGATAGTTTATTTAAAGAGTATAGATTGTTTTCGTACTATCGAGGATTAACGCGCTCTACTCAAAGAGGGAAGGTTGAGATGTTCTAAACACAACACTGAGTCCGTTGGTCGGCTGTGGCGCTGTCAACCAATCAGGAGCGTGAACGTCAATGTGGTGACATTCAAGCCCCCGATCGGATGACGGCGTCACAACTGTTCAAATATTAAAGGAATTAAGGTTTTCATGGTGGCGATAGCATAAATGCTTGCAGCTTTCAAAGCAATCTTGAGGCGAAGATTGGCTGCTTGAAGTAGCTTCCAAATCAACTGAAAAAATACTATTTTGGAAATAAATAAATTAATACTTTACAATTAAAATATTTTTTTTAAATTTAAAATTCGATTGCAGGTGCATCAACTTTTTGCATTTGTTCGGGCAATATAATTTCAAAATTTTCACGCTTTACTAACTTAAGGTTTGGAATTATAGCCTCTTTGAGAGTGTTCATTTGCTTTATCTGCGGGTAATTTACTATGGCAACTCACATGTTCGTGGGATATAATCTTTTTACCGGGCCAGGCCAACAGGGTTGAAGAAATGAGGGTAGACAAGAAAAAAATACTAATATTTATTAATCGTCACGGGAATGTAATTACATATCATCGCTTCTAAACTGCAATTATTAATATTTTTGGTAAGTTATTCTGGAATTTTACTTTTAAAGAAAGCAAGGGTTATGGGCGTTCCAGGTTTCAATTAAATGACATAGTGATGTAGTTGATTTTTCTTTTTTAGAAGCCCTGCATCATTTCCGCAAACAGCAGAAAGTGGAGCTTGGATAAAATTAATCCAGATAATCCGTGGCATAACACAGTGTCTTTCAGGAATCAGAATGAATTTAAATTTTTCCTTGTGAAAAGATAAATGGAATTAGTATTTAAGAGTTGCAGCACATACTCCCTATAAGGTACACAAATGGTCAAGCCTAGTAATTATTGTTCAGTTTCTTCTTCATTTTTTGCGCAAGCAAAATTAAATTTTTAAAGAGAAATTAGGAATATAGGAATTTTTTTCAGCAATTTATTGAAAACTAGAGGTATTCTATCAATGAAGGGTCCCTACATATCAAATTCCTTATTTTATAACAACTCCATTAATATGAATAGTGGAATAAAAATTTAATCTTCTTTAAATACTAAATTAAGCGTGGCAGCAACGGTTTCAGCAGGACGTTTTTTCTTCATAATAATGGGAGGAATTGAACATCTTTGCTTGACGTTGGACCATTGTAATTTTTGTCGTATCAATGTTATAAGATATCTCGTGTGGTTTGATATGTGGAAATAGAATTTACTTCCATGGAATCCATGCCATTTTTTGGCTCATGCTGGGTCACATTATCTACCCCATGGGCCTTTAAAAATGAAAGTGAGATGCATTATAATTTTACAAATCACACTCTAATTCCATAATTTTTCTCTAATTACACCTAATTACATAATCAACTACTCTAATTACATTAATTAAGTAAATTTTCTGGTTTTACAACTCAAACATAGCGACTTCAGGATAAAGAAAGTTTGGAGAAATCTTCGGGAAGGTACTCCATAAAAAATAATCGGTGGTCCTTCAAGTAAAGAAAAATATATCCCGCGAAGTTGGAGAAAGGTAACATTTGCCGATTGGATTGATCCCCGGATTTTAGGGTGGACGGTTCCTTTGTTTCCTTTTATGATTCATTATTTCTCATATTTCCACAGATTATTTTGTAGCGTGGTTCACTTTGAATGCACTTGTTGAAATGCTGCGAGAATCATTTTTCTGGCATTGAATTAGTTTTCTTAGTGCAACCTAAATCGGATCAACCGCCGGGATTGATTATGGTACATGAATTTAACGGAATAATATATTTGGATTTGTATTTGGGCAAAAAATGTCCACATTTAAATCTGTCTCAAGGGAGAAGCCAACGGATAGGCGACTTTTGGTTAGTGGCTAATACAGCTGCAGCTGATTTTATTCCACGTTCAACAAACGCGATTCGTGGTGCCATACGATGTCAACGGGACTATTTCATATCACATAGATTAATAACGTCAATTCATGCAATCATTGTACTTTAATACTTTTAACCGCCGTACGCTGTAGCAATACGACAACACGTAAAATCTTAAATTTGTTAAGATCACAATACACTCTTGCAACTGACAGTGAATACGCATGCCGAGAAGATCATTTCCTAAGTAAGACTGCAGCCAAAGTGTGTTTCTATTCATTCTGTGCAAGTTGTTCCGATTTTTGGAGTAAAAAATAATACTCTATTGTATCTGTTTGTGCGTATTGAGATAAAATAAATGTAAGTATAATGTGCAACGCGATAGTAAAAATGGACTAGAGGTAGTAGTTTTCTGAGCTGATTTACCTATTCAGAGCAATTTCAAAAAAGGTGTTGAATATTAATGGGTTTTCATCTCACTTTGCCGTATCTTTTACCACTAGAACAAAAAAACCGATATTTATTTTTTGAAGGTAAATATCATTAAATATTTTTTTGAAAATTACTTAAAATTTAAAAGAACTGGAGAAGAAAATAGTAATTGATAGAAATTTAGTAACAATCGTTAAACGTTTTGCCTCATTAGAAAAACAACGCCCTGCCGTTTTTCTAATCGCCCGCAAACATTTTATTTCTTTATTTTGCTCTGGAAAAACCAAAATCTATTTTTCAACCTTTTCTTACTTGTAGCAATAATAACATATCAGAATTACTTAGAAATAATGTTCTCGCAGCAAAGTGTGCATTTTCACAAACTTCAGTTGATTGTAAATTTATTGATGTATGTGTTTATTCAATTTGGCAATAATTATGAAATTATATAAAATTGGTTTAGAGCATCGTTCCATAATATGATATTGAAATTATCTGACAAATCTGAAGAAACTAAACGTAATTAAAAATGTAATAACCAAAATAATTTTCAGGCGTAATAGTTATAGTACTTAATTATACTATATAGATGACAATAAACGCCATATTGCTTTATCTTTTTTTTGTTCCCAAGATTACGAAAAGGTTACTTTTATTAACTTGATTCAGCACGTCGTTAATATATGCATTAGCTGCGATTTGTTTACATTATGTATTTATTGATTACATGTGCTTCAAATAATGTCATGTACATTTTCTCGAAAACTCCACAGTTTTCCTGTTAAAATTAGCATCAATATCCCTGAACACCTTGATACTGAAATCTATTCCTGAATTCATAACTATTGCGTCTTCTCTCCCGCCCTCGTCAATTTCATCTGTAGATCCAAAATAGCGTGACTACCTGACTTTCACATGAATAACCACCCCTAGAAGCCCGTGTTAGCCATCCTTAGAGGCAATTTTTGAATTACCCATTTCTTGCTTAATGGAACTGGCAACTAGATACTCCATACGTTTTGCAAACACACTGGACCGTATCTAACGTATAGAAACACGAATAACTTATCTGTCGTCGTTCCGTTAAATTGATTTTTCGTCAAAACTATTGGAACGTTTCGAAAAATGAGACAATTGAGAACTGACTGAGTGTTGCTTTGTAATAAGATTACGACTCTGTCAGTTCACCCACAAAAACGTGGTGATTCGGCGTGGTCAAGGTGTGTGGGGACCGCAGTTGTGGGACCGCGGCGCGAGGCGCGATGCCGCCCCGCGCCGATCAGGCTTGCGAGGGCTTGTTTATTGCACTTCGAATAAAATGTCTCAGACGTGACTGGCCCATTAATAATTTTAAACACATGTGTGAAAAATTTCTTCGGCGCAGCGAATAGCACATCATTTTGAACATTTTTCAATTCGTTATTGCACTAGCAACCTGTCGTTACCGTGGGAAACAAATCATAGAGTTCACTGGAAATTTCCTTATCCATCGTACTTCAACTTCGGAAAAAGCTCACTGACAAGAAAACCTGCCAACTGCAATTGTGCTTGGAACAATCTTCCTTCCACTATAAAATTAGTAAGAACATTTCTAAATTTAAAACAAGAAGACACTAAACGGGATTCTGAAATAATAACTATACTTTCTCATATTTCTCTCTCTCTCCCTCTTGCCTTCCTCCTCTCTGTTCCTCTCTCTTTTTCTTTCTTTCTCTCTTTCATCCTCTCTCCTCTCTTTGGATCATGAAATCCGTCAGTGACCTT
Organism: Gryllus bimaculatus; assembly: GCA_017312745.1. NCBI lineage: Eukaryota > Metazoa > Arthropoda > Insecta > Orthoptera > Gryllidae > Gryllus > Gryllus bimaculatus. The sequence goes on from BOPP01000037.1 coordinate 263,689, forward strand.
TGTTTCCACCTCTCTCTTTTAATTTTTCATTCTAGATTACTTTTTTTCTTTGCCTGTAATTTTAACGCATTAATAATTATTGAACTTCCAAAAAATGACAAATCTCTGTGGACAAACAAAAATATCGTTTGTCTTTTTATTTAATTTTTTGCATTTACACTTATTAAATTACCTTTAGCATTACCTTATCCAATATTTTGATTCGTCCATAATCTAAGCTATTTGCTTTTAAAACCTATTGCACACTCCCTCAATCATTTTTAAAGTAACGCATGAAGATTCAACATTTAACTCATACATTTCTTTTTATTATAGTACACACCATGTGTGCATAATTATGTATTATGAGTACGTGGTTATAATTTGTATACTTTTGCTCATTATATGTGTACGTGCATTTGCCCACATGTGTTTGAATCAAAATGTTATAATTCATAGTGCTTTTAATTTTGTCTCGATGTGTTTACTAATTTGCAATCTTTATATTTATTTCATTTCTTATAACCTTTGCCATGTGTTAAGATATAATATTCAAATTCAAAATATTTCCGTTTCTTTTTGTATTTTGGGTGCACTGAAGATTACTTATTTGTATTGTATTTTTGCAGAGTATGTGTGTTTTGGCTGAAGCGCGCATCTCGAGTTGAGGTTTTACCTGGGTTTACCAATCGCTTAATGCGCATGCCAGGATGGCCCTTGTTTGCAGCAAGTAATTAATGGTTGGCTTACGGTGAGAGATGTTGGTGTCGGGTTTTCAATCTTGGGGAATTATTTCTAAATTAGTAAACATTTCCTAAATTTTCCCTTTCCTTTTATAGTTTCGGGGTTTAAAGTTGAAAAACTTTTCTAAAGTGGAATTCATCGTATATCTCGTTTTTAATAATTTTTTTACTGAAATTTAATAACGAATAGGTTAATAATAATTCTCAATTATTAATTACGAAATACATTTTTCCCAATATTTTCTAATTCCTCTAAGGCTGTGATCTCTTGACTCCCCAATGTTGGTTTTTGCCTCGTCATGCTGACGATATTTCCTCCGCTTTATATTTTTTTTGGAAGGAATGAACAAATTCGTACGCAAATCTTAATTCATTCAAAACCTCTTTGAAATAATTAATAGTACTTATTAACATTTCAGCTGACGTTAAAAACAGCTCCTGTAACCTTTCACGTCACAAAATAAACTCCTCCAATCCTCTTCTTACCTAACTTTGCTGAGTTTACACAAATTATAATGTCTCAAAATTTGAGTAAAATCTCGCAGCGTTTCTTAATTTAATACATCCAACATGAAATATTAATTTAATCTTACAAATGCTGTGAGAGGAATAGTCCCTTTTATCAACTCCTTCCTACCCTCGCTTTCATTCCTGTCATCAGTTTGAGAAAACCTCTCATGCAAATTGCATATGTATTCTCTTTGAATGACCTTTTTATCATGAACCCTATAGTATTAACGTTTTTGTTTGAAAGTGGTCAGCGGCGAAGCGCAGGCTTAATGGCCTGAGACTCCGCCACCAATTAAACACATTTATTTATTTATTTGACTATACGTATGTATACCGAAAGTAAAAAAGCCACGGAATTTACACCAAATTCGACGGGCAGCGAAAGAGTGTGTGGCGTGAGAGAAAGAGACAGTGTGTGATGAGTGAGAGGGCAGCAGTGTGCGGAGAGGAGTGAGAGTGTGAGAGAGAGACCAAAATTTAAAATGCGATTACTCGTGTACTGATATTGACTACTAAATTTAGGTACTTGGGTTTTACATTTCAAAGAGAGAGAATCTCTGATTGAAACGCGTTAATCAGAGTCGTTATTATGGATTATTTGATCAGCGACAACGGATAGTTGTACCCTATGTCAATAAAAAATTGAGTAAGAGATGACCCACTGTATTTTATTTAGATTATTATTTAACACATAAGCGTAATTTAGTGAAGGTCAATTTTGAGAAGCCAAGGAACAAAGAATATTAAAAAATATGACTGATATTATACCACTCGTTTTCTTGAGCCGTCATCTCTTTTTGCAGAAAGAGTGGGGAATTGTTACGACCGCGACTACAGAGGTTTTTAGTTTCTACAACCTCTGTATAAGCACATGCCATTGTGTTAGATCGTATTGTTTATATTATACATTCAATATGAGCACTTTTTTGCATCCTTGAATAGATTAACAACTATTCTCACGTAAATATTGCATGAATTTATTTTAGTATTCATTATTAGGCTATTTACACACTCCCATGCTCCGTCGAATTCGTATTTTCGTGATATTTCAATACATCAAAGCTCGTAACAATGCAAGTTAAATTACATGTTCACACGTAATATGTAATTTTACACACACACACCACATATATATAATATATATATAAATATATATATATATATATATATATATATATATATATATATAGTATATATAACACACGAGTGGTTTACATCTGGCGATGTTTCTCGGTTCCTCTTTTCCAGCCTTCTCTACCCATTACATCATCCTCTGTCAGATTTCTAGTTGCCATATCTCTCAGTATTCCTTGTTTCCATGGGGTTGATAGTCTGCCCCGTCGTCTTCTGAACGGAAGTATCCATTTATACACCTGTTCAATTCTGGTATTCTCAGCAGATTTCCTACCACTGAAGCTGTTTTCGTTCTACAGTATCTATTATATTCTTTTGAATTTCCATTTTCTCTTTTATTTCCTCATTGCGTATGTGGTGTAAACGAGATATTCTGCAACTTCGGCTCAAAATGTCCATTTGAATCGCCAATAATCTCTTTTTCGTTTTTTGGGTTAATTCCAATACTTCCGAGTCATATGTGACAATGCTTTATATTAAGGTATTGTATATATTTTTCTTTGATAATTGGGGGAGTATCACAGAATTGGATGTAGCATATTAATGACTCGTTTCCCTTGATTTATCTTATTATTTCTATCATTATTACTTGTGCCCTCTTTTGAAACTGTAAAGACCAAATATTTAAAATTATCACATAATTGTATTTTATCATTTCCAATGTGAAGAACATTTCCATATTCTCCTCTTACCATGTACTTCGTTTTGGACACATTTATTTGCCATCCCCATGTTTCAAATTCCCGTTTAACTTTTCTAAACATATAGCTAGTATCCTGCTCATCCTCAGCCATGATAAATAGATTATCTACAAAAACTCTAATATCCAGTGTTGATTCTCCAATTTGCATTCCCATCTAATTGCATTTCCTCCTCCGTTCTCTCAGAGCTTCGAAAATGAACATGTTAAAAAGAGTTAGGCACCTCTGTCTCAATCCTACTTTCACAACACCTTCACTGTCTTTATACATTTTCTTAATGGTGTTAACTAATTTGAAATTACATTTTTGTTCCAAAACTCTAAAACGTTTCCTAATAGGAATACTGCCATATGCATTTTCGAGGCCAACAAACAATAAATGAGAATCTCTTCCACGGGCTTTCCTTTTTTCTAAAATTTGTTGGATGCAGAAAATGTTATCTACACATGAACGGCCAACCGTAAAGCCGCTTGGTTCTTCCAGATTTTCTATCCCTGACTCTATTCTTCCTTTAATTTTTCGCCTCCGTACAGTTTACTAATTGCACTTGTGACATTAATGCCTCTATAGTTTTCACATATTTCTTTATTGCCTTTTTTATAAATTGGTATAATTTCTGCTTTTTCCCATTCTTGAGGAATTTCTTCTTGATGAATGAGACATTTATAAAATAGATTTACAAAAATTTCTTTCATTTGATCCGGACTGTTTTAACAGTTCACCCGGTATTCCTCCTGGGCCTGGAGATCTCTTATTTTTCATTCCCTTCAGAGCGTTATTTAGTTCTTTTAGAGTTATTTTTGGGATATCATCCTGTATTTATACATTATCTGCATTATAACTTATGTACTTGTATTCTGCTCTATCCTTTCTCAGAAGTTCTGGAAAATATGTGGCCCACTGTTTAATACTGATTGATGACATTCTGTATTTACATGACACATCTGTTTTTAGTTCTTTTATTGCTTTCCATGCCTCTCTAGATCCATTGCTTCCCATTACAGAAATAGATATAATAATAATAATAATATTAATAATAATAATAATAATAATAATACGAACGTTGAAGTAACTTTTTATTTCAAATTATTAGATGGGTGAGTTTGGTCCCCAAGTTACGCCAACGATTAGAATTGTGTTTCGGAAACGATAATTCCAATAACTGTAAAATCTGAAGTCATTGCGAACTTTTTTGGGACGAACAAATTTTAATACACACATTTACTTCCAATTATTATGATTCCTGGTAATCTGAGAAATTTTCCAATTCCTCGCTCGAATCTGAAAGGATATTTATAATAATGTCATTGATCGACATTTGAATTCAATCTTTCCTCCTACATTCTTCTTCCAGATTCTGCTCGTGTAAGCAGTCCTGAAAGTCCTTTCGTTATGTGCCATCACATGAAATACCCTTTATTTCCAGCCATTTAATCATTTGCAATTTCGTGTCATATCTGGACGGTAGTTTGTCGCACTGCCTGCAGTGATATGAAGCGTTGTCCAACATGATAACTGAAGCAGGAGGGAGATGAACACGATAACTGAAGCAGGAGGGATTGAACTTGTGATCGAAACCGCTTTTCAAAAGTCTCTGAAATCATTGTGCGTATTAGTCTCCACTTTGCTTCAAATATGAATTGAGCTTCCGGGATGAAACCCTTTTTTCAACCCAATGTTGATATCACTATTTTTTATGCACTGCCTCATCCAGTAACACCAATTACGTCGCTTTTTTGCCAATATTTGCCGACAGTTAAATTGGTGTCGAACCATGACTCATCCAAATAAAATACCTCTATGTTTTCTTCCCTCAAGTGCTTCATTTTCCCAATATATCGCGCTCTCATTCACAATGTCTGCTCTTTCCAGGAGCAGAGTTCTGTTATTTTGGACTCTCTTCCAAATGTTGCACCCCAATTCCAGCTGATCGTTTCACGCATCACAGCCAAGATATGATTTATATTTGGGACGACTTCTGAACGACGTAAAAATGTTCAATCGTGTCCCTGATGACGCGCTTGCCGAAGACAATTTTGCTACGATTTCTTGTTTAAATACAAGAAGAAAATAACAGTCCATTAGATATTTATAATAATTGTAGGAGTTATAAAAAACTTTCTTCAATATACCAAATTGTGATGAAATTTAAGATACAATAAGCGGTGGCGTAGCGTGATAAAATCAAATTTATTAACAGCAACACCTCGGCAGATGTAACTCGAAGTAGTAAATCCCAAAATTAGTCGGGATCTCTCTTTTCTGAGGCTCTGTTGCCATTTTCCTGGTTGGCAGGACGCTTACTCTTTGCAACTTCTGCCTTCAATTCGGAAAGGTCAGAATATAAGGATCAAGAAATATATTTTCTACTTCTCATTAATCCTTCTCTTATATTTTTCCCTCGGATGGGTGGTAAGTAACTAATTTGTATTCCTTCTCGCTACTCCACTGATAGTGAACAATTTATGACTATTTGTGCACGATTTCTTCAGCTCTCATTTCGCTACGCGTGAGTAGTTTCGTCGGAATGAAATCGAACCATTAACACTCACAGTTCAACAGGCTGACCCCAATTACCTTTGCAACTTCCCGCGTTGCTCCAAATCATGACGTTTGATGTGGAGTTTGCAAAAGTTGTTGAAATATACTTTTATGGAATTGAACGGGTAATTCTTTCAAAGTATTCTTCGTTAGATCTTTTTTTCCACATTTGCAGTTCTTTGTAAGTAATACAAACAGTAGTTAGTAATACAAAAATGTTAACGCGTGTTTAATAGTGCCTTTCAGTACATTTAACCTGGTATTACAAAGTCAATCAAGCGAGGACTATAGGAGACACCCCCTGTACCCCGTGTTACGTTTACGAATTATGATTAAATATGAGGAGATTACAGAGCTGTAGAAAACGCGTTTAAATTTCACGCATACGTTACCTATTTTTGCCAGGTGTCTCCGGAGTATTATTAGGGTTTCTTGATTTTTCAGCTTTTATTATCTTTATAGTGGATTTACTAACGCTTTTATAAGCAGAGGCCCGTTTCAATGATTGGGAATGTTATGAAGTGGTGAATGTGTCTTTTTTCACCATCGCTTCGCTGTGAGGAGCTCTCTGCTTCCAGAACGTGATGCAGAGGCGGGCCTTAGTGTTTGTCAGTTACGCACCTTTCGCACATCTCCGCAACTCTGGCTATTATTTTTCTCTCTCCTCTATGAAATGCCCTACACACTTGTTGGGAGGAGTTTGAGGTGTCCTGTGAGGGACCTTGTCCTAACTTTGCCATTTTACGAAATCGTTATTTACAAATCGTAATATGTGTTAAATAAATACAATTAATAAATATCTTTCAAAAAGTATTACACCTTATCTTGTTTTGTTTATATTGTATATTTGTGAAAATGCAACTATGCGGAATTTGTAATTATGAAAATTGTGAGATCTACACGTTTTGCGCTTTGGCTGTTATCCTCAGCAAAGCCATTAGCGTACAACATTATGTAAAATTGTACCCATAAATTTGCAACCTATTAAAGTGATATAAAGACAAAATTTTGAAAGTAGTATCAGGGGCTCCCGCGGCCACTATCGCTTCGCTGTGAGGAGCTCTCTGCTTCCAGAACGTGATGCCGAGGCGGGCCTTAGTGTTTGTCAGTTACGCATCTTCGTACAAATACTTGGGTCTGTGTTTGTGCCATTCGTGTGGGTGTAGGAGACGGTACTCGGGGAGCTCACTCATTGGTCATTCCGACGGTTACCGGTCAGGGCAACGGATTGGAGTTGTATTAGGATGCAGGTGTTATTGAGAATGTACCCCGTGATGTACCCCATGCCACAAACATCCTGAACAATCGGGGAGCGCATCCAACACAATGTAATGAACACTTGTCTCTCGTGCAAGCTCCTCCGCCTCCCGAGGCGGTTAGGTATGACAGAACATGATATGTGTTGCATGTAAACAATCTACTTATGGCACTTTAATTTACATATTACTTATTACTTCAACAGAAATGAAAATAAAGACTCGTTCTGAAAGCATTGGAGTATTTTCTGGTATTGGATAATCTGGTAGGATAATATTTAAGATTACCCGCACGCGAGCGACGCCGCGAAGTTTTGTAGTCTGCACCGTTTGAGATTATGAACACATGGAGAGCTTTCATCACAGAAATCATATAGGAATTGAATTTGCAAATAATATCAAGTTGGCATCTCTATAATGTAGAGATTTTGTGCTGTGTGTCGGGGAGAAAACAAATTGGGAATTGCATCGACAAAATTGATCATCAAGTTCTTAATTTAGCGAAGGAAATGTATGGAAGTCCGGATCTCGGATAGGTTTTTACAATAAGAGGCCGTCCATAAACTACATCACGCTTCAGACAACTGCAATCCCCTAGTGTGACGTACTAAATTAATAATTAATGTCAACCTCCCCGCCCACTAAACAAGTTATATATTGTGTCGTTATGGGATTGTGCTACCCCATATGTGTGAACACCCACAGGCAGTGAGGATAGCAGGCGCGGAAAGCAGAGGTTCTTAAACGCGCGGCCCAGTATCCGTTGCCCGTACTAGACGGTGGTGAACTAGCGAGCAACGTTTTCCTTGTGGAGGGTTGAGAGAGGGGAAGCAACCCCACCGCTGAAAAATTTCCCGAGGCGTCGGGCGATATATACGCGAACCCGCAAGCGGGAGCTCTCTTTTTCTTGCCACCACTCGTCGAGTAAGCAGCTCTTCTCTTTGGGTTCCCGATCACCGAGCCAGCAACACTTTGATCACCGCTCGCCGAGCCAACACTTTCGTGAACATTAGTTTAGATATTGTTTGTCGCTGCAACGACTACTAGGTAGGAGTATTCGGTGTCGAACAGACGTTCTAGTCAGTCGTCCGCGAGATAGTGCAGATTCAGTAAAGTATTCCTTCAATTAACGACACGGGAAGTAAAAGTTACCCGTTGTGAGAGAAGCATTAAAAGTTCTGGTTTAGTAAAGTAGAAGTAGCAACGAGCGAGGAACTTGCACGAGTATTCGGCGAAGTGCCAGTGACATTTTCGCAACGTGGGCGTGGTCAGAGGTGCCGGTAGCAGACGAGGAGGAAGAAGAGGCCGAGGACCCAGACGCATGAGGAAGAAGACGGAACGGCTAGGAAGAAGAACGGAAAAGGACGCAAGAAGACAACGTAGACGGCAGAGGCGAATCCCGTCTCTTTACGACGCAGAAGCTGGGACCAAGCGACGTCGACGCAGAGACCAGCGTGCGACCATCAAGGCCAAAACTGGGAAGTCCACGAGGTAACGGTTAGGGCGCGAAAAATAGGTCAAGTTCACGTCGGCTGGGAAAATTAGTATAAGAAAGTGTTAAGAAATTGAGGACACGGGTGGCAACGAATTGCAGTATCGTAGTAGGAGACATTTTGACACACTATTACCTGTATAAAATATTACACTTAGGACATTTATTATTCAGTTTTTTTTCAGCCACAGTAAAATTGTAAATAAGAATAGTGCACTTGCACACATTTTTTCTTTGCATGTAATATTTTGAGCAGGAGAATGTGAATTGAATTTTGGTTTCATGTGCAATGTAAACAGAATAGCATAGACTTAGATACATTTTATTTTCCAAGGGAATTCCCAGTGGAGATTAGGGTAATCATTTCAGAGTCTCAATTTTGTGTGTTAAATTATATGTGTTCATTCATATGTGTGTGTGTTGTAAAGGTTTCCATTTGTGTTCTGCTCATTCTTTGTAAAGATGTGATTCTATATTTTTTGTTTTTATCTCTCAATCTTTGTGATTTTATTGTGTCAAGGATTCAACCTTTCTCGCACCCTGAAGATCCTGCTCCCTAGATTTTTTAAGCTCGCTCACGAGCAAAATCTTGGTAACACGCTTACGGCTCATGCATGCTGCTGTTGAAGGTGCTGAGTTTGGGCATAGGTGGGTTAGCTAGAATATAATTATATATATATATATAATATATATATATATATATATATATATATATATATATATATATATATATATATATCAGCGAGCACGGGACATGCCCCAGCAATCCCAGGCAGCGAGCCTCAGCAAACAGCAGCGCCTGCTATTAAGTGCAGCACCTGCTTGGTTTATATTTTTCGACATGTGACAATTATAGGCAAATTATTGGTATGAGTTGGACCTTCGAAATTGTAAATGTGCACAATAACACGTTGGTGCACAATAAAAACATTACCTCTAGTGTATTTTTAGGACGTAACATTTTTTTGTAATCAAACTTTATCAGAGCAATTGGCGCTATATTGTCTTTTGAAGAGGTATAACTATTGTTTTTTATTCGTACGTGAGAGTTTAATTTCGTCCCGTCATCTTTGACAGGATACTCCTAGTTTAAACATATCTTGTCTTCACCTTTAGTGTATGAGATCTATGAAAAATCTGCCTGTGCTTTGTTTTAGCACAAGAGCGCAAACACGAATACGAGACCTAGGCGGAGCACGGCAAAGTTAATTGGGAATGGATCCTAGGGGAGCGGTGGTTACCATTAGTCATTTCAATTCATTCATTCATTTCATTTCATTCGTTATCATCCCTTTCATTCATCCCTTCTGAGCATACCTCTTATAAGCACGAATGGCTTGTGGCAGATTGATGTCGAGTTCCTTCATGAGGAAGCGGCGCGTGCCACGCAGCGCGTCCTTGAAGAAGGCCTCAGGTATGAGGTTCTCCAAATGGTAGGAGAATCCCTCGCGGTCCTCTGGTCTAAGCCGTTTCTCCATATCCAGGAAGCGGTTGTTCGCGAAGTCCCAGTTTTGCAGGAGGAAAAACGAAAGCTTCGTCATGGCCGAGTAGATTCGGCGCTGCAGGCGAATCAACCTGCGACATAGTGGTGCACCGTGACTGTGCTAGTGGGAATAGACGCGCCCTAAAATTAGAAAAGGACACAAAGTCGCATGCATCAGGAAGTAGGGTTGTACATAATGAGGAAGTAACAGACCCAACACCCGAGTTAGGAGCCCTCCCAACATTTCATGAGTTGTGGAACAATGCACAACCACCAACACCGATAAACTCAAAGGCCTGCCACAAGCAACACAGAAACAATAGTTCCAAGAGAGATAAGGTTTTACAGCTGGAAAATAATATCAACGCCATTTTAATATACTTCATATTTTGTCAAAATTTCGCAAATGTGTATTTTTAGTATATATTCATTCGTTAATATTTACATTACGCACGTTTAAGACGCAGTCGCCAGAGAGAACGGCTGTGCCGATACGGACAGAAACGACATGAATGTTGTTAGTGAAATACAGTTATAAAATGTGAATGTCTAAATTCTATGTGATAAAAACAATTGGTTGCAGATCAACCGTAGATGTCGCGTAAGGCGTAGGACTCTAAGAAAAGAGGAATAATTGGCACCGGTAGTGGGCGATAGCCAAGTGTCGCAATAGATCTAACTCGAACGTAAATAGAACAGAAATTCATCATGGTATAATACAGGGATATGGTTATGTAAATAATGGGGCATCATCCCGTGGATGACAGGGGAGGTGGTGACAACTTAGCGGTCATTTTATTTCCATGGCTGAATAAATCGTGTTCAAAGACAAAAATAAAATCATAATATAAATGATGGCAAATTAATGAAGCATATGGGTCATTGCAGAGATTGAGACTTATTGGTAATGGGAGTTATGGAAGAGATGCAATTGGTTAACTAAACTGATTCAATTATAATAATTTAAACGGCAATATTGTAGGGTAGGTATTAGAAATGCGATCGCATAAGTAAAGTATAAATATAAAGGTAATTGAAAATGATTGAATCTGATCACCAGACACGATTAAATCACGTGCTATTAATACTAAATGTTTTTCGTTTTTAAAGGTTTTTTTGAGCACAGTTAGTTCATGCGATCAATAGAATTACCACTATTGATCCATACATATTTTTTGCCCCAAATTAATTATTAATAATTTTATACGTGCTTATAGGATCATCTGCATGATTACAAACGCCATCAAAAGAGGGTCAAGGTGAGTACGGTCCATGTATATATATATATATATATATATATATATATATATATATATATATATATATATAGTGACCGTACACATTCCTCCACACAAAAAAAATCGGCTGAGGATCCGACCTTGCGCTGGACGTTAGCTGTGTGAAGGGAATCGGCACTTCTCGAAAGTGCTTCTGAGGGGCTCCGTGTAAATGTACGCGCGCAAGAGTACCCTCAAGTTGCAACAGCGAAATCTTTACTGCATTTTTTAATAAAAACAATGCGCGTAGCTCCAGGTTTTACACTTCTATAACATAATTATTTAAATCATATATATTTTAGTACGACCATTACGTAAACAAAAAACTTGCGTAAGGTAAAAAAATGTCCTTTAGGCGGCAATAGATGGCATCTGGGAAGACGGTAAGGGAATACCGAAATGTTAACCCAAACTAAAGAGATTAGAAAACTACTAGTTCTAGCAAGTCTAAACCATTCTGTAGCACCAATTACATTTTCGTGCCTATTTGTAAATACAGAGGAATACGCGTTGTTCAGAGAATGTAGATTTGGAGATTTCAACAGAAATAAAGGTTTATATTCATTTCCAAAACAATGCTTTTTTCAAAACTCTAATTAGTATTTTGGGCTTAGTATCCTCGTCTTCTTTTAACAAATAGTCGTTTAACTTAATGTTGAATGAAATATGGGCAATTTTCAAAATATTTAATAGTATTGGTGCTACAGAAAGATAATTATTGAAAGCACAAAAGAATAGAGCAAAATGGCTTTTATGTCATCTTATACAGTATATTGATCACTATCCCTACCAAGAGTTTTAAAAAATCGGAGCTGATTATGAGAAATTCCTTTTTTTTGTTGCACATATTTCAACCCGCGGAACCTACTGATATTTTTTAAAACGCACATTAACTTATTGAAAGAATTTACTATGGAGAAGAAATTTTATTTAAAAAACTTCTATATTCAATTTTCTATTTGTAGCAACACGTGTAAAACATTTCAAACTTTTCGATAATTCGGAGTAAGCAGGTATAATTGGATCTATTCCACCATCATATGTGTATTTCACTCTATTCTTACAAGAAATTTGAATAAAAATTGTTGAAACCTTTTTTGAGAAAGTTTTAATAATATCTCAAAGGTGTCATAATACGTAATTACGTATGTATACGAAAAAGTACCTTATGGTACTAAAAATTGGCACAAACTATCTCGAATTAGTTTTTAACGACTTTGGTCTGGGCTAACTTTTCAGTATTGCCCCAATTCCTTGCCAACTGCTATCTCGCCTCCAAAAAGCACTTCCACTCACAAATGCAATAATGTATACAAAATGCTGGAAATCTGGATATGAAAATAATACATTTCTGTAGTTTTGGGATCAAACAAAAAAGTACAGTAAATAATTTTTGTTCATTTAAAAAAATGTACGTAGCATATAATTTGCGAATTATTTGGATCCGTTTTGAAAAAATGGCGATTGAGTGTTTGCTCAAAATAAGATCAAAATTACGCATTTTTACAGAAAAACTCACAAACGGCTCAAAATTGTTTTCTTCAAATTTTTACAATATTACTTAGATAGAAATAAAATGTGGCTTTAAGAATATTATAGAAGAGTAAACACTGGTTCTTTACGCAAATTTTGTTTGAAAAGTTGGAGTCAGAGATTTTTGAGAAAATGGAGTTAAGCGTTTCTGAAACTGGCTCAAACGTTTGAGCTCAATTTATCAAAAAACGTTTGGGTTTTCGCCTTCATTGGTTATACATGATGAGATGATCTATTATTCGTTCAGAAACAAATATCTCAAACTAGTGACAAATTAATTTGAAGATGGACCTAGAATCATATCTGTGCTTTTCAAGAGTACTTTCTATTCGATCAATTAAGGCATTTGAATCCATTAAATGAAAATCGTATTTTACCATTCTCATACATATTTTTAGAATACGGTACTGGGCTCACTGAAAATTCATCGACTTCGGGGAGAGCCAAAAAGGGTCAAGAAGAGATATAAGAAGGTAAGGAGAAAGGGAGAACGCGTGGGGAATCGCCCTACTGCATCCCGCGGTCTGTCTTCCTTCACCCCCACTTCCCATCTTATCCACTTTCAGATTGATTGAATTATTGGTTATTCCGTGCGCGTCAACTGATGAGGTCATTAGTACCATAAGTGCAGCACATTTTTGTCGCGGGAGCTGGCGATGAACTTCCCCGCTGCATGTCGAGATCCGGCGCCGACCTACCCGTCGGCTTGCGGGATTTTCCCAACAAGGTGTCCCCCATCAACGGTGCACCGCCCCAGACGGAACAAACTTTAAACTCATTGGTCTCTTTGCGTGTGTGGTAATGTTCTGCATGTAAGCATAAGTGAATATACAAAAGGGATGAGTATAGGACGAGGAGGAAGGAAAGATCCGTGGCTCGTTTGTTAAAGTACAGCTCCGACATCCGCTTGGTGTTAATCAGAGAAACCGTTGAAAATTATAAATTATAGTCCCCTCTCGCTAGAATTCTCCGCCAGGCATTGGTTGAATTAGACCCAGCTCTCTAGCTAGTGTCGAAAAGCATTCGGGACTCGAACCGTAGAACCTCCCAGTCAGAGGCACTGCAGTGATTTCTGCAGTGACCTCGAGCTACCTAAGTCGATAATCTTCTTTCAGTTTTCGTTACCTGAGAAGGCTTAGCCGTTTCGTTCATACGGTGTTTCGGAAGGAGTAAACATTTAACGTTTCTATTAATAAGTAGCGCAAATAGATACTCCAGGGAAACCTCGGACACTGGTGAACGTGCACTATCTTGGGAATTGTGAATGTGAAGTCATAGGAACAAGAAAATGCTTGTGATAGGAAGTCTTAGTTCTATTTTGCACACACTTTCAGGCGAGGATGCCGCCCCGACGACGGCAGTGGTAGCAAGGTCTGTGCGGGCGACGGCGCCAGGCCCGTCCGTGAGTAGGGTGTGCTTACACAGGCCGACACTTGCATCCCGCGCTGATAATTAACCAGTGCTGCACTCACATGGGTTTGCGGCCGGTGGCGGAGAGCAGAGCGTCGCCTACCACCGCTGGGACCAGATGGAACAAGAAGAACTGCACGAGGAAGAGCAGGTAGTTGCTGGTCATGCGGCCGCATGGGTGATACAGGGTGTCCGAGAAGGGAAGCTCGGCGCCGGCTTCGTACGCGATGTCGATGAGGCGGCCCTGGGTGATACGCTGCATCCCCGCCTGCGCGCTCTGGTACACGAGCGGCGGCCCCAGCCTGCGCAGCCACACACCGCACACCCTTCAGCATTCAGAGCGCAGTGGCCAGGTTAAAGGATTGATTATGAATATATTTGTTCATAAAGAAAAATTAACATAGAAATAAACTAGTAGTGTTACAGAATGGCACAGACTTTCTCGTATTAGTTAATTTTCTAATTTCTTCTGTTTGACCTAGCTTTTCGGTCTCGTCACAAACTTTTACAAGCTGCCATTTGTCGACGCCCAAAGTTCATTTTCTTGCAATTTTGTGTTTTCGAAAAACTTCATTTATAACCATTTGAAGCACATTTACTCACAAGTACAATATTGTTTACAAATAGCTGGAAATTTGCATATCAACGGCGTAAGAAATCTTTTACAAAATGTACTTTATATGACTTTATTCAAAGCACGTGTAGCCATAAATACAATAATGTGGACAAATTTCCGCTAATATAAATATTACTCAATTGGTCATAATATTGCACGAAAACAGGTAATTTTTTTAAATGTTAATGACCTTAATGAAAGAACTCACGATGGGGAACAAATTGTATTACAAGAACATATCTTTATCTTCAATTTGGAAATGTGGGAAGACGCCGCAAAAAATTCAAAATTTCGCAATTTTCGGAAATTTAGAGCTAACCGTGAAAATATTACCTATATCACCTTTGTAAGTGTGTTTTACTCTAAACTTACAAGAAATTTAAAGACAAAAATTGGATCCATTTTTTTAAAAAAACTTTGAAAATTTCCAGGGGACTCATGTAAATAACCCGCAATTTTGAACAACGTTTTTCAAAATCACACCGGCTTGAGTGAAACCAGAGAATATTAATTTTGGAAAAAATCGTACGTATGGTTTAGGCACTAGTGGTGTCACTGACTAACGGACGGACAGATATATGGACGTTTTGCCGTCAATTGGTTTTTCGGTATCAAGGGCTCACAAATCAGGTATTCAGGCTACAAAATGTGTTAGAGGATTTTTTCTTGATTTAGCAACTGAATTTACTCACTTTTTACTTTTCAAGGCCCAGCAATGATTTTTTCTGCTGAAACTCCGAAGTTTTTTCGCGCAGCGTTACATAACTCATTAGTATTGCACGTCTACAGTAGATACTGATTGATTACATATGCCATAGAGAGCGGTGAGCGGGATATAGGCCCGCTTATTGCAGGAAACGAATGTACAAGCGGGGAAGAACATAACTATTGTGTAATAGATGTGTGCAAATAAGAAATAAAACAAGGTGTATTGCAATACAGCGTTGTCCAAAGGACTTTCTAACGGTATTAATAACTACTTTTCTTCGCGGTAATACTTCTCTACCGTAGTTATAATTAATTTACTGCCATAACGCAATATCACATACCTAAGTGGATTAGTTTTTTTTGCAGACTTCACAGAAACATCAATTCTCTCACATCTCAGAATTGGTCGGATGCTGTTAGACATTAGCACTATTCGTGCATCCTTGGGTATGTGTTCTGGCTCCAACTTTCAAATTTACTTGTTCCTAATTCTACAATCTGCAAATGAATGAAATATACACACACACCATTTCAACTAACCACCTTAACACCCACTCAGGCAGCTCGGAAGAGATGCATAATAAAAACCCATAATGAGCTTTTATGATTTCAGGTAGAAGGATCTTTCAGGTGTGAGAAAGTGTACGCAAGATACATAAGTTGGGTAAAATCAGTGCGTATATTCTTAAGACAATTTGGCACACGTTACAAAGCACTGAGATAATAATCACGGAACATATTTGAAATCCCACAAAATACGACATAACTCCCCAAATACACTCTCTGGATCAGTAAAATACAATCCTCAGTAACACAGACACATCCTGAGCTGATAAATTTACAACGCCGCCAGCACCGTAGCCCAATACCACCAGCCAAATATTACCGTATCACACGTTTGCGAATTGTAAAGTGAAATTTCCTTCTCTCCCCCTTTTTAAACAGAACACTTTTCTATTAAATTTGCTTCTAAATTTTACAATGAGTTTTACCACACTTAGCATAGCATTCGACAATTCTCTTCAAACACTGCATCTTTCTTTCAGCGAATCATGGGGGAATAAAACATATTACATAGTCTACAAGGAATTCACTGATATCGTTTTGCTCACTCTGTTCGTTACAGTTTCTGCTTAAATATTCAGATTTCCCTCAATATTTGCCTAATGATCACAACGATCGCGCGCTTGCCGCGACGCCTGCCTCTCAAGTCCCGTTACAATGTCACTTTTTACCTTGCTCTTCATTCTCACGGCGGCTGGCTTCTCCTACCTCCGCTCGGAACGTCCGCGCCGGGGGCTCACGACCTTGGCCTAGTTCGGGCACCGCCGTCTCCTTGCTCTTCTGCATAACTACAGTCTGCGATGCCATTCGAAGCACCATCTTCTTGCGCACTCCACCAGACCCTAGTCGAATCTGTTCCAGACTTGTTTCTTGATACGCCCGTCACCAGAACAGAATAATCGTATCTTCTCTCTTCATCGCTTTTCTCGTGCGGCACACCGACGCGTTTTATTACGTTTTTACGCATGTTCAACTGAACGGCGTATTTCGTCCCAAGCATTCTCTATGGTACACTCTCACTCGAGCAAGTTTTCAAGTGGACTTGCTTGATGCCATCATACGAGATGGATGCAGTTGGTTGTGCTCTTAAATTTTGTCATTCTATCTATTTTTAGCGATTTGAATATATTTGGTTTGTTTAAGTGCTTTTATTACTTGTTGCAGGTTGACTAGATATATAATTCCGGCTAGTTTTTTTTGCTATTGCCAAGACAAACTAATATATAACAAATTTTAAACGGTTACTGAAACATTGACGAACTTAAGATTTATAAGTTGGTGATAGTGTCAAAACCTATAAAAAATTCAATTTCTTTTCGATATTATATCGCTGTGCTAATTTAATTACTGAAAGATTTTTATTATATTTCTGTGACGATTGACAATTCCGTTGATTTGAACTTCACGAGGACGGTGTATCAAACAGTTTTGAATTTTTTTTCAAAATTTAATTTGTCTATATTTTCAAGACAAATATTCAGTTAATATCATTTATCTATCTACGATAAAGTATAGTCAACTGATTTTATTAAATAGTAGCAGCTTAAATGATCAACAATCTACAGAACCACATTGCCAATTTCGTAAGTAATAGCTTTCACTCAATTTCGTAAACAACACACTTTCTCATTCTAGTATCGAATCATTTTTTTTTAATTTATTGAATACATATACACTTTCAAAATATTAAGCTAACTACTTGTTACCGTTGTGAGTATTTTGTATTTATTCCAATTTTATCAAGTACATTAAAACGCATTCGTGACAGGGAAACATCGTTTTTTACAAACTCTTTTTACTCTCTGCACTCCCAAAGCCGACTTGCTGAAAGCCTTCACACACATAAACAGTAATTTAAATCAACATATCCGAAGGTTGGAAAAGGTCTATACAGACGTTGGGTACAAGCCGGCAACACTGCAAATCTTCCCAACAGTGCACACGTGACTGCACGAAAGACACAGACATATCGTCACAACTCAAAACAAATTTAGTGTTTTAGATTACGAAACAGATTTTCCTCGCCTTCCTGATCCTCTCAACTCTTCTGTGATCGACAAATACACGCACAAACCAACGCAAAAGGGCCAGGATGCGCGTCAAAACCTAGACACGTAAAGCTGCGCATCCAAGCCCACTTGAAAACAAAGACATTCCTACTGAGCCTAAAACACAAGTACTTATTTTAGCTGACAGCCACGGTCGCAATCTTTCCTCCATTCTTAGTAGGAAGTTATTCTCCAACTACTCAGTCTCATCTATTTTTAAACCTAACGGGATGTTTGCAGACGTGACTGCAGAGTTGGACAGCCACACAAAGACATTGACCATTCAGAACACAGTCCTTATCATAGGAGGGTAGAATGACATTAATTTGGGTTGTAACTTTATACCTCCATGTAAACAAATTACAACGTGCCGCCCAAAACATTAACATTGTAGTCTCAACTAGGCTCTTCTGGTGCAATAGACCAACAATATGCGGAGAGATAAATCACGCAAACCACCAATTAAAACTGCAACTGAGGGAAACAAATTTACACTTTTTGAAATGAATTTCCTCTCAACAAAACACTTCATCCGGCATGGACTCCCCATGAACCTTGCTGGAAAACATACAATCGGCAACAAGCTTACACAACACATCTACCCCATTCCTTCGCAGTCTCCAACCAAAAATCCATCCTTTTCACCTTCCTTAGGTTCTCCACCCCCACCCTTATTTCGAACCCACTTACCTCCTCCTCTGATACTTCTCCCGTTTCTCCCACTCCCACTACCAATTCTCTTACACCTAATGCCTCACAATCTGTCACTGCAGGGACACACTACAACCTTCGACCACACACTCGAGGTAAAAATGGAGTAAATATACAGCAATTACGGTCAGATGCAGTAGAAAACCATCCGTGTATTTGCAAAAGATAAACATACTGCACTATAATGTTCAATCCCTTTCAAATAAAACTGAGTTTATCGAAGTAGCTCTACCGAGCGATTTAACTCGGATGTTCTTTGCTTTACAGAACATTGGTTATTTCATAATGAACTTAGCAATTTCCAAATTCCAAACTTTTACCTCGTAGTCTCTTATTGTAGAGAAAAGGAATCACATAAAGGTCTTCCATTTACGCTAGAAATAATATCGATTCTATATCCTTGGCGGAATTAAATGTGTATTCCGTTGAAAATGGTTTTGAAATATCTGTAGTACATTTCCTACGCTAAAAATTATATTACTTTGCATCTACAGGTCTCCAGCAAAGAGAGCAGTAGATTATATAATATTCTTAAAAACACTGGAGATAACACTAAATAAAGTCAGCAATCGCTCTTTTGAATCCATTGTTGTATACGGAGATTTGAACATTGATTTTCTGGTCGAATCTTACGAGAGAGAGCAATTTCTCAACTTAATTCATTCCTTCCTTTTAGATATTACAATAAATGTACGTACACGGATCACACTATATTCAAAGAAAGCTTAACAAACCACTAATCGATATGAAATTGAAACAAAAGATTCAGGAAACAGTGATCACAATGCACAAATTCTTACCATTATAAGAAATGCGAACACAGCACAATAAATAATACACTTATGAATACATTATTTACTAAAAGTAAAATAAAATTATTCATCAATTACTTGCCGCAAGAGTCATGAGACGCGGTTTACAACTGTTGATACAAACTATAAATTCAATTCTTATTTGTTCAACGCTTCCATTTCATTTTAAAACTTGTTTTCCTCTTCAAAGTGGAAATTAAATATTTCACGGAAAAGCAATTCTTGGATAACACAAGGGATTAGGACATAATGTTAAAACAAACGAATTCTTTCTTTCATTTCTAAGCATCATAATGTTTCTCGAGGTTTCCTCTTCTACTTTAAAAAATAGGAATCATTTTAAGAAAAGTAATACGGCAGGCTAAAATCATGAAACAGGACCAGGATATTTTGAATTCAAATAATAAAACAAAAGCAATGTGGAATATAGTAAAAAATTCCACCAAATCAACTAGAAACCTTGTAGAGAATATTGTTTTAAAAGTTAACGAAAGAAATGTGAACGATCCGGCAACAGTGGCCAGCCTCTTTAACCAATACTTTTCGAGAATTGCTGCCGATCTCAGTAAGGGTCTTCAGCCACAAAATTCAGCATTAGACGTTTCCCCAAATATTTTAGGCACGATGTTTGTTTCCGAAACTTCTTCTCATGAAATTCTGAAAATAATCGGCAGACTAAAAAATAAATATTCGGCCGGTTAGATGAATTTCCGGATTGTTTGTTAAAGACGCGTGCCCGCCACTACACACCCGTTAACTCACATATTTAATGTATCATAATGCACAGTAATTTTTCCACATCTTTTTAAAAGAGCTAAAATAAAGCCGCTTTTCAAAAAGGCAACAAAAATGAAATTAAAAATTATCGGTCAATTTCTTTCTTGTCGGTTTTTTAAACTATTAAAGAACACGGCGCGTTTTCAGATTGCCAACATGGCTTTCGAAAATCAAAATCTACAGAAACTGCTATATTTTCTTCTCTTAAAGATATCGCCTCTTTCATGGATCAAAACGCAGCACCTATTGGATTATTTTTAGATCTTTCAAAAGCCTTTGACGTCATTGGTCATAACTAGAGTTGCCACCTTGCCAATTCCAGAAAACCGGAGACCGCTGCGACCGGGGGGGGGGGTCACTGAAATCTAAAAAGAAATTGACGCAGACTTTTATTTATTTCTTTAAAATATATTTACATATCTTTGGTTTCTAGTGATCTATAAATAATTAACATTTATTCAAAATAGTGTTACACTTTGCTAACATTCTACTTTTTCCAGCTATACTTTTCGTTGCTCAGAGCTTTTTTAGCAGATATTTGCTCAGGTTTTTTAAGAAAATCAATAAATTGATCACAAGTCAAGTCGTAGTTCAATTTTACAAATAACTCAGATTTTACGAGGCTTAGATTTAATTTGTTTCGATTATCGGTCCAAACATTTAAATATTATCGAAAAAATCCTCTCAACAGGAGCATTGCGTACTGAGATAAATAATTTTTTTCCGACAAGTTTAGGCAACTCTGTAAATATTTTATCACCTGATGCAAACACCTTCACCCATTTTTTATCTGTCGGCTCGTCAAGATCTTTGATTGCAGGCACTATTTTGGAGAGTAGCTGAATTTCGTCGTATAAAGCATCTTCATCGATATGGAGACCCAAAATCTTTGCAGAATCAATAAAATCATAGTACGATGGTTCCTTTTTCAAATTGATGATAGAGAAGTACTGAAACGGACTTTTTTCAAAATCGTACCATTTTTCAAGATATGTGATTGCTTTTGCATAAACTTGTAAAGCTTCTTTTTCGAATTTTACCATTCCGAATTTCTCTGGACCCAAGTTTTTTTAAAACGGATGCAATATAGCATTCCCGGGGGATTATTATTGAAACTGTTACGCGATGCGATTCTCGCATAATCACTACGGGGGTGTCTCTGATATGTGTAGAAAGAAAGAGACACCGGATGGCGATAACACGAGAATCGCAAGACCAATTTTCATGTTCTGCTCTTTATCTTTCTAATAGAGAAGGAAAGGACAGATTTCTGATGAAATAGAAAAAGCTTTAAATTTTAAGTTGAAAAATCTATTTATTTTGTAAAAAAATTGAAAATGCATTGAAATTGGAAAAAATGGAGATAATTTTTCAAAAACCGGAGGCCGGAGATGAAGCTCAAAAACCGGAGTCTCCGGCCTAAAACCGGAGAGGTGGCAACCCACTCATAACATTTTACTCTCAAAATTACCTTCGTATGGAATTCGTGGTGCTGCTCCAGAGTGGTTATATTAGTAGCTTAAACAACGATCTCAGAGAGTAGAAATACCTTACTGGAATAATGGAACAATGTACACACCTTTCTGATTCTTTGCCAATTGCATGTGTAGTCCCGCAGGGATCGACGTTAGGTCCTATCCTCTTCCTACTATACGTAAACCATATGCCCTCGACGATTAGAAACGGAAGAACAGTTCTCTTTTTGCGGATGATACTAATATTCTTTGCAATAAAGAAACAATAAATAGTATATCTGATATTGTACAATAAATAGTACAATATAAGATATTTTAAATTGGTTCCATAATAAATTAATAGTGAAATAAAATAAAACTGTTTCAATGCAGTTTTCCGTTTCAAATAAACAGCTTTGCACTCCACTGAAAATGAAACGGTGTGACATTGACTGATGTTAAGGTAACAAATTTTTTAGGTCTTTCAATTCATTTAAACCTTAAATATAACGTTCATGTAAATGAATTGAACACTAAATTAAGTTCTTTATACTACGCATTCAGAATTCTTTCAAATTCAGTGAGCCTACACACTATTCTTTGTGTATATTTCGCGTATGTTCATTCCCCCCTGAGATATGGCATACTATTCTGGAGATATACATCTTATAGTTCCCAGACTTTTCGATTACAATAACGAATTGTACGAATAATAAGCAAATCCCACGTGATTCTTGTAAGCCTCTCTTTATTCAACTAGGTATTTTACCATTATCTTGCCTCTCCATATATGAACCAGTGGTTTTTGTCAAAAATGACATACTTAAGGGCGGGAATATATTTTCAGCAAACGCCTATTCTATAACTACAACACTCGACGTAGAAATCATATTCATTAGGTGACAGTACTCGTATCAGCAGCCCACTACAAAAAAATCACATATAATAAATGAACATTATTTTACAACACCTTGCCAGATGTCATAAAACGATTAACTTCGTTACAAAAGTTGAAAAAAAAATGTTTCTCCTGCATTTCTGTTTCTATACAACAGACTATACCGAGCATCCAAAAGGAAAGTTATATTAATTTTAACAAAGACATTTAATGTATAATATATCATTTGTATAATTGTAAAGAACCTGTAACAGGTATCGTACTTCAGCTTCTGGGTCAATGACCCCCATCTCGATCAGGTTTTTGTCCAGTTTCCCTGATCCTCGAGCAATGCTGATATGGCCCGTTTTGCTTCTGGTCATAAATGTAACTTCAAATTAACTTCTCCCCATAGCACGTCACTTACAGTTTTTAACTGTTTTTGACGTAAATAAATAAACAAATAAACAAGTGACCAAGCTAATAGAACGCACTGGTAGACCATTCGTAGAGGGAGAATTTGTTAAAAAATGCCTTGTTTCTGATGCCAAAGATATGTGATCAGAGAAGCCGATTAATTTAGTATAGTGAGTCTTTTAGGATCTACCATTACACGGAAAATTAAATAAATGGGAGACGATTCGCATCAGCATTTGCAAAACTCTACAGAAATCTTTCATATTTTTCCTTGGCACTCAGGAAAAGCAATGAAGTTCGTGATTCTGCACAACTACTAATTTTTATTCCTGGGACGAATGATTACTTCGAAGTCACAGAAGAGCTTGCTATACTGCAAAGCGTCTAAGGAACAACTATAGTAGATGATATCTATGAAAAGGATTGCCAAACTGAATGATTTTTGCTGGACTGGGCTAAACTAGCCAGCTTGACAACTGAAGAAAGGAGTAATTTCTCGCATTTACCAAGAGATGGACTAACCTAACCATTCTCATTCAATACCCATACATTGCCTCATACACCGACAGGCGCTATGTAGTAAATCACGGACCGTGTTATGAAAATTGTGGTATCTTGTGATAACTTCATTAGAGCTCATGCACTAAGCCACAACTTCAGGAATGTTGACTATAAAAATGTTCTGTATCACACAGAAGTTCGATGGCTGAGTCGAGAGAGAGTTTTGATACGTTTCTATAACGTACTTTCGAAGATTACAACTTTTCTGCTTTCAAAAGACAAATAAGTACCAGAGCTCAATGATGCAGAATGGAAATGGCACATTGTCTTTCTACAGATGTAACAGAGCCAGAGTCATAGACTCAATGTACGCGAGTGATGTGTCACATCCCCTAATTTTTCATCACTTAAAAATATTTTCAGTATTGCATTTTACTTTCTTCCGTAAGTATCTCTTTTTGTTTCCGATTTAGTTCCCTCGCTGGATGTGACGTGCCGAGCAACATCTCTCAAACGACCTCGCTGTATTGGCAATGTTATTGAACCACGGCCATGCTCTGTATGCAAGCTGCGTGGTTTCGACTGCCGGAGGTGTGACATTGCCTTTCACATCACAGGCTTGTGATTTCTCATTGGCGGTTGTGTATCCTCTCCCAATAACCCTCCGCACCACCTCCTCTGATGCAGTCATAATTTGTCCGCGGGCCTGGGATTATCAGACATCACGTGCCACGATTGTGAACCCCGAAGCAGGGCGCAGACTTTCTCTACAGCTCCTACAAGTCTGTCAACTATGTCTAAGTACATTTCAACCTGATTACATACAGCTGGGTAGCTCGATGTGAGTTAGAAGACCTGATAAACGATGGCACTCCCTTCATATAAAGAAATAGTACGATAGGGAGAGTCCGTGAAGTCGAAATAGTCCGAGCGTTGTTATTTCGATCCATGTGTGTCGTGTGTTGTAGCGTAACCGCTGTTTTGCTCTTAATGTGCGTTAAATAAACAACTTTGTCAAAATAGTGATCCGTTAAAGAGAATCGTGAATTAGAAATGTGACGCGAAAGAATAAAACATTTTTGTGTGTGAAAGGATGCGACACAGCGAACTCGACCTGTTCATTTGTTGCAGTGGATGAGTGCCAGGGAACTCGTGGTAGTGAAATGATTGTGCTGTAGACAAGATGATTCAAATTCCTTTTAGATCTTTTTCCTATTCGGATAAACTTAAATCAATTAGTGATGGACAACCATTAAATATCACCACAGAACTGAAGAATTATGTGCGTCAATTCAGTGGTGTGATATATGAAAGTGATCATTGGATTTGCGGATGTGAGATTCAAAACAAAATGTAATTTTGGACGATCTTCGGACTAGCCCTCAATTCAAGAGAATGGGACCGCTGTATTTGCCAGAATACAGCTGTGAATAGATCTCGAGTTCAAAAATTAGGTATGTGATTTTTTATGGTTCATTTTTTAGTTTTTTCTGTTAATGTACGTTAGTGCACACAATGAGAAAATTGGTGTTTTTTAAGGAAGATTCAGAAGGTACCTAATTTGCAAAATAACTTCTAAAATACTTTAGAGTAAAGTAGAATGACGTAGACTTTAAATATTTAGAATTATGTGTTCAACCTGTAATATTATAATCGCATCCCCATGTCTACTATCCAGGAGACGCCACTGAACAGAGCAATTCATCAATTTCAATGCGCAACTTCAAAGAAAGGGTACGATCATCTTTGATATGCAATCACATGTCAAAGCATTTTAAGTAAACTTAGGTCTCCTCATCAAAGAAGTGAAGGAGGAAAACTTCTGCCATCTCCCCATAACTCAAACTCTGTTAACAGAAAAAACATTGGTTGCATTATCAAAGAAAGCATGTGTGAATTCACAGGAAACATTGGCAAAAGGAATTTTAATTTAGATTTAAAGAGCTTCATCTCCATGAACAGGACATGCAGCTTTTCCGTAACCCATTTTCTTTTGACATTGAAAATGTGGATAAAATTTAACAAATGGATCTGGTTGAAGTGCAGAATTGTGACTCCCTGAAAGACGCATTTAACTTAACCCCTTCAGACCTAGGGTGCATAATTATGCCCATCAATGTTCCATGCATTCTGTAAAATGTACGTGTTACGGCATGGAGGACTATACAAGAGGAGGTGAAACTCGCTGTTTGAGAGTATGGACTAGAGGATCCGCTAGCATCGTTTCCATGTGGCGGCATCTATTTTAAGGTTCACGCGTAATTTCAAACGTTACGGCAGGACGCGGTGCGAGCTAACGAAACTTCTGCCATTCATTTCATTCTTGAATTTCATTTCTTCCTGGTGGAGAAGGTGTTGCACATGGCAACCTGTTTGTTTGTGAGCGATGTTTGGTGGTGTACTTTGTTATCAAGCGTTGCAGATCACGATAGCTTCAGGATGGCCAACGCTGTTCGACAGGATAAAGGAAAAAAGTTTCGTCACTTTTCCGGCTGAACCGGAAATGTGAGTGAAATATTTCGAGTAATGTTAATGAGCTAATGTAGTTGAATGGGAAATAAATTACTGCATGTTGCATTTGAATGTTTTATCAAATTCATAAAATAATTGCTTTTGGCAGCCATAGGGTCCCAAGTTGATCTGGAGTTTAGGGTGGCACGGTTTCTTTCGTTCACTGATTCGGTTCACTATTTTTCGTGATTCACAAGATTATAATTGCGCGGTTCACTTCAGTCACTATAGAATAATTCTGCTGTCATTGATTAATTTTCTTAAGTCAAAGCATAAATACATACACAATATGACTATGAATCAATGCCATATGGAGCTATACATTTACGCGGTTAATCCGGCGTTTAGGGTGGCTCGGGTCCTTTGGTTCACTGATTCGGTTTACTAGAGGGGAATTGACTCACTAAACTGAATCCTTGTTTACTATTCGCGTGTTATGTCCATTGTGTTATCGCAATAAATATAATTTCTATTTCACAATCACATGCTACTTAAACTGTCATTACTACTCAAAGCCAATATTTTATTACTAAATTATATTACTAAAATTATTATCTACCTAATACATTTTTATACTCTCTAGAATTCGTAGTATTGCAGTAAACAATCGGTCTCAATGGTTGTCAAAGAGTAAAAACGTTTTCACATTTTGAGACAATTACAGAGTGAGATAACTGGACAGATAACAATTAAATTATTACCTCATTGTGTTATTAACCACTATGCCATACAGTGAAGTATTCTGCTCTGTATTATTTCTTACGGTTGAATTTAACACTATTAGTATTGCTGTTGAATTTACAATCATTGATAGTTTCATTATTTTTTAAACAAGTATTGAAGAGTTTATTACATCGAAACTAAATTTCATTATGATAAACATGATGAAGCAATAAAATATATTTTTAACAAAAACTCTCAACCTTAAAAAAATTGAAGACATTGAAAAAGTGTATGAAAAAAAGTAATGTATCTCAGTGACAATGATGAAAGAGATACATTTCAACTGCATTCCAATCCCCAAACATATAGAGGTGTAGGTGCTGACTCAATAGGCCCTGAGGGCGTAGAGTAATTCAAAAGCCGATTTGGCTACTGACTAAGGTCCAACACCAGTCACTTACACATAGCAGTAAAACGCGAAATGCGTGCGAACTGCAACACAATGTACACAAACCTTCGGCTAAGCCGAAAAAAACAAACAAAAAACAATAGACCCTCGAGATATAGAAGACCTGATGAAGCTGACGCTTATGACAGGGATAGTTCTGAGGGGGAATTTTACAGAAAAGAATATAAGTTGGAGGAATGGAAAATGTATAAATTCAAATATACCTTATTTTGCTAATACGGATACGAGTGAAACATGGTAATGTATGTTACATGTTTCAAAAAATATATAGGTGATTCTGAATTTGAAAAAATGACAGAATTCACCAATGGTCACCAAAGTAGTCACTGAAGTTCAAACCAACAGATTCATCAGAAAGACTATTTTTAGCCAACAGTTTGCTACGGGAACACTCAAATGGACGTTGCAGATCACATTCCCCACCTCGATAATAAGAAGGAAAGTGGTGAAAATGACAAAGTCGTAACAGAAAACACATTCCTACTCTGACAAATGCAATATGCATCTTTGCATTAAAAAAGAAATGTTCATGCAATATGCATCTTTGCATTAAAAGAGGTTATGGATGAGTACAAAACTCACCCTTTTTGATAATTTATACAGGTGAACATATCTAAATATTTTTGGTATTTGTAAACTTATGTAAATAAATAATATGTAAATGTAAAATATTGGCAGTTACTAACATTTTTCTCCGTTTTCTAAATAAAAACGCATAACACAGTGTTCTGTTACATGTAATGTATTGCAACCATCCAGACGTAATGAGCAGAATTATGCACACCATTTTTTCAAAAAGTGAAAACAAGAAAATTCTAAAAATCTTATTAGTACAAAATAATAGTAGTTCAAAAAGATAAAGTACAAAATAAATCAGGTCTGAAAGGATTAAGCAGTCTTTATAATTTCTATACATCTCACCCCTCTAAGATCCTCATCTCAGGAACCATGTAACCAAAATTTGCAACCATCTTTGACAGCACTTAAAAAGTTTGAGAACCCCTAATATAACCTTGTTCAGTGACAGACATTTTGCCGTCAATCGAATTTTCGGTATCAAGGACTCACAAAACGTGAATTCTGATTACACCATGTGTTAGAGTATTTCTTTCTAAATTTAGCAAATGGACACACTTTTTCTTTACCAAGGCTATGCAATATGAGCTTTTCAGCCGAAAATTCGCCGTTCTTTCCCGCAGAAATTACATTCTCTCTTCTCTTTTTGCGAAACTTGCGAACTTTCTCTCTTCTGCGAAAGTGGTATGATAAATTAAATTTGAGCTATTTTTGAGAGAATTATAAAAATTATTAGGCTTTGTGTAAAGAATCCATCGAAATCAAAATATCCGGTTCAAACTCGCAGGGCCTTGAGTTCGTTCAGATCGATCGAAGAATAACAATTTTAGAGAATATTTGCATAACAGTTTTGTGCTTATGTTGGCACCAATTGTCTTATGAAGAAATTTATTACTCATATAGAAACAGGATTTATTCTCTTTCTGATATCAGGGCCCCACAACAAGAGTTTGTCTGTCGAAAATCGCTGTTTTGCAGTTGTTTTAGAATATGTTCTGCATACTGCATAAAGAGTATGCAATGAAGTAAAATCATAGGTATTCTACGGAATCTCACCCCTTCCTGGCGACCTCGCAGCTGCACAAGACAATTCCCTTGACGACGATGTCACAGGGAACGTAGTCGATGTAGCTGTTTGGGTCGCTGTAGCCCGTGTGCACCACGCCTTTCCCAGCACCCACCAGTAAACCCATGGGGCCGTTGAAGTTGTCGATCCAACCGGGGAACGGGTCACAGGCGGTAGCGACCACTGCAACAAGAACATGACAGTAAGAGAGATGCAGGACCTCTCGCTATTTGATTGTTTCCGAGCACCTCAGCTGTCATTTGTCACTTGTATGGCTTATTCTATGTGGGAAGATAGCGGTGATCCTCCCCGCTAGAACGCTAGAAGAATCGCCATGAAGGGGCCGTCTTTTAATACGAACCCCTCCCAGCGGGCCACCGCCCGTTTTGGGCCATCTTCAAGGCGCCAACTGGTCCTCCGACATGAGTGGGAGCGTACAGCGTGTAAAAAAAGAAGATAGGACAAGGAAGAGGTAGAAAAGATCTGGTCCGTGGTGTGTTTGATAGGGTACTGCTCCGACATTTTCTTCATATTGATCGGATAAATCACAGAAATCTACCCATCAGATGAGCTGACGGCTAGAATTCGCCCTCCGATAGATGGTGAATTGGACCTGGTTATATTCCGAATATCCGCCAGCGTAGGACTCGAATTCTAGAACCGCTCAGACAGAAGATATATGCATACTGCATGGATCTTTGTAGCTTAATTAAATGGCGTTTTTTACCTTTGGACTATACTTTAGGGAAATGTTCGACAGCATTCAATATACTCGTATTCCTGTTTTACATACTTAAAAGTGTTAAAGAATGTTTTAGTATAATAAAAAATCTATCATATAACATATTTATGAGAGAAAAGACAAGTACTTTACTACATCGCATTATATTTATAACATAGAAAACATTAAGTGTGTACTTTAACTGTTTCTGAAGAAAATGCACTTAAGAGAACTGCGCTTTCACTTCTCTTTGCAACTGTATATATAAAATATTTTACGGCAAAAAAAATCATGCATCTTTAATACCATACATTCAAAATTTAAAATGCCATACAATTGTCATTATCTATTAAATATACCTTTCACATAAATTAAAGAGTTTAACAGTAAACTAGAATTTGATCTCTCGAGAAATGCCAATTAGCCAAAGAAAACTGAAATAGAAACTATCTCCGGCAGAAACAAGTGAAAAAGAAAATGACTCTTGAAGAGAACATATTTCGTCTAGAAGAATTGAGCCCCATCTACTTCATGAAGAAATTCAGAAGAAAGTTAGATTATTGAGAAATTAAAGCAATATTTCTACACTATTCCTAAAAACAATTGAAACCACTGACGGATGGAAGCATTTAGCACGGAATAAAACTCGATTCATTCCTTAAAACGATAGAACAGAATGGTGAGAACATAGTTACAGATTGGAAAGATTATTACCAGCTTGTTACTTGAAGGGATGGCTAGCATTACGTGCAATACCTCGCTTTATTGTAGTTACAAAGTCGCTCGCGACTCTCCGAATAATGAATATGTACAGCGGTGGCGTTTTCTTTAGGCTTGCAAGTCATGTGTCAACACCCAACGAAATGAAAGAAAACTTTGAATGTATTTAGATTTTTTAATTTCTTTGGCCTTGCGTTCAATCGGCGCCATACTGGTATATGGGCAACAGCGCGTCCATGCAACGGAGGCAGAGTGGAAGCGCAGCTCTGGCCGCTGGTGAATGAATGTGTCCAACGCCTTTTGGGCGCATCGCGACGTCCCCCGCTCATGGACGAAGCTTGCGAAGGCGTTGGATCTCGATTCGACAGCTTGCTAGTGAGCAAGCGTCCGCGATTGCGATATTCTCCGTTGCGCGTTGCAGCCTTTAACAATACCTATGAAATTAGAGTTATTGTTTTGATGTAGATAATGAAAAGGTGGTACAATAGATTTTAAACAATTGTTTTCGTATCATGAAAAGAAACGAGTAATTGATAGTGGGTGATCATGTCCTAACCTAATAAGATTTCAGAAGTTAATTTTTTAACGACAACTAAAGAATGAGAAAAACGACGAGCTTTTATTTTTAAATACTTTAAAATGTATTATTTTAATATTTGCAATAGAGGTTCCCATTGTTGTTATTTTGTAACTATCATTCCCACATTCTTCCAATATTATAATTGAAAATTAAACAGGATTTTCCTACATTATTCAATTCTAAATATCTATGCAAAAATAGTAGGAGGGGATTAAACCTTTTCTCCACTGCCAACGTCAAAGATCCATAGTGAAGAGAAATTTGGAGCCTTTTTTTTAATTTAAAAAAGACGTTTATGCATTACTGTAAATTGAATTTCCAATCTCTTTTTCACAAACATCTTTTGACGTTTCGAAGAATATTATTTGGCGGTCATTTCAAGCGCTTCCACTCGCACATGTAATAATGTATACAAATCGCTGAAAATGGGTATATTAAAGACGTGATAGACATTCAAAAATACATTTCTGTAAATTTTGAAAAAACAAAAAATACAGAAATATTAATTTTATGTCATTTTCAACAGAGTAAAAACATTGACGCTATTTCTTAGAAAAGTCCCCAGAGTTAATGTAAAGTAACCGCAGAAATAAACCGTTTTTCAAAATCGTGCAAATTTTAGTCGAACCAGATCGACCGGTGGATGTACATTTTAGAAAAAATCTACATATTGTTTTGGCGCTAGTGCTGTTCACAGATGACAGACAGACAGATGTTTTGAAAAAAAAGCGTTTCAAAATCAGGGGACCCTCAAACGTGCATATCCTTTGAAATCCCGAAATATATATTCCGCCGGATTACATAACTTTCTCTGTGCTATTATCCGTTCAACCTAAGAAAAAACCGGATGTAAACAAACTGAAGAAATATTTGCGTCGCTTTACGCTTCTAATTGGACACCTCCTAGCCCAGTACTTTCGATGACGCGAGTCACATACCCCGCCAATTCAAATGGAGTAAGAGCTGTCATGTTCATGCAAGTATTTACTTAGGATCAGTCTGCTTCAGGAAGTGTTTGTCAATAACCAGATGTCGATTATTTGTATAAATTGGTTGGTCTAAAATTCGGAAGTTCTTGATCACAAATTCACAACATTGGTGTTTCGTTTCTGCACTTTTTGCCCGTTTGATGAAAGGAATGCACTTTTGACTGACCAGCACTGACTATAAAGTCTTCGTATGCTTCAATCACAGGTTTTTTATTCTCTGCAATTTGTATTCATCACTTTAGTGACCTCTTTTCGGAGTTTGAATAAGCTGGATAAGGATATTCCAGTGAACTCTGCGATTTGTTTCATCAGTAACGACGGATTCCTATGCAATAACGAATTGAAAATGTTCAGAATTAAGTGATTTTCGCTGACCCGAAGAAAGTTTCCACACTTGTGTTTAATTATTGAAAGGCCAGTCACACTCTGAGACAATCTTATACGAACTGAATAAACGAGACTCGCAGGGCGATCGGTGTTACCACGATTTTACAAGCCGCGTCCCACGCGCCTGACCCACGGTCATGGGCTAAACAGTCATAGGATCGTAATCTTATCACAAAGCAACACTCAGTCAGATCACAATTGTCTCTTTTGC
This sequence comes from Gryllus bimaculatus, assembly GCA_017312745.1. Classification (NCBI taxonomy): domain Eukaryota; kingdom Metazoa; phylum Arthropoda; class Insecta; order Orthoptera; family Gryllidae; genus Gryllus; species Gryllus bimaculatus. The sequence goes on from BOPP01000037.1 coordinate 296,126, forward strand.
CGAAACCGTCCCAATAGTTTTGACGCAAGATTCATTTACAAACGACGGCAGATTAGTTAGTTCTTATACAGAGAAATATTTACTTAAGCGTACAATAGCAGAGCTCACACTGCAAACCAGTGAGAATCATCCTAACTCGTGCATTTGTTTACATCACGATATTTCTTAAGTACGTTACGATAATACGTACGTATACAAGAAAGTAACTAGTGGTGATGCAGAGTAACACACACTTTCTCGTAGTAAAGGTTTCGAATTTCATTGGTGTGGACTGAGTTGACGGTCTTGCTCCATACTGTTGCCTTCTATCGCTGCCCAAAGTACATTTAATGACATTTTCGCAACTTTTTATTTTCCTAAAAGTAGAAGCAAAATATTACTTTAAGAGTATTAAAGAAGAGCCCTAAATAGGAGTTTTCATTGGAAAATTTGTATCCGTTTCTCAGAAAATGTGATCTAAGCGTTTCCGTAAATGCGAAATTTGAATATCTTTTTCACAGAACATTTTTGAGAAATTGAAAAACTTCATTTAAAGTTATTTGAGACACATTAACTGACAAATGCAATATTATTTACAAATCACTGGAAATGTGCATATTAAAGGCTTCAGATATATTAAAAAAATTCATATGTATAATTTTCAACAAAACAAAGAATACTTTGCAGTAAACTATGAGCCACATTAAACAGTGTAAAGCTGTTTTTGAGGAAATGGCAACTGAGCGTTTCTGATAATGCGGCAATTTAAGCTCATTTTCACAGAAAAATGTTGAGTTTTACAGAAAATCTTATGTAATTATATAACGCACTTCTACTTATAAGCAAAATAATGTACACAAATTGCCGCAAATGAAAATATTAACTATGTAAGAGACAAGTCAAAAAATTACATTTTTGTAATTCTTAAAAAACAAAAGATTAAGCAACCTGATGTTTATGTCATCTCATAGATTGCAATGAGCACGAACCGTACCAAATGCTTAAAAAACAAAATTGGAGCGGTTTTAATAAACTTTGTTTATGTCATGTTTTAAAATTGTATATAATGCACGCAATATTGCGCGAAAACTAGTAAAATTATCAAAACAATGTACATGATCTTATTGAAAGAATTAATTAAAGACAACAAATTGTATTTGAAGAAAAAATATATATTTCGTAGTTACAGGAAGACGCAGAAAAATTTTAACTTTGCCATTATCGAAAATTTAGTGTTAATAGTGAAAATTGGACCTATGGCACATTTATAAGTGTATTTTACTCTCATGTTAAAAGAACTTTAAACAAAAAATGTGGAGCCATTTTAGAGACAATTTTGAAATTGTCAGAACGGTTTAATGTAATGTATCCCCAATAATTTTAGGCGTTGAGGCTCTAGAGTGTTTGTGTGAACAGGCGGACGGACGGACGGAAAGTTGAACGGAAAGACAGATGGACGGCCAGACAGACGTTTTGAAAAAGCAAACTCTTTTTCGGTGTCAGGGGATCCAAAAACGTGTATATTTGTTGAAATCAAAATCGATTTTCTCGCAGCATTATAGTTTTCTTACATATAAGTCTGTATATACTCACGTAAAGGAGAATGTAAAAAATTACATATAAAAATTGGTTATTTATTTTTGTAACAACATAAATATAATTTATATTATAAACGGCATTGTTCTATCGTGATAAGGAAAAAAATATACATAGTGAAAATCTGCCCTCTAATCATGATGATATATACTTTTCCCATTCTTTATTTCATTGGACTATAATCTTTATTATAGTACATAACTTCCTCTTCCTACAATTTACGAAATGTCTTTCTCCTTTTCGTATTTTGCGCTGATTTGCATGCGTGGCAAATATCATTTTTAATTTCCATGTGATTTAATATTATTGTGCTTTGTCGTTATCGTTACCGATGTCCCGCCATCTTGCATCCCCAGGTCTACGTTGCAGTTTTTGCGAGCTAAAAATGTACTAATTGGAACCATTTAAAAATTACTTTTACTATTTTCCCTTCGTAAAGACAGCTTCACGGGCTCTCGCGAGGCGTAATCCCTGAACACTTGAAATTGTTCTTTATTACGCATAAAGCACTGTAGCAATTGCTAAAGCTCTTTTTAACGTTTTTTTTTCATACAGTCATAACGGTAATAGTGACGTGACCAATAGAGTTTAAGGATATCACTTTATGCCTACCACTAAAACTCGCTGATACTAGGTGTCAAGAATTGTTGTTCAGAGACGAACGTTAAAGGGCAGGTGGTTCGGGAAGCACCGAGGCCGCAGGCGCAACACCTACCCACTGACGGCCGCAAGATGCCCACGGGCAGGCGGTCCGAGTAGTGGTCCACGATGTGCTCCGCCAGGTTCTTTGTGAATGTGTATGTGTTGCAGTATGGACCCAGAATCCTAAAATCATAAAGAAACGTCTTTTAGATAGCGTATGTGTAGAACAAAGTAAGTCTTCATAGCAATTTTACAGGCTAATAAAATTAGTTATTACTATGCTGAATTTCATTAAATTCTAAACAAAGGTAGTTTTACTATGCGGACGTTTTGTTGAGCTATCCTTTGGTTAGTTGTGTTAGGAGTAGAACCAGAGGAATGGGTTACTATATTTTTTCTTAGAAAAACTAAAATCTCAAATCTATTATTCGTAGTTTGCATCGTTTACCGAACGTTAATAAATTTTTATTATTATTATTATTATTATTATTATTATTATTATTATTATTATTATTGTTATTTATATTTCATTTTAATTTTCTTCCACACGTCTAACTCGGCTACCATGAACAAAAGATACACGTTTCAACTGTCATAATCAGCACTGGATCAATGTTTAGAAACGTCACTATGTTTCAGGAGTCTAGTCTAACAATCTTATGAAGCGATATGTATAACCCCATGGTCAGTTGCAGTTCAGTCAGGAAATCATGCAGGAACGTAGGATTTTCACCAGTGGCACCTAGAATTAGTGGTACAATCTTCATCATTTTCAAGGCGCTCCATATTTCCTGTAGGAACTCGTTGCAATTCTGAACATTTTAATTTATATATTGGGCACTCAATTGCACACTCTCGGCCACGAGTCGGGTACATTTCACATTTTATATTCCATGCTGTATTCTATGACTCTTCAATATTGTCGAAAGCCGCTCGGACCAGGTCGTGGGAACTTTGGCTCTTGTCCCAGGCGACCGGCCGACCAACGTTCGTGCCACGTTCGCAATCTTCAGTTGGGCTCCTGGGCCGCTCTGAGCCACACACGTAGTGCTTCACTCCACGAAATTCATCTTTGTCCTATTAATACGTATTAATGGCGCACTTTCTATATCACAACGTATTGTAAATCACTCTTTGCTCACTTCATACTAGTCATGAATATGTATTTGTTACGCTTCCAGTATTAACAATAGAGAAATGGAGAAATATCTTTGATATTGTTCTCCATTCTTCCCAAATACTAATAACCATTCCCCAACTAAAATACGAACTCTACGACTTATCTCACCACCTCTCAAGAGTTTTCACCTGCTTCACATCCCCAAAGTACATATTTCTTTAACCCCCTTCAATGCCAAAACCCGACTGGAAAAATTGAAACATATTGTTCAAGAAAATCTACGTCTCCTCAGATATCCTCACCACCCAATACATAGACAACTCCATAGATCACCTAATCCACAACATAACACACACCGAAAAACCACATCCTATTCCAGAAATGTTCACCCCACCCTCCCTGACGAAATCCTCACGACTATACGACATATGCGATGAGTTCAAAGAGAATACAACAAATACAGACGAAACGAGGACAAACGAGTACTAAAAATGACACAGAAACTAATACGACCCACTGAAACATCACGAGACTCATAAGTATGACGACCTACTATCTGGCAAATGCAGCCCCAATAACACTCACAAAGTCATAAAAGCAGTCTGGAACCACCCCACTCCTATATCCCCTATCCTAACCAACAATAACACCCTATAACCTTTGATCTCGAAACTATCACTAATATCTTCGTCCAATCCCTAGCCGAACGCTTCCTTCCCCCAACATTACAATCCCACACAGTGTTCTTTGGAACTTCCTTGACACTTGACCCCTTCCACCCGACATGGACGACGAACGACGTGGAAGTGAAACAAATATTCAAGACGAGATACTGCAGTAAATATGCCATAAATACCCCATATGTTCAAAAATAGTTATTGACAACAGTGATCGACCAGACTTCAAATTTTAATTACCTTGGTTGTGACATCAGTTATGACACAGATAAAAGGACATAGAAAATAAAAAACTAATAAATTTCAATCAATATGTTGCGAATAATAAACAGAACACTACAAGAACAAAGCAAGGAAAGACCAAAAATAAAGTTCTATAAGACAATGCTGCTCCAGTTCCCTGTATGGAAGGGAATCGTGGATAATTGAAAAAAAGAGAGCAAAGTAAGCTCCAAGCAGCAAAGAAATGCAGATTTTCTTAGGAAAGTTAAAGGCTGCATTAAACAAGACCAGTTAGGAAATGAGGAACATCCGTACAGAACTAGATGTAAACAACATAATGAAAAGGATTCGTAGAAAACAGGGGAAAGAATGGCGGCCCGCCATATCGAAAAATGGAGGAAGAATCGATTCCACAATTAGTGATAACTACCAACCGAAGGGAATTTGAAGAGATATGCCCGACCCAGAAAGAGATGGTCTGAAGTGCAGAGCGAAGACGGAACAGGCACTTCTGCCTAATCCCTGAAATGGAGAAGAAGAAGATATGCCGTACCCGATGGAGTCCTCTCTCTCAACTCACCTACCTAACAAAAATCGCTATAGATCTGATTACCCTCACCCTGCACTCCTGCCTCAGACTGCCCTACTTCCCCAACGTCTGGAAGATCGCTCTCGTTACCATGATCCCCAAACCCGTCAAGGATCATCGGCTCCCATGTAACGACTACCATCTATCGGCTACCTATGCTAAGTAAAATATTCGAAAAAATCCTCCTCCTCCGCCTAACATCTATCCTCGATCTCATCATAAACACCACGCAATTTGGATTCCGTGAGGATCGCTTCGCGGCCCTCCAAACCCTCAACATGTCCTTGAAAATAGTCCCCCGACTCCAAAATAGAAAAGAAATCCCTTCTATTTTCACCGACCTTAGTCAAGCCTACGACACTGTCTCCCGCCTAATCCTTCTCATGAAAATCCGACCAAATATCCACGATCATATCAACGCCCTACTACAAAGTAGTCGCATGTTCCACATCCAAAACCTCTCCCAACTACCCAATCCAAGCCGGCGTCGCGCAGGGCCCTGTGCTATCCCCTATCCTATTTTCCATTTATATAAGACGGTTCACCAACATCATGAGTACAAACTTTCCTTTATGCCTACGACCTTGTCCTCCTAGCATCCTTCCGTTCCATAAATCAATCCTTATCCTACCTCCCTAATCCCTTTAAGCCTCCCAAAACTTCATTATCATAAACCCATCCAAATCCTAAGCCATTTTGTATTCCTACAAAACAAAACCATCCAACTCCGTCCCCTAACCATTGCAAACGAAACAATCCCCTGGACACCAGAAATATCCTACCTCGTCCTACCCATCTCCCGCAGGCTCCTTTGGTCCCACCACATCCACAAAATTACCGTCAAAGGAACCAGGATCACCAATACTTTATACCGCGTCCTCACCACTCCCTCAATACCAACTAAGAGAAAAATTCAAACTCGTATATCCGTCCCATCCTATCATAAGCTCATCCCACCGGATTCGCTATATCCCACACTAACAGCACAAAATAAACCCACGTAGAAAAACTACTACATCCGCCTCATCTTCCGCCTATCCATGTATACCATCTACAACTCAAAACGATCCCAAAATAAAATACCCACATCTTTGCATACCTCCACAACTCCGCAATAAACCAAATACAAAAGTACATCAACAACCCTTTAACCCTTCCTCACCATCACAACCTCAGAAACCTACCCCAACACCCGAAAAAGTATCCCATATACATTATTCTAAATCCCCCTGCTATCACCTAAGCCAGAGGGCAAACAAACGACTAACGAACTGACAACAAACTGCAAAAATGTCTGCCACAGCTGAAGTAGCCGTCGAATACAACTCCGCCGCCTCTTTACTCCTTACCCCCTTCCCTTACCCCATCCCCTTCCCATCAATGCCCGTCTCCTTCCCAACCCCCGTCATTCTTACCCTAATAAAACAACCCTTCTGACCATAAAAATAACCTGTCTACTAACAACCCAAACCCTGGATTCCCGTCCCCGTCCCCGGCCCCCGGGGGAGGGGAGTCTAAAGCACAAAACAACCCACCAGAAGCCCATAGTTCGAAGAGACCCCACAAGGGGTCAAGCGAACCTAATGAGAAACCGTTTTGGGGTCCCCTGATACCGAAAAAGAGTTTTTTTCAAAACATCCGCCCGTCTCTTCGTGTTAGTCTGTCAACACCATAAGCGCCTAAACCTTACGTACGATATTTTCTAAAATGAATATTACCCGGTTGCTCTGAATCAATTCTCAGCGCCGCAATTTTGAAAATATATCTTCAAAATGTGGGGTTACATAAAGCCCCCAAACATTTTCAAAATGTTTCCCAAAACGGTTTGCAAACTTCATCTTTAAATTTCTGGTAAGAATGGCATAAAATACTCTTATATACGTGGCATAGGTCCGATCTTCACGGCTATCTCTAAACTCGCAAAAGTTGAAATCTGAATTGCAAAACTTTGAATTATGCACGTCTTCCTACAACTACAAAATTAAAGATATATGTTTTTTCTTCAAATAAAATTTGTTGTCTTTAGTGAGTTCTTTAAGGTCATATACAGTTGTTTTTTTATTTAGTAGTTTATATGACATTACTTAAAGAGTAGTCATATAAAGTTTAAGTAATGTCATATGAAGTTTTTCGAAAACTCAACCGTTTTCTGTAAAAACTAGCTCAAAATTCCGCATTTTCAGAAACGAATTTTACATTTTACATTACATTTCATTATATTTTTGTAATTTAAAAAAACAATAGAACAATATGGTGTTTACGTGATCTTATAGAGCATTTAGCATTATCCCTTCTAAAATGGCGAAGAAAAAATTTGGAGCCGTTTTCGAGAAAATATTTTTGTAATATTTTAAAATTACACATATTACGCGATAACGGCCAAACTTTTCAAAAAAATGTACATGACCTTAATGAAAGAACCAATTATAAAAACAAATTTTATTGGAAGGAAAAACCTCTTAACTTCAATTTTGTAGTTGTAGGAAGTCGCCAAAAACTGCATTCTTTTGAAATTTTCGAAAATTCAGAATTAACCGTAAAAATCGGTCCTATGCCACTTTTATAAGTGTATTTTACTCTATTCTTACAACAAATGGAAAGAAAAAATTTTAAGCCGTTTTTGAGAATGTTTTTAATTTCAAATTTTAACGAATGTTTTTCAAACTCTGAAAACTTCTAGTCGAGTCTGATAGACAGGGATTTCGTCAACTTGGAAAAATTCCAACGCATGGTTTAGACGTTAGAGGTTTTCACTGACGGACGAACGTTTTAAAAAAAACCTTTTTCAGTGTGTTCAGTTTCATCTGGGAACCTCAAAACGTTTTATTCGTTGAAATCTTGAAATCGATCGTAGCATTGCATAACATTCCCTAAATACGTACGTATACAGAAACGTTATTTTTCGTATATACGTACCTATACAGGAAAGTAAAAAGTGGAGGGTTTGGGGGAAATTTTGAAAATAACCGGAGCTTCATGTGAAGCTCCTCAAATTTCAAAGAATTCGTTTCAAATTTGCAGCCTTGAGTCGGGTCAGATCGATCGTGGAATATTTATTTTGGAAGAAAAAAGATGGTATTGTTCACTGACGAACGAAGAGGCAGACGGACGGGACCTCAAAAAGTGTATTTCCGTTAAAATCTCGAAGTCGATTTGCCACAGCATTAAATAACTTTCCCTATGCTACGTATGAGACGTACGTACGTACGTAATGAAAGTAAAATAAGGATTTCAATTTTCACAGACAGATGCACATATTTGATGCGTGATTCCCCCGATTCTCAAACCATCCGTTCCGACTGAGTTTTCATATTAATTGCAACTCTGTTTACTATACATGCAAAAGTAAGGTTATAAGTAGGAGACTGCCCACCATTAAATATTTTTTTATTCGCGTGATACATTATGGATCAGTAAATTGTTTGATATCCACGGTTTGCAAAAAATGGAGGTACTGTCAATTAGTATGTACTAGACTATGTTTCTTCAGTTTTCGTGAAGACTTTTTGTTATAATATTTGAATGATTGCAATACTGTACGGGAGTATTTTATTCGTTGTCGCAGAGCATTGTGCGTGCTATTTTGTGTGGTTTGGTTCGGCATAGATCTTTCTTCAATAGGCTACTTAGTACTAGAGAAAGAGCCACGTCGTGTGCTTGAGGGCTGTGCTCACTTGGTGGTAAGCGCGCGCAGGGCCACCGGGTCGTTCTGGCCCTGCGCCTCCACCAGCGCCAGGATGGAGCGCCAGTCGCCCGCCGCCGGGTACAGCTTCTCCTCGAACTCGCGCTGGCCCACGTTGCAGAAGGTGGTCGACACATGCACGAACGCCTGCGACACAAGATTGATTGCTCTTTCCGGGTGCGTCAACTGCTAAGATCGTTAGTTCCGTAAGCGTATGTTTTTATCGCGGGAGTTGGCGGTAAAGTTCCCACGCTGGATGGCGAAATCCAGCGCCTGCGGCTACCCGTCGGCCTACATACAAGTCCGTTTCCCCCAATCTCCCCCATAAGGGCACTATTTTGAACGGGAAAAGCATTAAGTGCTGCACATGTGTGGCAGAGTACGTGTGTGTAAGTAAGAGGTTAGGGTAAGGAAGAGGAAAGAAAGATCGCGCGCGGTCCGTATCCCTTGTGTTAGGGTACGTCTGATGTTGATTGGAGAAACCATAAAATACTACCGATTAGAGCAACCGGCAACTGGAACTCTCCAGGCAATGGCTGAATTCGACGCAGCTTCGAGGCTCGCATTGGCAATCCTGCCACCGTCCGGACTAGAACCCCACGACCTCGCGGTCAGAGGCCTGGGACAGCACCCCGCACACGCCCAGCAACATTTCAAAATAAAGGTCCACCCCCGTCATGCATAAAAATAATTCATTTCTCCGTGCAAGAACAACAACCGTAGTATTTTTTAAACAGATGATTTTTTGGACCACACTTTGTCTAAGGCAAAAATATATAACTTCTATTTTGTTGTTTTAAAATTATCACTTTTTGAAATTTTTGAAAGTAAGGAGAGTTTGCCAAAAATGAGTCTAGCACCATATTTTTTATCGTTCCGTATTACAAAGGACGTGAAAATTTAAAGAAAAAATTAGTACCGCTTTAGAGAAAAAAATGTTAAAAAATGCATAATATTTCGGACGATTACACGTAATTTACTCATATCAACGAAAAATTTACATGACCCTTATTTCAAGATCTATCTTTAGGGAACATATTTCATTAAAACATTTTATATTCAACATTATAGTTGTAGGGAAACGCCCAAAAAGATGCACGTTTGCAATTTTGTTTTAAATATGGGATGTTGACGAACATGAGTCCGGTACCACTCTCTTAAACGATATTAACGCTACTTGAGAACAAAATGTATTAAAAACATTGGGTGCCATTTTTGAGAAAAAAAATTTCAAGGCTTCATGTAAAGTACCCTCAAAAATCAAATATCCGGTTGAAACTCCCAAATCCTCGAGTTCCTTCAGATCAATCGGCGAATATCAATTTCGGAGAAAAGTGACTGAACGGTCAAAGTGCTAGCTTTGTCCAAAGACGGACGGACAGACAAACTTTTTGCCGTCAATACATTTTTCGATATTAATAACCCACAAAATATAAATTCTGGCTACTCCTTATGTTAGAGGATCCCACTTAATACATGAAGGAACGGGATTTATCCACTTTTTCGTAACCAGGACCCGGCAATACGATTTTTTTGTTTTCAAATTATTATTTTTCTGTTTTCATTGAAGTTGCGTCCTTTTAATTTGTTATCGGTAAGCAGTTATGGGTCATAAAATGAACACTCTTGTTTTTAAATTATTTATTGATATTTTTTAATTGTTTAATAAAATAGATATCGCAATTCATTACTTAATTTTACAATTATTTATACCAATTTGTTTGGTACAAAATATAACTATCTGGCTCACTTTTGTATAGTTTACATTTTGTTCGAATGCGGCGGTACTGCTTTCTTTCATCTTCTCGAACGTCTTATGAGAGTCCGTTTTTTTTTCAATCACGTGGTGTTGAACACTGAGAGAGGTCACCTCTGGTGGGGTCTTGTTGGGAGCAGAAGAGCTTGGCGGTCGATTCACGGAGTTTCTATAATTTCGTGCTTTATAAGAACTTTGGTATTTGCCCCGTTTTAGAACATAAATTACGTTATCGAATTTAGATGTCATTTCCGTACTATCAATTATCGTATTCATAGTTTTCTTTATTTTCATATTCACTGTTCTCATTCTTCTCTTCTTCTCCTTCAGGTATATAGGCACAGCCTGTTACACCTCCGTTCCCGTCAGGTCACCCCATCTCTTCTTCGGGCGGTGAGGATTTCTTCGTCCTTGGGGGTGGTATTGTAGAATTCTTTCCGTAGGAGGTTGTTTAGCATCCTTTCAATGTGCTGGGTCCAAGAATTTTGGTAGTAATTGATTTTCTCTTGAGAACTCCCCAAGTTCTTTATTAATTTCTAAATTCCTTTTCCTGTCCATAAGCTTGTAACCACCCCCTGATCTAAGAAATCGCGTTTCAGCACTTTGTAGATTGTCCAGTTTTCACTTCCATATAAACATGCTGGGAAACTTAATACCGTATAGAATTTAATCTCAGTGTCGTTTCTGACTTTCTTTTTCAAGGATCTCAGTATTTTTCCGTTCTTACGATTTAATTTGTCAATTTTCCCCTCTGTATGGCATTTTGTATCTCAAGAAATTGAAACTTTAAACTTGCTCTATAGGTGAATTACATACGACTAATTTGAATCCAATCGGTTCCATCCCTTTAAAGATCATGACTTTTGTAGAAGATATGCAGAGATTGTACATTTCATTTACCTTTTGTAATTAAAACAGTGCTATCTGGAGGATATATTCATCATTTGCTATTAGAAGCTTGGTCATCCGCGAATAATATGGTAATTAGGTTTCTTTCTTTTCCCATATCATGACTATAAGATTTTCGTCTGGATATCCACATAATGCTTCATCTAAATATAAATTAAAAAGAAGAGGGGATAGACAACATCCAATGTCTTACTCCTTGGCTTATTATCTCTTCCTTATTCTCTTGGTCCTTGATACAAATTTCTTAGTGATTATAGATGTTCCTAATGACGGAAATAAGCTGTGGTGGAAGACCTTTACGATGCAATGCATTAAATAATAATATAGTTATGTTTACTGTGTCAGAAACCTTTTGAGTAATCTATGAAGAGCATGTATGTTTCTTTATTAAATTCTCTATTTCTCAATGATCTGCTTGACAATAAAGATATTATCGAAGCAAAACATTCACTGTTTCAGAAATTAATCTTGGTACCTTTCTTTGTCTTTGTCTATAATTTTTTGTGATCAAAATTTATATTATGTTGTTATTTAATTCAAGTTTCGTAATGTAGTTGTTTTACTGTTATTTCTTTAATATTTTTCCTTTCTTCACTTATCCTCTTTTGTAGTTTCATTTTTGTTGTTCTAAGTACTTCATATCGCAATCATTGCATATTTTGTACACAACATATTCATTGTCTTTAGTATCAATTTTGTCTTTGTGATTTTTTGAAATTTTAAATTTGTTACTCATTTTATATACAGTGTTGATCTTCATTTTGTCTTTGAGCCATTTGTCTACTTTATTGGTAATTTTCAGTAGGTATGGCAATGTTTTTCTGTTGATTTTTTTCTTTATCTTCTTCGTTTACATTTAATTTATATTTATTTAGTATTTTCTTTATGTATTTAATGAATTTATTAGGGTAATTATTGAGTTTTAAAATATTCTATACCATTTCAATATTCTGTTTTATGTATTTATTATCTGACAAAAGGTTCACTCTATCTACAAATCTGTATACGTATTACAGTTATGTTGGGTTTAAGGATGAGGCGACATGTAATTCAGTATTTTTCTTTGTACGTGATCTTCCTATACCAATTTGTAGTCAGCACACTGTTTTCACTTTTTATTTTAAGGTCAAGAAAATGATTTTTTTTTTCATTTTCAACTGTGAATTTAATATCAAAATTTTACCAGTTTTTCTGCCGAAAATTGGCTGTTTTCCGACGCACGATTAAATACGTTTCTCGTCTTACGAAGTCAGTTCGATAAAGTAAAAATCTTTCTTCAATATTGCAGTTGCGCTTGAAGGCGCCGAAAAATATTTGAACTTTTGCAATTTTTGGAACGTTTGAAGAGATACCGAAAATGAGACCTACGCCACGTTGTTTTTAAGCGCACTTAGCAATACGCAATACAAAATGTGGAGCAAATTTCAAGACAATTTAGAAAGTGTCGTTAAGGCTTAATGAAATACAACTCCCCAAAATATAAAATATCCGTTTCTAATTCTCAGGACCGTTCGGGAACATTGATTAGTGAATGTCAATTGGAAGATATCATCTGAACGGCTTAGGTGCTTAGTGCTGACCACAGTCAAACGGGTGAATGAACGGAGGGACGAACAGACACACAGATGAATCAATTTTCGGGAATCAAGGACTCAGTTAACGTGGATTCTGACACGGCCCCCCATTTGAGTTTGTCTGACAAAAATTGTTCACTTTGTGCTGCAGCATTGCAATACCTTCCTTTACGGATGCAGCTAAGAGCGTCGACTCTTCGCGAGTGAGCAGTGGGTGGGCGTACCTTGAGCTTGGTCATGCGCGTGGCGAGCTCCAGCAGGTCGCGCGTGGGCACGCGTTGGTAGCGTTACGGCCGTGAATGAGGCGGGCGTCGAAGCGCACGCTGGCCGCCAGGTGGAACACACGGACACGCCTCCGCAGCACGACGCGCGTCCGCCTTCCCGCCAGCGCCGAAGGCCGGGCTCGCACCGTCCCCTCCGACCGCCTGCAGGCTTCCCAACGGCCTCCGGCCGCTGGCGCGGCGCACCCGTCGAACAGCTGCGCAACACCCACAACAGCGCGCGTCAGCCACTCGAACCCACCCGGCGCTGCTTCTGGCTGATCATTTAGTCGGCAAGTATGGAGAAAGGGGCGTCACCTGAATAAAGCTCATACATTTTATCTTTGTTTTATGAGCGCAGGCACTAGTTAGAATCAAAACTTTTCGACCTCACAGACGCTGCACTAACATCTTAAGTCCTAAAAACCTTAATTTTTTATTCTTCTTCTTTATAATTCTGTAACCTTAAGTTCTGTATTTAAAAAATCCAAATCAATTTTAAAGAGGACAATTTCCCATACCTTTTGTGTAAAATTTGTCTTTCGATTTCTATTATTAATTGATCTAAGTGAACTACCAAATTAAAATAAATAGAATTAATTTTAAATATAATGCTATTATTTATCGCATTGTTGGTGTAAACATTGCCTCAAAAATATACATATTGTTGGACAATCAATTCATGGATGTATGTGTAAGTGTGATCGTGTTGAAGCTTAACTCTTCCACAGGGGTAAACTGTATTTTCAACAAAACGTAATATACATTATTACTGGGATATTACAATGGGGAAAGTAATACTGTGGAGGTAAGACATCCCAAGAAGGGTGGGTGGGAATGGAGTGTTATTTACAAACAAAATCATTACGCAACCTGCAATGCACGCACCACGTGTAATGTACACTGAAGAGCACAGTAAATGACGGGCTGAGATGATAAGCAAATGATTCTAATGAATAAATACACCTAATTATATGGGAAATAATATTTCTACTTTTGTATATATATTTTTTAACTTAACACTAAAGACACTGTAATGGGACGGTCGCACGGGGACGCATGGGACGGTCGCACCGGGAAATACGGACGCTGCTCTCTCATAACCCAGCAATTCAGCTCGCCTGTACTTGGAACCCGGGTGACGGATTTTGACGAGGTTCAAACATCATCAATGACGCCCCCGATTGCGGGAAGAAACCGCGTGACGTGTGCCTGCCAATCGCGGAAAACGATGCGGGGGAGAGCCACGTTACCCCGCGAACCTGAGGAGGTAGTTGCAACACACAAGCTCGGCCATTCCGATAGAGGAGGCGACAGCGAGTAGAAGTACATTTCCGAGGTGGGGACGAGGGCGAGTTTCTTTGGCTTCGGGGGGTAAGGCAGTGAATGCGTTACCGCACCGCCCCCGAATGCATCATCGCCACATCGCGGGTCACCTCTGGGGTCGCTAACTCAAGGACGAACGCCAGGGCAATGACTGTGACAATGACCTCGAGCCCAGGACTAACGACGGGCCGAGGCGCATCACCGCTGCCGTGTACCACGCTGCCGATGCCCGGACCTGGCGTTGCTAGCGCCCGGGTCGCCACCTCGCCGCCTGCCGCCCCGATCGCCTTGCTAATGGGCTAAGGGGTGAGGCGAGACGCAGCCATCGCCTGACCGCGCCGCCTCCGACCGCACCGCGCCAAGCTCCAGGGCGAAGGGCCACCGCTCCCGTAACCGGGGTCGTGACCGCCGGGAAGGGCATCGCCGTGCTTCGAAGGGCGAACTCTGACCTGTACGGCTGAACTTAAGTTAGTTGTTAGCTAGTTTTAAGAAGTAATTTTAACGGAAGGCTTCACCTCATAAAAAAGGAAATATTAAATCCACCTTTGAAAAAACCATGGGTTATACGTTCTCAACGTTTTGACATACGAGCGCTATTTGTGTTGTATACAGTAACTTAAAAGCTTCATTTTGGCCCAAAAATTGAATTAAGTCGTGAACATTTTCGTGCGATTATTTTTTACAACTTTCAACGTGGATAAACTCGGCAACAGTGCATGGAAGAACTTAATTCAATTTTTGTCAATAAAGCTCCATCAAGGACCAGTGGTTATCGATGATATGGTGAATTCAATCGTGGTCGTAGTTCACTCCAAGACGAATTTCGCGAAGGTCGTCCAAAATCAGTTGTTGTTCCGAAAACCATTGATGCTGTGCGTGAACTGATATTGCAAGATCGTCATGTGACCTATCGTGTGATTGAGACAACCTTAGGCATTAGTGAGACCAGCATACATTCAATATTGCATGAACATTGGACTGTCAAAAAAATGTGTTCGCGTTGGATCCCACACAATTTGTCAATCGCTCAAAAAAAGCTTGTGTCGATTGGTCGAAAGAAATGTTCAAAAATACGATCGCGGTGCTTCGAAACACGTCAATGACATAGTGACAGGTGATGAATTGTGAATTTACCCGTATGAGCCCCAAAGTTAACAGCAGTCGACTGTATGGGTGTTTCAAGATGAGCAAAATCCAACAAAAGTTGTTCGCGCACGAAGCACTTCCAAACAGATGGTCGCCTGTTTTTTTTCGGAAAAATGGACATGTCACAACCGTACCACTAGAACAACGTAGAATAGTCAAATACTGAGTGGTACACAACGATTTGTTTGCCAGCTGTCTTCCAATAAATCAGGAAAACCAACCGCCGAAGACGGATCACTCTTCACCACGACAATGCGAGCTCTCACACATTAGCTCAAACAACTGCATTTTTGAGCACCCAAAACATCGACTTGATGAGTCATGCGCCGTATAGTGCTGACTTGGCACCAAATAACTTCTTTTTATTCCCGTACGTAAAAAACAAACCGAGAAGTCAACACAAGAGTTTTTCGACAACTGAAGAAGCTGTTGCTGCATTCAGAATGCATGTTTTGGAGATACCTCAATCAGAGTGGGAAAAGTGCTTCGACAATTGGTTCAAACGCATGCAAAAGTGTATAGATCTTCATGGGGAATATTTTGAAAAACAATAAAGTGATTTTCGATAATTAATATTCGTTTTTGTTCTCTAACACTGAAATATAAAAGGCAACCCTCGTATAGTAACGATGTGAATTATATTTTAATATTTCTACGACGTAAATACTAAGTTTATTTTGTTTATATTCATCTTAATTTTTATAAATATTTCAAATGAATATATTAAAATAGTATCTCCTTTAATATGACATGTATATTACTATAATACTACAACCGTTTTTCATTTGACAAATCAACACACAAACTATTGCTAGATACCAGAACCATTAATGGCAATGTAATTCCAGGAGAACACTTTGGGCACGCAATTGTCTACCCGGTAATATTTGGGTATTTCAGAAAAAATGCTACAGAGCCATGAAGTGGGGTTCAAATATTAAATTAGTGTGTGGTGCTGACCGGGACGTCGAGCAGCTTGTGCAGGCGCTCCTGCACCGAGAGCCCCTTGCGGGGGCGCAGCAGCACGTAGACGGTGTCGATGTCGGGGCAGTAGAACAGCAGCTTCTCCAGCAGCACGCGCCCCACGAAGCCCGAGCCGCCCGTCAGCAGCACGCTCTGCCCGCGGTAGAACTCGGCCACCGTCCACGGCAGCACGTCCCCCTCGGCCTCGCTGCGCGCCTGCTCCGCCGCCATCTGCGACCAAAACACAAACGCTCAACAAAATGTCCGCAAAGTTAGCATATAGCTTATTACAAAATTGAAAAAGAGTATACCAGAATTTTGTTTTAATTAAGAAGTAATTCGTACCTAAATTAAAAGATGTTCTACCAATGCAGAACATCAAAATATACAGGTGCGCCAGAGAAACTTACTTATTTGAAAAATTCCCGCGCGGTGAGTTGGGCGTTTAGAGGGGCGAGAGGAGGCGTATCTGGAGGGGGAAGTTCCCAAGTTTTTTTCTCCATCCAGTCAGTTGCCATCATGCTGTGGACTAGAGAGCAGCGGGCCTTCGCAGTCGAGAGCTTCTTTTCTAACGGTCGCTCACTTGTTGCTACGCAACGTGCTTCCGCGCTCGCTTTGAAATTCCTCCTCACAGACTCGTTCTGGCCGTAATTGATTCTTGTCGTGGGTTAACTCATTTCGGGAGTCGTGGAAGTGTCGCTAAAACAGAAATGGACTTCAAACGACCATCAGAACCCGGAAAATATCGAAGAGTGAGGCAGTCAGTTGTGCGTTCTCCCGACGTTCGGCTCGCAACACGCAGGCTGCTATGGAAATTTCTGACACCACATGTCGAGCGAATTCTGCATGAAGACCTTCAATTTCATCCCTACAAACTGGCTGTTGTGCAATAATTAACTGAACGCGATTTTGTTGCCCGTCAATGCATGTGAAATGCTGATTGACAACCTGCCTGAAGACGCGTGTGTTTTTTTCAGTGACGAGGCTCACTTCCACATTTCGGCTGCGTCAACAAGAAAAATTGCGTTATGGTTGTGGTGTAAATCCGCGTGAGCTTCACCAGAAGCCACTAATTGTGAGCGAGTTAACTGTCTGTGTGCGATGTCGGTAATGAGGAATAATTGGTCCTTATTTTTTGAAGAAAGCGAACGCGCATTTACCGTGAATGGAGCTCTTAACAGGAACATGATCGAGGATTTTTTTCTCCAAGACTCGAAGAAATGAACGTTAGGCGTGTGGTTTCAGCAAGATGGAGCCACAGCACACAGCACGAGACAACAATGAATTTTGTTGCGACATTTCCGCGACGCCTCATCTCTCTCAGAGGCGTTTCCAATGGCGGACGCTCCCAGATTTGACTCCATGCGATTTCTTTTATGGGGTTATTTGAAATCCCTGGTTTATGTCGATCGACCACGGACCATAGCACATCTGAAAACATTCGCGACGCCATTGAACATACCGAATTAGATATGCTGCAAAGAGTGGATACGAAATTCAAAAATTGTCTTCATCAGTGTATGCGCAATGGAGGTCGCCATTTATCCGAGTCATTTTCAAGACTGCATGAAAAAAATTGGATATTGTATTCTCAAATAACAAAATGTAAAACAATAACTGAAAGTATTTTTGTTTTTATTGACCTTTCAAATAAGTAAGTTTCTCTGGCGCACCCTGTATAATACGAAAGAGAGGGTACGCTAAGTTAACGTTAAGTTAGCATTTTAACACTAGACAAACGCATTAAACAAAAAAATTACCCAATTTTTTTTCTAATTAAGAACTAATTTATACTCAGATTTAAAAATTTTGAACCACTGCACATCAAAATATACAACTTTAAAGAGAGGGTGCGCTAATTTAACGTTGAGTGGGCATTCCACCCAAATAAAACGCATGAAAAGACGTAAAAAACTTACTCTCTAATTTTTGAAGTGTTGAAGTGTTTTGTAAAAATTTTCAAAATTTGCAAAAACAGCCCTGTTTGCGAAAATCTTGTTTTTGTGATTTTTTTAATTGCAAATATTGCACGCAGTATTGCATGAAAACTACTAAAATTTTCAAAAATCTGTTCATGGCCTTCATGAAAAAACTCACAATGGACAACAAATTTATATGCAGGGAAAACCTTTTTAATTTTCTAGTTGTAGAAAGACGCGGAAAATGTAAACTTTTAAAATTTAGACTTAACGGGGAAAATCGGTTCCATGCTACCTTTATAAGTGTATTTTACTCTACCCTTACAAGAAATTTAAAGAAAAAATTTTGAAATTATTCGGAGGGCTTCATGTAAAGTAGCCCCAAATTTTGAAGGAAGTTTTTCAAAATCGCGGCGCCTTGAGTGGATCCAAATCGTCCGGGCAGTATCCTTTTTGGAAAAAATCGTTAGTATGGTTTAGGCACCAGTTGTGTTCACAGACGGACGGACGTTTGGCCGTCAATTGATTTTTCGGTACCAAGGTGCACGAAACAGGGATTCTGGCTACACCAAGTGTTAGTTATTTTTTTTCTTAATTTCGCAACTGTATCAATCCACTTTTTCGTTATGAGGGCCCGGCAATGAATTTTTTCTGTCCAAAATCCGCTGTTTTTTCACGCAGAATTTCCTAACTTTCCCTATACTACGTATATTACTCCGTGTATACCTAGTAAAAAAAAATTATTAGCCTTGCTTAATTATTAGTACGAAATAGGGGATGTGGAATATGATTACAAGGCGTATAAATGTTTGTAATATGACGAAGACACAGGTCATCCTCCCCAAAAGCCCACAAATGAAAAAAACAACGTCAAGTTATAAAACGCTCAAAAAATAAATATTAAATGTAATTTGTTAAAAATGAAAATTTTCATTTTTGAAAATTCAAAAGTTTTGTTAAAAATAGCTCTTGTGGCCACAAGACAATGTGTAACTAAAAGGATAAAGAACAAACAGGGGGCCGTTTTTTGATATCCGTGATCATGATTTTTTGAAAAAATGTTACAAGTTCACTCAAAACAAGCGAAAACTATGTAATATTTTGAAAAAGCGTACAAAAAGTGATATAGAACCATATGATGAAAATTTAGTTGATTTGAGAAGGAAATTACTAGCTTCGTACACAAACATCTATGCCCGTTCCGTTCCCACATCACGTGAGAAGAAGCGAAATTACCCATATTCATTGCAGCCAACCACAGCGCTCTTTCCTGCGGATGGGACAGAGCGAAAGAGTATTGATTAGATGTGACGAGTTTCCTTGCCGGTCATTACGTGCCCGAAGTGAATGAAATCGTGACATGGCAAATATGGGTGCGAATTTCCGACACACTTCTCACAATGCAAGGAACTGTAACCATTACGATTACCCAATACTGGAATAATTTATTTCACAACAAATAAATGTTTCGTCACCGTAAGACCTTTCCCAGAGACTGAACTTGATTTTTTTTTTATTTCTTGGCGCGTGAGAGTCTGTCATCACGATAGAATATCTCACGGTATTTCGCATATTTCTCAGCTCATACGGCCGGCATTCATGCTCTATACGGCCGCGATCATGTAACATCTAGCTGCATGACTAAGAAAGACGCGAAATTCCGTGAGTATTTCCATCGTGAAGGTAGGCCGCCAGGCGTCAAGAAATAGACTGTCAACTATAAATCGCAATGCTATTTTAAACCAAATGAAATGGATTCATTAAAAGGTGCGGATATTTTTTAGTGTTAAGTTATATTTCAGGTTTGAAACTTCAGAGTTCTTTGTTATAGATTTATTTTCAAGTATTCAATATTAATTTTAGTAATATTTCATCGGGTCCCGTCCTTCTCATTATGAGATCTTGTTTGGTAATGACACCATCAATCCAAAATCTCACAAAATGTGTCAGGTCAATAAGCTTTTTTTAAATCGTGTGGTTCATCTAACCTTAATTTTTTTAAGCGAGTAATGTGCCTGTTTCTACTGGATCTTTATGTTACTCTTTGTTTGTCAAATATAACCTCACTTGCCAATGCTGCTTTGGCTATGATTTACTTACGTCTTCTCAAAAAAAGTTTTTTCTTTGGCAATTTCTACCTCTACGAGTTTTCCGTTTTCGATTTCCATTTTTTTCGGTCCTCTCATTGACCTTCTTTTAATCCTTTCTCCTTCATCACTTCCTGCATATAGGCCCTCCAGGTTAAAACAGGTCCGCCTCTTCTACGTCTTCGTTCATGTATCCAATTTAAAATTCGCTTTGGCCATCTCTCATTTTGCCTCCTTTGGACGTGTCCATGCCATTGAAGAGCTTTATTTTCTAGTCTTCTGGTTATCCCAGCTCTTTTCCACGTCGCTTCGTATCTTCTCCGGCCTTATTATCTGCAAAGATCTTCTTATAAAGTCGAGTTTTACTGACCGTTTTCTGTACAACGTTTTGTTAGAGACCACATTTCTGCGCCATATAATATATTTTCCAGTACACTGTGGAACATTCTCCTCTTTGTGTCTTAATACACTATTTCATATAAGTCCATGTAGATAACATTGCGTGATTGCGTTTCTGTCCATTGCGAGTCTGATGGTCATATCTTCATCAATTTTACCATCGTCAATAATTATAGTCTTCTGATATTGAAATTTTGAACAGTTGGCTATTTCGTCATCAGCAACTTTAATATTAGAGGCATCTCCTCCGATGCATAAATATACGGTCTTTATATGGTTGATATTAAGCCCCAATTTTTCGTATTCTTCTTTTAAATTCCTAAGCATAAACTTCATAGCATCCCAATCCGATACCATAATGACCTCATCATCAGCGAAAAGTAGAGAATGTAAGAACCTATTATTTATAAAACTCCCATTTGAGAACATTTCTTGTACAAAGTTTCTAAA
The DNA here is from genome assembly GCA_017312745.1 of Gryllus bimaculatus. Lineage (NCBI taxonomy): Eukaryota > Metazoa > Arthropoda > Insecta > Orthoptera > Gryllidae > Gryllus > Gryllus bimaculatus. The sequence continues at coordinate 317,422 of BOPP01000037.1, forward strand.
ACTTGCTCCACTTATATATTAAAGACAAAAGGCGATAAACTACAGCCTTTGTTAATTTCAATTCTTTGGGTAATTTTCCTTCTAATTTCGATATACGTTTCAGTAATTCTGGATACATTTTCTTAACCAAATTAATCCATTTTTCTGGAACATCAGCCTTTTCAGCTGACCAAATTTTACATATATGAACACACTTTCAGGTAATAAATGTCATATGTGTGCCAATATTTGTATATTCCCATTTTCTCTGGTGTAAGCAATGTGATGTTATCTAAACATTGACCTTCCCAATTGCCCTTTTTTCTTCGCAGAATGTTATTTCTTTACAATACATTTTTTTTTCATTTTTTCCTTGGTGGATAGCCTAGCTATTGATGGAATGACACTAATTCCTCTGTAGTTTTCACAAAGGGTTTTGTCACCTTTCTTGTGTATAGAAATGATACATGAAGTATTCCATTCTTGTGGGATATCGTCACTAACTTCAATTTTGAAAAAAAGGTTTTTGAGGTATTCAACTGTGCTATAACCTCCGCATTTTAAAAGTTCCATTCTAAGGTTAACTGGAACTGAAGCTTCATTGTTTTTAGCTCTCGCCTAAAATTTTTCAAACAAACCAATGCCTTTATATCAAACCAACTAATTTCAGGTTCTCACTCGACTTATTTCATATTCAGGTTGTGCCTACATTTCACACAAAATTACGCAAAATTTTTTTCAAGATCTGTCTTGCAACAATAGAATTTATTCAGAAAAAAATTCAAACTTCAATATTATAGTTGTAGAAAGTGCTTGAAAAACATTTTGAACATTTGTGATTTTCGAAAAACGAGAGATTTTATCAAATATTGAGACCCATGCCATTTTTAAAGAGCCCTTTACGCTACACGAGGACAAAGATAAATAAAAATCTTAGTACTGGTTTTCTGAAAATTTCGAAAATGTACTTGAGGCTTCATGTAAAGTACCACCAGAAACCAAAATATCCATTTCAAACTCGCAAGGTTTCCAGTTCGTCCAGACCGTTCGAGACGTGCCCACGGTTTCTATCCAAGATGAAACGTTTCCCTTCTAGTTTGGCATGGCATCTAGTGTGGCTCTGTTAAGACAAATTTTAGTAGATGCGTCTCCGGACCTCGTATCAGCCGGGGTCTCAATAAAAGTTTGGTCCTGTCCTTACCGATCTGCCGTGACGGAACGGTCCATGTCAATAGAAGGTATCAAATTAGAATCAAAGCGGACAGCCACAAACTCCTGATTCACCTCTGAAACTTTAGCGGCTTCCTTGTTAGAAGATCGCCCCCAATCTGCGTCCGGGGAGGCAATGTCTACCATTGCAAGTTTCTCAGGGCACTGCCTATGGGCTGAGGTTTTGAAAGGGAATCGGTACAAGGCTGCTCATCTCCAGCTCACCGCCCCCAAGTATCAGAGCAGGGGACCATCGGCTTTGTTCCTGTCTTAAAGGTAGGCCTTCAATACAGGGGGAAAGAAAAAATCTGCACAGGGATTTGGGTTACTGGAGTCTTCGGAGGGCTAATGACCCTGTGAGGCTATGCGATAACAGCAGCACTAGTAGAAGGACTAGCTGAATCATCGGACCTCCAACCATTAGATGGGGACGATGATGATTCTGCAGTGACGGTAGCTTCAGCTTCAATGGATGCAAAATATCTTCAAGATGTAGTCTCTTTTCTTTTCTCATCCACCTGTTGGGCGCTTTACCCAGTAGAGCAGCCAAATTATCGTTCGACGTCTCTGGTTGCTCTTTCTACATTGCAGCCATTTTCATAATTTCTTCCCAACGAAATTCAGACCTGCGCCATTCTTCTAAATGTTATTCATAGAATCTAACAACGAAATTAAATCAAAAATGATAGAGACTTTTTTTAAAATTTTGAAAGTGTCCCAGGGGCTTTATGTAAAGAACCCCCCAAAAGTAAAATACAGATTTCAAAATCAAGAAGCCGAGTCATCCATTAGATCGATTGGGGAATATTAATATTGGAGCAAATTGGCTGAACGATTTAGCCGCTAGCGGTGTTCACAGACTGACGGACGGACCAGACATTTTGCCATCAATCATTTTTTTCGTACCAAGGACATTGAATTTATCCACTTTTTCGTTACTAAAACCCTGTAATACGAGTTTTTCTAGTGAAAAATTGTCGTTTTTTCGCGCAATATTACTTAATTTTCTCTCTACTGCGTAAGCGAGAAAACACAAATTGAAAGAAAAAATTGGAACGGCTTTTCAGAAAATGATTTTTATAATTTGCTTTAAATTCAAGCAGTAGTTACGCGAAAACTAAACTCGTTTTGTCAAAAATGTGAAAATGTCCTTTTTTAAAGTTCTGTTGTTTTAGAACAGATTTTGTTTAAAACAAAAATATAAATATTCGAAGTGGTAGAATAGAACGTTACCGTGTTACAATTTTCGAAAATACTTAGTATAGCGGAAATTGGACTACCGCCACTTTTTTTCTTTCTTGCTACCGATTATCCAGTAAAGAGAAAGTTATGTAATGCTGCGGGGGAAAGTGGTAAATTTTCGTTAGAAAACGTACTACAGTGTCTTGGTAACGAAAAAGTGGGTAAATATAGTTGCTAAATTGAAAAAAATTCTCTAACACAGCCAATATCCATGTTTTGTTGGTCATTGATACTCGTACCAAAAAATCTAATGACGGCAAAATGTGTTTCTAACCGTCGTCTGTGAACAACGCTAGCGGTTAAAACGTTCGTCTGATTTTCTCCAAAATTGATATTCTCAAACTGATCTGGACACGATCTTTTAAATTTGAAATTGGAAAAGTCAAAAAAATGGCTCTATCGTTTTTTATTACATTTTATTGTTAGATAGTGTGAAGAACGTTTAAAAAATGGCTCATTTGTTAAAAACTCTGATTTTCGAAAATTGCAAAACATCAAACATGTTTTGCCGATTTCCTGCAGCTAAAATTACGAAGATAGAGAATTTTCCCAAAGTGGAACGTGCTCCTTAAAGATAGGTTTCAAAATATGGTAATTTTGAAGTTTTCCCAAATTGAAGATATTTGATGTAATTTTACGTAAAAATACGGGCCAGAAATTCTGTGCTGTTTTAGCCCCATTTGTTTATCATTTTGATACATAGGGTGAAAATCCAAAGAAAAAAAAGGAACTGCTTTTGAGAATATTTTTTTAAATTCTATGTTTCTCGCAAAATTACATGGAAGCAACTCATATTTTTTAAAAAATGGAATCAAGTTATTTCAAGATTTCCCTTGGAACAAAGGGTTAAAGTGAGGAAAAAATCGTTATCTTTTATATTGTAGCAGAGGATGCTAGAAAAAAATTGTAACCATTCGCAATATTCGAAAAATAAAGGATATCATAAAAAATAAACCTCCAGTATTCTTTTGAGCATCTTCAAAAAGCGTTTTCTCAAAAATTACGATTTTTGAGAAAATTTTGAAAATATTTTTGGTGTTCATGTACAGTATCCTCAAAAATTAAAATATATGTACTTCAAAACCGCAGTGCCTCAAGTTTTTGTAATCGATCTGAGAATATCAATTTTGGAGCAAAATCGGCTGAACTGTTTAGGCACTAGCATTGACAACAGACGCACGGACAGACAGCGAAATATACGTACAGACACGTTTTGCAGACAATCGTTTTTTCTTTAACAAGGACCCACAAAACATGTATCCTGACTACTGAACGTGTTAGGGGAAATAAGTTACTAACTACATACTCTATAGGAACAAGAGTTATCCACATTTTCGTTATCAGGGTCCGACACTAAGAGTTATTCAGACGAAAATTCATCTTTTCCGGCGCACGAATACAATCCTTTTTGTTCTTACGAAGTAAGGTCGAGAAAGAAAAAATCGAATATTAATGTATTCCATACTTATAAGTACACTTTACCCAATTCGAGCAAAACAACAGCTTTACGAATTTTGTTTTGAAAATTGTTACATTTTGATTCAAAATTTCGCAAAAACGAACTAGTTGAAACAAACTAGCCTTCATTGGCGCGCTGGGCTGGAGCCACGAAAATTTTCCTACACGGTGGATGGGGGCCTCTCGTTCAGCCTAGTTTGTGAACGAAATGATCCTACCACAGACATATAATCACCACTAAATTATCATACCACAGAATTTACACGGCCAATTACCAACTCTTTTTGTAACCGCTGATTGCGCCCACCGTCATATTGTGTCACTACAGTTTCGCTGGAAGGTATGTAACGCTGTAAAGTCCATAAATCTATGTTTTCAATACACTGCTGTTCAGAGAAACCGGAATATTAAATGCAAAATAATATTAAAAATATTTTCAAGTTTTTAACGCTTCAAGTCTTTTTATTTAATGTTCAAAACCACTTGAGTCTCAGAGTCTGACATTCATGATAAAATGATAAAATCAGAAAGGCAAGAAAGTAAAAATACAGAAGCAAAGGCAATGGATCATCTCGGCATTTGCGGTATGGGTCAAAGGTAATGATGAAGGCCAGATTGAAACGAAAGAAGCCCCAAAGTTACTTACACTATTTTTATGTTATGAAATGCTGCAGGAAAAATGACGAATTTTTGACAGAAATACTCCTATTGCCGGGCTCAGGTAACGAAAAAGTGGATGAATCCAGTTGCTAAACAAAGAAAGCAAATTCCTCTAACACGTGATGTAGCTAGAATCTATGTTTCGTGCGTCCTTCATACCGAGATATCAAATACGATTTTTTTCTCAAAAACCTCAAATGTTTTAAAAGAATTCTCCACTTTCTATGTAATAATAGACAGTAAGAAATATGGTTCTAATCCCATTTTCGGGTATTGCTTGTTTGTTTTTTTTTCGAAAAATGCAACAACTTCAAAGTTGAAGATAAAAAAATTTGCCTCATACAAAGCCAGTTGTACAAAATTAGTTCTTTAAAAAAGGTCATGAATATTTTTGTAAAAGTATTTTCGGGTAATTTGTTTGAAATTAATGAAGCATAAATTGATCACCCGTTGTTCATAACGATCGCATTGTAATATTGCGAGAAAGTGTGCGCTCTTGTAGCACTACTAGTTTTACTTACTTTTCCCATCACTGGAGTTTTCCAAAACCTCCCAGAAATTATTCTTTTAAGCAGTTGTATTCACATATGAGATAATGTACAAGAAATCCCCGAAATATAAAAATTGTCGACGTGAGATATATTTAAAGAAGTTACAGTTGTGTAACGTTTAAAAAATAAAAGAATATATTAAAGTGACATATGTTTTAAAAATACAAACACTTTAATTTTCAAAAATTCTGAGTTAACAGTGAAAATCAAACATTTGCCATATTTAGAAATGTATATCAGTTTATTCCTACAAGAAATTAAAAGCAAAATATTAGTCTTCTTTGGGAAATGTTGGCAGGGCTGTTGTAAACAAATACCCAAAATTTAATGAATGCTTTTCAAAATCGCAAGGTTTTTGAGTCAGGCCAGATCGACCAGTAAATATTCATTTTGAAAAAAAATACAAATATTTTAGGCGTTAATGTGGTTTGCAAAAAGACAGATTGACGGGCACAGTTTAAAAAAAACTCTTTTTCAGTACCATAGACTCGTACACACTGCAACTGATTTTTTGTGTTTGGCTCTATTTATGAAGGAATAAAGATTTTTGAGAAAAACGTGCAAGCATTTTACGCGCTAGTGTTGTACAGTTCTGGAAACAAAAATTGATCGCAGCCGTCTGCGGCTAAGTTCAGCTCTTACACGGCTTGGGCAGCCCTTATCATGACACGCCGCAGGCAGGCCCTCACAAACCACCGCAGCCAATCTTACCAGAGGGGATGTGGCCTCATACAATTAAGAAGTAGAAAACGTAGCGAACATCCCTAGTTCAGATGTGGAAATATTTTCGAATACAAATACATGGAATAAATGTATGAAGATGAAAGTGAGTTAATTTAAATAAATGTATAAACGCATACACTTCACCCGTTTTAACACATTTCTTTTTGACGAAAATACGTTGGTACGAGATAAAACAACACTAATTTTAGACCAATTACTTTCTCTCACACATTTTAATTTGAATATTAGTTTTCATACACAATCCATGAACTTCATCCAATGCCAAGTGTCCAATTTATTATAGATTTTATCAACAAGAAAAATTATCATAACTGCATATTTTTAATTGTGAAAAAATTTCACTGTGCAAAAATTACATAAAAATTTATTTTTTAATCGATAGAAGACTTCATTGGAACAATTTCAATAAAATTCAAAGATCAAGTGCATATTTATCATTATAGTAATAATAAAGCTTGATATTAATCAATCGATTTGCATCTCTTGTCAAAATTGTTATTTTGCAATGTTCAACTCGGGGACATCTTTGGGGCAGTCAGCAGCAGAAATAGCACGCATTTGTCCAGTGTTTATAAAATTGTTTATTGTTGTAAAATTGTTAATTCGCAATTTTCGGTTATGTGAAATTAGAGAATCTTTCCCACTTTAGAAATGCAAACCTTAGAAATTGTTTATAAATTGACAAATTTGCAATTCTTGTTTATTCTCTCATCACAATTAGACGTGTAAAAGCTGAACTTAGCCGCAGACGGCTGCGATCAATTTTTGTATTCAAAACTGTACACAGAAGGATAGTACCAAGTTTTTGGTACAAAATAACAACTTTTTAAAATAAAGGGCACAGATAGTCGTATATTTTTTCACAACGCTACATATTCTAGGAAGTAGAAATTTATATTCAGAATGAGAATCCCTTGGATATGATGCTATGAACACGTGGTCGTTATTTGGAATAAATTGAACAAAATTTCAAAACAAATGATAGCTTTGGTGGAAGGATCGTGACTCCCGTGGTTCCAAAGTAAGATTTGTGTACAATTGAAGCCTTGCAAAGCCGTTAAGTAGCAACATTTTTGCAACGTAGGTTTTGACTTTAGTTATATTAACTGGTGCCAATACGCAGTTAGAAGAGCGATGTTCCAAACACCTTCGAAATAAATGTAACGTGTACCTAGAGATGGATGGTTGTAAGCCAAGAATACGAATTCATAGTTTTAATTGATTTCTCGAGAAAAACATTTTTGGCACTTAGCTCGGCTTTGCAATGCCTGGTCAATACTATTTCTAAGTCACATTAGTGCAACTTACTTTCAGCAAACACAAGGAGCGAATTCAGATGAGTAAGGCGTCGAGGAGTCTGAACAACTGACGGTGCGCTCGGTTGTCGCTGCAGGGCACCCGACGGAGACCTCGATTGTGTGGTAAAGGCTTTGTCTGGGTCCGTCACCCTCCTCCCACGCCGTGGCCGTGGCCGGTCGAGGTCAATGGGGGGTGGTCAATGCCAATGCACTGGCTCAGGCGGGGATGAATGACGGCCATAAGGATTGCATTGCGAATAATCAAGGACTGTGTCACCCTCCCGCTCGTAACCTCATGGCGCAACCGGGAGGGAACGTTCGGTTTCCCGCTTCGCGTGTTTGCACTCGGCGGCCCGACAGCGCCTGGCCCACTCCTCTTCGTCGCTCGTCCGCGTTCGCGTCCCGGTAGCTGCTTCGACTGCGGCGAGCCCGCGTCAGGGATGCGCAAGGTCAGAACAATACCGATAATCACGAACCGAAGACAATGAGGAACTGGCTCGTGTTGTTCGTGTCAGATTTAGAGGTAGGCTGTGGCCTCCGATGCACGTGTTTATTCCGACAGGACGAACGGATTGGGCGAATCTGTCACAAAACCCCGAATATACCCTTTATGCCCTTCTCTTTCCTGAGGAGGTGATCCCTGGTGGTTTGTCTTTGCCTTCCTCTACATGAAGGAAGGAAGGGGGTCACAGTGACTGTTCGTGCTTAGGTTACCCGGTTGCACAACCTCCAATAATGGAAAAAAAATATTTGTTCGGAATATACATTTTCCTTTTAATGATATTCAATATATTGCAGCAATATCGATGTATACGAAATCATGTTGAAATCAATCAGCGCCTAACGGGCGCTTTCTCCGCTGCTCTCCCAGGGTGTCACGCTCTTTTAATGCGTTTAATGTTTGACTTCAACGTAGGTCCTTGTTTGCTTTGGACTGGCAATCAGCCACCAGATATGCAGCGCAGAAGAGAGGGAGGCTTGATTTACAGGGCAGCGGTGCAGCATCCGTGGGGAATACCAATTTTCTCTCTTCGTCTGACGCTTGCTGCAACTTAATTTAATGAATTTCGACTGTTATTAAAAGTACACAAATCAGTCTATTCTTGACGATACTGAATGCATTATTTATGATGTTTGGGGAATTAATTTTCACTTGATGTGAGGTTTGTTGATTCAAAATATACACTAATGAGTCCCACATTAATTCTTAATGTGTCCTTGGCCGTTGTGACTCACAGGAGGAAATCCCTTTGTGGCTCTCACGGCGAGTGCAATATCTCCCCGGCAGCAGCAGAGACAGAGCATCGTTTTGGAAACGAGTGTAGTTGGAACATCTGTCATTATTGCAATATATACCATGGTAGCGAAAGCTTCGAAATGTAATAATTTTATTTCGTTGCCATCACCACTAGTAGCTGAAATAACAATCAAGATCATGAAATGAAGTAGGGTAAAACGTGTCCAAATAGTGTGTCTCAAAGTGTTAAGAATGCGATCATCGCAGTTTTGAAACTAAGTTTTTATTTGTTTTGTGTGTGTGTGTGTGTGTGTATTTCGTTCTATTATCGACAATTTTCTTCATGTATAACTAATACAAAAACTTGAATGTGCATTTGCAAAGAAAAGCCACTACCATGTGTGGGCAAGGCGAATACACCTGACTCCGACATTACCCTTAAATTAGGAAAGTAATTTTTCATTATAGACTTTTATAAACCAGGTTTTAATTAATTTACATCAATTGATTACATTTTATTTTACACTAGCGGAACTCGGCAGACGTTGTCCTGCCCTCCATCTTTCTATTTTTCGTCCCTCTCTTTTTCTCCATCTCTCCGTGACTCTCCTCATCTCTATGTATCACTTTGTCTCTGCCTCTGTGTGTCTCTCTCTCTGTGTCAGTTTCTCTCTCTGCATCTCTGTTTGCCTATTTGTCTCTCCCGGGCGAAATTTCACAATCGCAGGGACTATGCAACGAAGACGGTCTTAATACTCGTATCTCATGATGCGGCGGGTTGAGTACTTGCTCCGTTACGAAAGCGCTCTGTTCAGAGGCGCTTGAGTCAGCTTGAAATCATCATCAACGCACGTGTACCTGTGCATGCATATGCGCATTTCCATCCTACTCTATCTATATTTTTCCCACATTGGCAATCAATACGTTGACAAAGTTTTATCGCATTCCGATGAGCGGCACGACAACGCATAATGTACGAACCAACTAACAAGCAAACAAACTATTGTTCTTATATATTAGATTATGTTAGCGTTCTGAATGTTGGAATACCTTTTTGTCATTCGATGGAGCTGCAGTTGTCAGTTGGTCAATTTGTTGTGGCATGAGCCGCCACTGGGTGACCATAAGAAAGTGAATGTTGAATGAATGATTGTGGATGAGATGATATTCGATACTACTCGAATGGTCGATACTACTCGAATGATGTGGATGATACTAGGATGTACGTATGAGAGCCAACCACAAAGTGAAGACTAAATTTTATTTGCAGTCAGCCGTGAGACCGTGTGGACCCGACAGTGAAGATGTACGTTAAAAATTGACTAAATGCGTCTCTTGAGATTTAAAATCAGGAGCAGCAACACACGCGCAATGAAACAGAAAGCCATCGTTAAGAGCTGATATTGAATTCTTCACTTATCTCTTTACCTCTCTCATCCTTTCATTTCTTCTGATCCCTCGCCCACGTTCATTCCTTGCTTCATTTAACATGACAAATAATATTCCAAATTATTATTGTCTCCATAATTTTTCCAATTCACTTCGTTTTCCCATTCGCATTTCCCATTCACCATGAATTACGCCCGGGTTTAAAACCATCTATGTGTGAGTTCAACTAGAGGTGCTAAAACAACACCTACTTTCTCGCAACACACAATAACGCGAAAAGTACTCAAATTTTTGAAAAATTGTTCATGATCTTATTTCAAGATCTATCTTTAAGGCACTGATTTCATTAAAAAATCTTTACCTTCATAATTATAGTTATTAAAAGACGTCGAAAAAATTTTGAACTTTTGGAATTTTCGAAAATTAGGGTTTTCATGGGTTTTTTAAATTTTGAAATATTCAGGGGCTTCATGTAAAATACCACCAAAATTAAAATATCGGTTTCAAATTCGAGGGGAAGCGACATCAGCCAGACCAATTGGGGAATAACAAATTTGGAGAAAATGGGCTGAACAGTTTAGCCGCTAGCGGTATTCGCAGACGGACGGTCAGCCAGCCTTTTGTCGTCATTCGATTTTTCGGTATCAAATTTTAACTACGAAACTACTAGTGACAGATAGACTGGCGGACGGACGTTTTGCCGTCAATTGATTTTTCGCTATCAAGGACACACAAATCATGGATTCTGCTACATCACATGTTAGAGGGTTTTTTCTAAATTTATCAACTGGATTTATCAATGTTTTCATTATCAGGACCCGGCAATACGTTTTCCTGCAGAACATTTGCCGTTTTCTGAGTAGCATTGCTCTTCTTCGTAGCAAGAAAGTAAAAACTACAAAGAGCTTTGCTCTTTACATGCTCTGCTGTTACTGCTACAACTTTAATTTTGTTGAACTTTTTTTCTCTGAAACTGCACCAATTTTACTTTCTTGCAGCTACTACTGCAGTTAGGAGAAAGTGATGTAATTCTGCGCGAAAAAACAGCAAAGTTTAGACAGTAAAACTTATTACAGAGCCCAAGCAACGGAAAATTGGATAAATCCAGATGCTTAACTTTGAAAAACACCAATGTGGCTGATGTCACGGTCTGTTGAATTTAAAACCGATAGATTAATTTTGGGGGGTACTTTACACGAAGTCTCTGAGTCATATTCGAAATTTCCAAAAATGGCTCCATCGTTTTTATTAAATTTTGTTGTTGGTTAGTGTGAATAACGTCTACGAGAATGGTGCAGGTCTCATGTTCGTTAAGAATGCTGATTTTTTTAAAATTGAAACTTTTTGGCGTTTTTCTACAAGTACAATTTTGAACGTCAACATATTTTCTTAATGAATTGTGCTCATGTAAAACAAGCAATTTTTAAATAAAAACCATTTTCTCTTAAAAACGGCACAACCGTTTTAGATTAAATTTACATTTTAGATAGCGTATATAGCGCATAAAACAATGGTGCAGGTCTCATTTGCGCAATGCAGAAAGGGTACATGCTGCATATTAGTACATGGACCGCCAAATTAATTCAAATTGGGCGCCACGCTCCTAACAGCTCAGTTCCGCTACTTGTTGAAGGCGTCATTTCAAACTTCCCGCCGAGTCTAATCTTACAATCCGCGCGAATTCCTTCCCAATTGACCAAATACTCATTTTTGAACAAATTGCTTTGAAATCGATTGTTAACCGCTTTCAACTAGTTCGAAAAGTCACCTATAAATTGCACCCCCTTTCGAGTGGCCGCGACGAAAGATTTACGCATTGTCAGATTCCCGAAATTCCATTTTTTCACATTAGACGCGACGAGCACGCATTGTTTGAAAATCAGAGGGACCGCGATTTTCGTAGCGATCGTGCATAGAAGCTAAGTGAAACGTGTATTGGGCGCATGGAAAGTTTGATTCGGAACCCCGCCAAGCAATTTCCAGCACATTTGTGCAGTCTCCGTGACCTCAAACGCCAAAACGCGGCTTGCATAAGGACCAAGCGCGAAATTCGTAAGGAAAACGTTTATTTTCGTCCATTCAGAGGTAACAATGTCAATCTCTTCAATACTCATTGATTCTTCGGCGAACGTCTGTAAATTATGTGTCATTTTTTCAGAACTCTCTCCCCTGATGAGAACACAGAAGTCGATGCTCGTTGCAGTTTCTGCTAATACTCTTCCAATTCATCTAAGCAATATTTCGCAGCCTCAACATTTCATGTTTACAACTTTACAGGAGATGGAGAAAACTATTTGCAAGAAGACTTATCAATATTTTATTTTGTAACGTTTTCTTCAGATACATTTGCAGAATCTGAAAGTAATAAACTACAAAATACATTGAAATATTTTTAACATTGTTGATATTACAAAAACAAATTTTAAAGCTTTCTGCTTTGGATTAGAACCTTATGATAATTTTTCATGTAATAATGTTTCAGACAATGCTTACATCACAAATATGATTTTATTCTCACGATAATACATAGTTAAAAAATAAGGGCAAAATAAATGAAAAAATATTTTTTGAAGTTAAAAAATCGTAAACAATTTTCAAAATTCCAAAATTCTGTAGTTCATAACGTTTCATCTCCAGAATCATTAAGACTTAATATATAAGTTCTGACAAGTGTCTTCAATATTTCTTGTGTACAAATTACTGCAATAATATACAATCCCATCTGGGTTACGATGTGGAGTCTTAAATCATTCAAACGACATGTATAATATTCACCTATGTTTCTCTCAGGAAACTTCTTAGAATTCACCAAACTTTGTCCACATAACCTGTTTCTTAATAAAACTCCTTTTTCTAAAGTTCTGAATTAAGCTTCATTTTGCCTTCACTTTCTCCCCTTACTTTCACGTTTTTAAACAAAAAAATAACGTTCTTTTACTCGTAAAAATATTTACAAAAATATTTTAAAAAATATTAAAAGTCAAATACATACAATTAATTAGAGCCACCAGACAGTGTTTAAAAATTTTACATGACTGCCAATATCAACCAAGGAAATATCGTTACATATTCTTGGCACGTCCTTTTTCTGCATTGTTCTTTTAATTAAGATTTTCAGCAAGAATTCAAAAGTAAATACACCTTTATGCGCTGTGAAAGCCAAAGCGAAGGCATTTTAATAAAAACATTAAAATAGACGAAATGAGAACATGTACCATTTCTTTTTATATTACTAAAACTTGTAGATAAAATAGAAAACTTCTTCATGAAATTCTCCGCCTATTAATTTCTATACGCCTAGTGGGAATTCGCAAATCATGCTCTTACAAGCAATGGAAACAGAAGAATCATCTCAGAAGGTACTGCTGAGGAAGACCTTTCTGGCTAATGGCTACAGCGGATCCGCCGTGAACCAAGCCCTATCGAGGCTCCACTCTATCGTCTGAATCCACGCAACAAATCTTCATACTCGCCCCGCAAGGCATCCCGATTGCCTTACATCAAAGAGGTCACGGACAGGATCGGTAGATTGCTGCGCAGTGCCGATACCCGCCCCGTGTTTCACACTCGCAACAAGATCGGGAGGAGCCAGATACAGGTAAAGGATCGTCTGGACCCTCTTCAAGATGCCGGCGTCTATGAAACCCCGTGCAGCTGTGGTCTAGTTTACATCGGACAAACCGGGCGCACGGTAGATGAGCGTATTCAGAAACACATGCGACATGACCGGCTTTAACATAAACACAAATCGGAATTGGCACAACACGCCGCGTAAACGGGTTACCTCGTCAAATACCACGAAACCCGCACTATAACAACAGAAGACTGGTGATGGCCTCGTTTGATCAAAGAGGGTTTGGAAATCTCTACTCGGCCCGCAAACCTCAATAGAGATGATGGGCTCCGTCTTAGCAACACCTGGAGACGGGCCGTTACCCCCCGCCAATTCGGCCCCGCCCCGCGGAGACACCCCCCCCCCGCGGACGGCCAATGACGTAGCCACCCTTTGGGACGTTCTTTTTCGGTATTTCCACCCTTCCCCTCCCCACAGATGAATCTTGCATGTGTCTAGCCTGTTCAGTTTTCTATTATCTACCCTTTCCGCCGCATTCCCCTCCCCCACCTCATCTGGTCACCCGCCATCGCCCATTTCCTTCTCCGTCAATCACGGGACACCGTCCCTCCTCCTTTTGGTCGCCGATTCCGTGGGACCAGTCGGCCCATGCGCCCTTTCTATAAAATGAAGCACGCCAACCTCTTGGCAGCTCTTAGCATAAATAAAAAGCCTCTTGGCGTAAATATAAAGAAGAAAATATAACAATTTCAATAACTCCCAATTGAATAATTAAAAAACAAGTCTAAAAACTAACAAACCCCAAAGTGGTAATGTATATAGTTATAGTTATAAGATTGCTTTAGTTTGTATGTAAGCAATAAAGCCTTCCCTAACTGAACAAGCACATCGGCTGCAGTTATACATAATGTACTCCAAAAGACAAATAAATTCCCGTCTCTGTAACTGGAGGGGGAAAACTGAAAAATCTTGGCTGCAGAATAGCTCTGAAGAATATCACAGCAAGATAACCGAAACGTCAGCACAATTGACCGAGACGCGGCTCATTCCGGATAGCTACGAATGTATTGACTCCGGCCGCGGAAGCTTACGAACGCATGCTATTACGATCTTTATAATACCTCTCAGTGCAGTGGGATCTTTTGGGGTGATGAGAGAAAATTCAAACCCAGGTACTCATAAATCAATTAAAATGGCATTAATGTATTCTGAAACAGTCGTTCAGGAAAACGAAGAAAACGTGTTCGTACGACTTCATGGACATCTGGACAGAAGAGGAGCAACGGTGCGGCCGGAATCTGGAGCAAGGTCAGGCGCGTCAAAGGGGAGGCAAGGTTGGCGCAAGCTGCGACTGCGAGCGCCATTGCTAAGGTAACAAATTTTGTAACGGCTGTCTAGAGCTGGCGGAACCGCAAGCGCGAGAGCAGCAACAGAAGAACTGAATTCAAAATTTACATAATAACTTAGACTTTGTTACGAACTATATCACGCCAAATACCGGGGAAAGGGGAACCTAGTAAGCCAGTGTAATACATTTTCATTTGTGTTTTATGTTCTCGAGTATTGTTTTGTAAATAGCCGTGTAATACATTTTCATTTACTTGTAATATTCCCAGGGGGATTAATTGTAAATAATTGTATAGTCATTTTGGTCATTATAAGTCATGTTGGTAATTTTTTGCTGGTTCCTTTTGAGCCAAAGGAATAGTGTTAAAACAGAAATATTTTCAATGTGGTTTTGTAATTACTGATAAAAGTAAAATTATCATTTTGTGTCTTTTCAAACGGTGATGGCCAAGAAGTAGGGATAAATAGTCAGTTTAACGTAGAAGAAGTGTGAAAATTTTTCAAAGTGTTGAAAAGCGATGATCCTGTATATTATATATTATTGTGTTCTTTGCCATTTGTTCTTTGTATTTGTTTACCTAATTATATGTCTTGGAGAATATAATCATACTCCAAAGATCCTGCCTCCTGAGATTTCAAAGCTCGAACTGAGCATTCGGACTGACGTTGACGAGGTTGGCGTTTTAGAATATTGTGAGTGGGTATATACATATTATATATATATATTTATATATATATATTATATTTATTGTGGACGTATGGGGAATTGGTGCAACCTTACGCCCCGTAGTTTTGGAACCAGCCGGCTACTCGCGGCGGAGTAGGGTCTTAACGCGCAACCTGTTATCCGTTGACCGTACTAGAGCGCTCGAACTAGCGAGTAACGTTTTTTACGCGGAGAGTTGAAAGAGGAGAAGCAACCCCACTCCTGAACTTTCCCCAGGTGTCGGGCCATAAATACGGTAACACGCTTCGGGAGCTCTCTCTTATCTCAAAATCGCCCCCACCACAACATCCATAGTTTTGTTTTTGTCGCGCGTTAAGGCCGCGCTCTGCTCCTTCTGCATCTCGAGGTGTAATAATCTGTGAGTTGAGGTCGAGCTCGGCTCCCTCAGCGTCACTAGTGCTGTGGTTTTTGTAATTTGGAGTGCGTTGAGGTCGAGCGTCACTAGCGTCACTAGCGACGTGTGTGGTCAGAGGTTGGGCTTGGCTCCCTCTGCACCATCAGAATAACGCTTAAATCAAGTGTAGAGGTTGAGCAAGGCTCCCTCTACGCAAAGTAGGAGTCGAAGAAAAGCTGACCGGTTCAAGAACTCAAACTGGTTCTTCGTGTTAGCAGTTACGAGAGTAACCGGATACCAAGTAGGTCGGGTAAGGTCTAGCACGGCTCCCTTACACCCAAAAGATTAACTCTAAATTAACATTAAAGAACTGTCATCAAGTTATCGAGTTATTAGTCATCTATAACTCAGTTATAACTCAGAAACTACTTCGGCAAATATTAATTTATCTCGTTAAAATTTATAATTTCATTTACTAATAAGTCATTTCAAAATTGTAATTTAAAATACAAATTTCAGACAGTCTAATCAAATTCAAGTTTAAAATTCAAATTAGTTTTTCTAATTGTTATCAGAGTAAACATATAATTTGTAATCAAATACATCAAAATTAACTAATCAAATTAACAATATTTTAACAAATTAAACTAACATTGTCAAATTTCCTAAATCTAACATAGACTAGAATTAACTGTATAAAACTGAATGCCAAAAATTGGACGGCCAGTTACTAAAGAGAAAAACAAAAACTACTGCCGTGCATGCAAATACTTAGACGGCTCCCTAGCACATTCGTGCTTCATTAAAAAACCTAAAGTATCCTTTGCATTTGTAGAAAAGAAAACTAACAACCATTAACACTCCTGCACCTGCCACCCCTCCCCAACATAGTATCTCTTTTTTGTTAACATCAGCTCCACCTACGACTAATACGGACACACCTACGGACGGTAAGTCGCCAGAATGCTCCACCGCTCCTGCGGTGCACGCACCTGAGAGCCCCAGCAGCCCTCGCTCTCCACACTCTGACACACACTCTGAAACAAACCAGTCAGGCGTCATGTCCGCTTCTGAGATCTCCGCCGAGACCACGCGAGCACTTTCCCCAATGTCGGAATGCTCGCAAAATTCTGACTCACGCCCCCAAGAAAGTAATTCGCCAATCTTTAACTCTCCCACTAAGGCTGGTAACAACAACTCCTGCAACGTCACAGATGAGGCGTGGCAACTCGTTACAAAAATCTTTCGACAACGCCCCACCCAAATGTGTGAACAGCCCCAAACCCAAGCGTTACCAAGCGTACCCAACAGGTACCAGGTGCTAACACTCCGCGATATTACCGCTCAACAACAAACGCCTGCAGTAAACACGGCAAATCGTACTCAGCCTTCAGCGGCCGCCCCTTGTGCTTCTGCCCCATGCTCACGTGAATCGGTCGGGGAAATAGTTATTGAGCAACCCATCGACATCACCGCTCTCATGAGCGCCCTCCGCCCCACCTCACAATGCCCCTAAAAGGAATCCCCTCACAAAATGTTGGCACCCTCAAACCAGGGTGTGTAAAAGATCACAACAAAATCGTCTCAGAACTGACTCGCATGCAATCCTACTCGCAACATGCGCAGTTCTTTTTCCGTCGTGCGACTGAAGAGAGACGTCACAGACTTGTCATCCGTGGCCTCCGGGACAGCGAAGATCTAGCTGCAATTACTTCTGACCTCACCTCTCAAGGTATCAAAGTTCACCATCTAAGTGAAATGAAACGCGCCTGCTATACTGAAACAGGAGCATTTCTTTATGCCTATACATCATCGAAATTAACCACGCCAAATTTCTCAAATTAAAACCATTTCTACGATATTAAATCAAATTGTCAGATGGGAGGAATATCGATGTAGGGACCGTGTGTCCCACTGCAAAAGATGTCAACTATGGGGTCGCTCTCATAACGGATGCCGCAGGAACGCAGTATGTCTCTACTGCGCCGGCGCTCGCTCCCTAGAAAATTGCACTAAGCCGGAAAATCCGAGGTGCGCTAACTTCGGTGGAAATCAGTGGAGAGCTTCCCACCCTGCTGACGTATAAAGAAGCGAGAGCATGTCAGCTTGGCGTAGCACGCCAGACGCGAGCAGCCGCACAAGTGGCAACGAGGATCAACTCTCTTGCTCCCTCCCGCGTTGCAGTGGTTGGTCAGCCGGTCGAACGTCCCTTAGAGGTCCGATCTGAGGAACATTTTCCTGCACTCCCAGGATTGGCCACCGAAACCCCCACCACCGCTGGTACCGAATTTGCTGATGCGGCAGCTGGGCGACCAATCATCGCCCAGTCACCCTCCACGCCTCTTTCTCTCTCAGGCTTCGGCGAATTGGGCGATTTACTGCATCTTCTGCAGGGAGTAGACCTGCGAGCCTTCATCACTCTCGCGAAAGATGCAATTACCATCCTCAAAGGTCCAGGAAACTTGCTATCTAAAGCAATAGCCATTATCCCCCTCCTCTCTACAGCGTTCCCATGAACAACGGTTCACATAATTTTCGATCTCATCTTTTCAAAATTGTTTCATGGAACGCCAACGGGGGCCTGAACAAAAAGAAACTCGCAATTATTCAATTTATTAAAGACTATTCCCCAGATATATTCCTTATTCAAGAATCCTGTCATCAAGCGATAACTTCACTCTTCCAAATGTTCATATTTACAAGCAAAATCGTTCAGGCCCCCATCGCGGCGGTGGCACATTAACTGCAGGAAGACGCACTATTCCTCATACGCTCCTGGTAAATACGCCTCTCGCCGCTATAGAGGCAACATCGGTTGAAATCGGAACGCCGCACGCAGCCATCACTGTTGTATCTGGGTACAAGCGGCCTCAGATTCAACTCGAGGAAGCCGACCTTGACGCGCTGCTAACGCTTGGGGAGAATATTATTATAGCAGGTGACTTGAACGCCAAGCACACAGACTGGGGCTGCCGTGTGCGGAATTCGGTGGGAGAGCGCCTGCTTCCATATTTAAATAGAAGTGATCGGCTCGTCATTTCCCCTCCTTCTTCCATCACTCACATACGAACTGACATGTTTACCAGACAGATTAAAGGCGACATTCTTGACATTGTACTACATTCTCCTGCACTCCAAATCACAACCCCAAAGCCCCTCCATGACCTCGGACGACCACCTCGCTATCCTCTTTACCTTCCATAGAGACCAATTTCCATCTCCCACTCCGACAAAAACAACCTACGAAACAAACTGGACAAATTTCAAGACAAAACTTAACAACAAACTCCTACGTAACCCAGACTTAGATAATCCGACTAAAATTGACAGAGCAATTGAACACCTAAATTACCAGATAAAAACTGCTATCGATGAAAACTGTAAACGACTAGAATCTCACCATCCCACATCCCAAACACCCGTCGAGCTGATTCGCCTAATCCAAGAACGCCGCAAAGCCCAGCAAATTTACCAGCGAACGCATGACCCTGATGCAAAAGCAGCGTACCAGACTATTCGGCGGAAAACCTCCAGGCTTCTGCGGGAGCACAAGAATGCGATGTGGTAAAAGTACGACGAAAATAGCCAAATAAACAATGCTAGCGATCTGTCGAAATTGCAATGGGTGCTACGCAATCCACAGCCTGCCACCACAGCGCTCAATCACCCAAACAACATTCTACCCACTTACGATCCGGCAATTAAATCAGAAATCTTCGCCACCTTGCTTGAAGAGCGCTTCACGCCACCCCCATCTCACTTAATATTCCTGCCACCGCCGCCGAAATCCCCATCACACCTACGCCCCTCACAGATATACCGCCTGACTGGAAAATTGAAACGGATGAGGTAAGCGACCTACTGTCAAATATCAACACAAATCGATCAGGCGGACCCGACAAGCTTTCTGCAGCAATGCTAAAGCAACTTCCTCGTAGGGCCACCACTCTTCTTGCCTTGATATTCTCTGCTTGCAAGGTTTCATCTATGCGGATGACATAGCGTTCACGGTCAAAGACAGCAAAATAAACATCGCGGTAAAGCGCCTACAACGTGCCGCAAACGCTCAAAAAGTGGAGTGCGGAAAATGGCCTCACACAGAACGCGCAGAAATGCCAAGCTATAATTTTTTCTCATAAACTCACACATAACACTCATTCTGTCGCTCCCATCCGCGTAAACGGTTACACCATTCCGTGGCGGGACAACATCAAATACCTGGGAGTTACATTTGACCGAAGACTGACCTGGAAGACGCACATATCTAACGCACGTAACAACATGACTCGACGTATCTCATCACTTCTTCCCCTCTTCAAGAGCCGACCCTTAAAGAAAAAATAAAACTCCACTTATATCTGGCATGCATACGCAGCGCGGGCTTATACGCTTGCGAGACATGGGCCACAGCTCCCGAAACATCGCTAAATTACCTGACACGAACTGAAAATTACTTTATTCGACTAGCTTTTCACCCACCCCCCGGCTCTATCCTCGCTGACGAATTCACGACCAGAAACATCAAAACAATTACAACCACAATACACGAGCTCGCCACGGAAAGAATTTAGGACATTTCACTAACATTGACACTCACCCTCTCATCCAGCCCTACTTACAATACTATACGAAGCCTTCACAACACAAAAAGAAAAAACTGCCTTCAGATTTCATCTTTTTGAAACCACCTTGAAACACCACCTCTAAATATAAACTCCCACTTAAACACACAACACCCAACACATATCAACAGACACACAAGTTCTAAATCTATCAACTACACCCCAATATAAAAATCATAATTCACACATTCTCAGAGTGCATTAAAGACCAAAGCGATGCCGAAAACACACCTCCAACATCCAAACGACCAAAAACACCATACACCCCATGCCGCTACAAAGAAACCACTAACAAATTCTTACAAAAACTAACAAATACTAACAAACCAATCTTCTATTTGCCAAACCTGCTACACTACTACTAATCATTAACACATAAACTCATACTAATCATCTACTATCTCACCAACAACTAACACACTAACAACCTTGAACAAATTTTGTAAATTTCTGTAATTTTTTAGGTCTTAAGCATAGTTCAATTAGGATAGTTCGAAAGTTAGTAGTAAGTTAAACATATAATGTATATAATTCTGTAAATTCTGTAAATATTATAATATAACAAAAACTGTATAAACTGAAAAATAAAGAGACGATCAGCGAGTGCGAAACGGGAATGACACGCCAAATCACCACTTTGAGAGAACGAACGCAAGAAAACAACTAGAACACAACAAAGTGCACCAAAGCACACGAGCGGAAATAAAGCAATAAACTATTACTCATCGGATAACCGATAGAGATATACTAAATAAATAGCCAGGAAAGGAATAATTCACACCGCGGTAGAGCTCCCCCAGGAGAGTAGACCGCAAGAACGTAAAATAACGACCTCGTGTATGTGTGTGTGTGTGTGTGTGTGTGTGTGTGTGTGTGTGTGTGTGTGTGTGTGTGTATCTCTCCTTGATATTCCAGCAACGACGGGGAACGCATCTCTGATATTCCTGCAGCGACAACGATCGCATTGGCCGGTCAGCAAGGTCTTCTCGAGATAGAGTAGGAGTTTATTTAAATACGTGGAGCTAGATAAGACTTAGACTACCGAAGTGATAGAAAGTGGTGTAAATTTTGGAGTCAGCAGTAATACTAATATTGCCTAGATTCGCGCCGAAGGACTCTGAATTAATCCAGTGCAGTCATATTGCTCCTTATTACTGCACAAGCCAAAAGTGTAGTAGTTAGGCCGCGTACGCAAACAAAAAGGGCGCAGCAAATTCGATAAACTGGAAGTGCGAATTAATTTATACAACGAGGCGTGTGAAGAAGGCATCTCCAAGAAGGCTCAAGCGTACGTGCGAAAGGTATGGTCTTGGATGGAAGGCAGGGCGTGTAGGTGCGAAGGTTCTGGGTTCAGCGTGGGACTTCGAACGGCCGACGCAGCAAGTGGAGATTTCAGCGAAACGTTGGAGCACCCACAACCTTGAATCGGCGAGGTTACTGGCAGCGAGCATCGCAGCGTCGGTGAGACACGTGCATTTGTAACACAGCAGTTTCGTTAGAACAAAATTATCGCCGCAACGCGACAGTTCACTAAAATAGCTTATTTGTTGTACAGTTTTTGTAATTTTGAGGCAAGTTAGAATTTGTGTATTGAAAAGTTTCTATTTGTGTTCTATTTATTCTCTGTAAAAGAGTGTTTTTTTTGTCGTGTAATTGTGCCACTAAATTTTTATGGGTAAATTATACGTTAGTTTGTTCACAATCTTTGCAATTTTTTTGTGTTGAGGGTTCAGACCTTTCTCGTACCCGAAAATCCTGCAAATTCGCAGACCATGCTTTGGTTTTTATGGTTCGTGGTCTCATTGACAATTGGAAGCAACCTGTAGTGTACTATGAATGTGTCTCATGATACAATTTCGACCACAGATTTAGAAAAGAATTGGTTTTAATATTGTGGCAATTGTGAGTGACCGAGCACCAACTAACATTTGCTGCTTGAAAACTTTTGTATTAAAAACATGCAATTGGGATAGACCATTTTTTAAAATTAATAATTGTAAAATTGTAGTAATTGCTAATCCTCCTCATGTTCTCAAAGCAACAAGAAATGCTCTTTTGACAACAAAATTATTTTTAAAACAGATAGTGGAGAAGTTAAAGAAAGTAGCTGGCAATTTTTAGTGGACCTTTTTGAATTGAAAAAAGAAATTAATAAGAACATGGGGAATATCACAAATGAACATATTTATCCAAAAAAGAAAATGAAAGTGAAGTTAGCTGCTCAGGGTTTGAGTGTAACTGTTGCTAATGCTTTATATAGATGTGGTGTGGAAGGGGCCAAGTATTTGGCTGAATTTATTAATGATATCACTTGTCTCTTCGATTCTTTTAACGATTTGAAATTGGATGACACTCACTTTTATAGAAGACCACTGAGTAACACATCTCAGCATTTAGAATTTTGGCAGAGTATGTAAAGGAAACTGGATTCATGACAGTTTGTTGATTCAGATGGCAAGTCTATTCGCACTAAGGTGAAGGAGGCATGGTGTCGAAATATCAACGCTGTTTCATCATTGTGGGGAATGCTCAGAGACTTGGGAACTCGACATTGCAACCAAGATCCACTTGAGAATCTCTTCGGTGTTGTGAGGCAGCATGGTATTTGCAACAACCCTACGAGTCTGCAGTTTGATTCACCTTTATAATCATGTATTTTGAATGGGATAATTGGTGCCAATGGTAAATTTAACTTCGAGAAAGATGATGCAGATGTATCGTCTAATTGGCGTGAATTTGTGAGCAAGATTGGGAGTGTAGGACCAATATACACTCATGTCTGTGATGTTGACAATTCACCTTTCTTGAAGGGGGAGAGGAAGTGAAGACATGTGCCTGGATCGTCACAATGCCTTCAGATCCCTTAGACAATCCTCTAATAGCTGATGAAACAATAAGGAAAACCAGTAAAATTCTTAACAAAATTCCCAATCTCAAGTCTTGCCATTCTTGTTTTGTGCCCTTTATCTATTGCCATCATACATGTGAGGGAAGTAATGTTGTGTGTGTATGTTCCAAACCAAAGGATATTGTTATTAAAACATTCTGGAAGATGTCTTTCAAAATTTTCAAATTTTTAGAAATCAAAGGACATACACCAAAACTTCTTGAGGAACTTGAAATTATTGTCAAAATTCAGATCTTCAATTGTTTGGCTGTAAAGAGCATTGCTCTGAGATACAAAATTGAATAAAAATGTTGCTGAGCACATATCTGATAAATAAGTTCTGTGCGAGGGTCACAACTTCTGTGAAAAGAAGTAGGTTTCAGTAAATTAGTTAGGTAGTTATCATGTAATATTTAATAGTTTTAGTTTTATGAATAGTTCATTTTGAAACCTACTTCTTTTTAATTAATTGCTTTACTTAGAATATGTTTGACCCTGGAGCCTAATTTATTTTTTCTTTAGTTACAACTTGTACACCATGGTATTTATGCTGTTTTTATCAGAGAAATGTTGCTTAATTTTTGTTAAAGTGCAGACAAATGTTACATTTATAACAGAAATACAAGTACACTAGGATTTACTTCATTGTGTTCTGTTGCTTGAGACACCTAGTTTCTATCTGATTTTAAGAGAAAAATGCTTGTATTGAGAAATACATTTTTAAAGGCTCCAGGGTAATTTTTAAGGTATTTGCTGACAAACTTGGCAAATTTCCCCCGTCTGAAACAATTTATTGTTGTTTCAAAATTTGTCTCATGTTTTAGTTTCATTTCTTTTGTTCTTTTGTGTATTGTTTTGATATAGACGTGTTAGCACAAGCACTGAATGTAAGGTTGCATTCTAGTGGAAGTTGCAATTTAAAACACTGCACATAAAATGGATGTTATTTTTCATCCTTTTGTAGGATGCAAAACAATGAAAGGCTTATAACTTGCAGTAATAACTCAATATTAAATTTCGTTAATAATTTGATTACTGCTGCCATTTAATTACAATTTATTAATATATTGTATAAATTGCGCTTAAGAATAAGCGCAATTACTTCAGCTCCACTTACTGTCTGGAAGCAAATTACAATTTGGCATTCTCTTTGAGATTTGCTAGGAAATGCAATGTTTAATCGTAATGAAGAGAACAACACAGTAGTTTTAAAATGTTTTCAAAATTTACTTAAATGTCATAATTAGTTTCTTGGACTCCAATTCAATAAACAATGAAAATTGGAAATTATTAGTGCAACAATAATTCAATCTTAGACATTTAAATTATCAAATAAATTAATCAGATAATTTTTTGTAAAATAATTTGGAAAATATATGTGAAAAAGAAGAATGGGCTAATGTACGAAACTAAAAAGTTTTTTTTTCATTCCAAACTCTTATCATTCGAGATATTAATCTATTGCACTCTGTAAGACAACCAAGCTTCTGACATTCTAAAAATAATGGTGTATATGAAAAGATTATTCATTTTTCAAATTTGTATAGCAGTGTATTAAACTTTCTAATTCTTCTAAAGAATTCTTCATTTTACATTGCTTTTCCATTAAAAAGTTTTGTGAAGTATACTTATTAAAGAAGAATTTCAAAGATAGTATTAAAACCATGGTTTAATATGTAACGTTAATTGCTATTGTTAAGCAGTGAAGTAGATAGCTGCCTTTTTGCTTGCTTGAATTGTCATCAACAGTAAAGTTTCTTAGATGAGTGTAATTAAATGATATATTATTAATTATTAATTTGAAAATCAATATTGTCATGCTCAACTAGTTATTTTATTGCAATTTCATAAGTAATGGCTTTGCAATGCTTGGAAGCACAATACAGTTAAATGTAATTGGAATATCAACTCTATACATTTTTTACATATCGAAGCAGTTTTCATTCCCTTCAGTAGTTTGTAATAGCAAGTGGATTTTTAA
Organism: Gryllus bimaculatus; assembly: GCA_017312745.1. Taxonomy (NCBI): domain Eukaryota; kingdom Metazoa; phylum Arthropoda; class Insecta; order Orthoptera; family Gryllidae; genus Gryllus; species Gryllus bimaculatus. The sequence continues at coordinate 342,661 of BOPP01000037.1, forward strand.
TCACTTGATGATTGATGGGCAAGATTTCTCTCCAGAGGTACTTCGAGATCAAGTATTTTCATAATAGATATTATTTATTGTTCAGATTTTATTGAAGTAACTATATGATTGTTGTGAATTTGTGTTGTATCACAATGTCAGAATTACAATCAGATATAAGCAGTAAATTGTAAGGTTATGTCCATTATTTTCTTTTCAAATAAAATATCTCATTTTAACGTATAATTTATTATTCATTTCAGGTTTCAGCGGAACACGAATGTGTGTGTAAATCCATTGCGTAGTTTGGAGAAGTTGGAAGTAAATTTGCAGTTACAATAAATTAATTTGTTTGTACAAAGCATTGAAATGTATTTGTCAGAGAAGTTGCTGATTAATTCATTAAAGACTGGCAGAAAACATTACACATGCAGAATATTTTCAAAAAGATGTACAATGTGATGTTGTTGAATGTGTATAGTTAAGGTTGAATAAATTAAGGCAGGTTTTAAATAATCAAGTTAAGTTCCCTGTGATTTGAATTGGATATCACAGGTCCGAAAACCATGGTAGGGCCAATATGATGTCACCTTATGGTGTCTTCCTTTGGTGTTGTGCTTGTGAATTTAAGAAATTCTGGCAATTTTAGTTTGTTCAGTGCTGCGTTACAACCAGCATTCACATTAAAATGTAGCATGTATAAGTGAAAAAAGTTGACGACTGATTTATTTTGCACAATTACACACTGCAATGTTTTGATGCATTTGTACTTCATCAAATATTAATCTTTGCTATAGTTCAACAACTTTTTTGTTAAAGAAATCACTCACATTTTATTTTATAATTGAAGAGAATTGTGAAACCTCTAGCTATCTGATATTCTTTCAGGGATATTAAATTCCATTGTCCCTTCTCTGATTCCTTTAATAAATTAATGTATTTTGAGTATTCAGAAAGGTTCCTTGTACTTAAGTTTATTTTTGTAGAATGAAAATTTGATGTCCTCTGGGATTCAATTACAAGTAAGCTAAATATGAACTAAGATTGTAATACATTTCCAAGCTCTTTGACTGTTGGTTGCAAATAATATCTACGAATCTTGAAGATCAGGCAAAATGAAGCTTGACTACGAGTTTTGGTAGGCACATGAGTAACCAAATGAACTGTTTTGTCTCTCTTAAAAAAATTTCATTCATTTATATCATCTCTTTGTATCATATTTAATAAATTCACTTACTGATAAATTGATATTTAAACATAAAATAATAACATCCTGTGTCAATCTATTGTGTCCTTATTCATTAAGTTACGACAATCAATTACTCGAGTCCTTTTTTATAGGAAGGTATTCATTTCTAGTCTTCAAACGTTCCAGAATTTACTTTAGTTCTCTGACCACTTGCATCAAATCTGTAATTTCAGATCTGTTGTTGCCAAAAATCAAATCAATAATTTCATGTATTTGATAATAGCAACATTTGTCATTGAATATCGATAAGATATATTTAAAAATTTGAACAGAGGCTGTGTCACATCCAATTGTGACAATCTTGCAAAATTAGGTTTTGTTTTGATTTCATTTCTATTTTATTTATTTGCAAAAAATGTTACTAGTTAAAAAGTATTGTACTTATATATTTTCTTAAAGTCATTCTCTTTATTATCGTAATATTTCATGTTCTTAATCTAAAACTTGTTCCACCTAGCATGGCAAAATTATTCAATTGCATTTAGTCATATATCTTTTCCATCATTTTTAAATTATCATTAATTTAAGTATTTCAGATGCATAACTTGACACCCAAATTAATTCATTAACTTATTTTCAACTTCACTATAAGAATTAATTATAATAATTGTTGAAAGATTTTAAGAATTGTGCTAATGACTGCAGCAAAATTGTTGAATAAAAAAAACAATTGTTGAAAAACATAATATTTCAATCCTTACATTGCTAGATAAAATTAATCAATACTTAAACATGGTGATAAAGTTACAGACTAAGATGTATTTATCTTTTCTCAAGTTAAGAAATGATGATATACATTCTGTACATAATAGTTATTTGTAAAGTTGTGTTCATGTAATTGCTTATTTTTTGGAGCTGAAATCTCTCACAAGCTTGAAATATGTCCTAGAGCAAAATCTTAGTCTGCAATACAAAACCTTTTAGATATAATGCATATTTGTGTATTCTATTATTATTAATAGAATATATTATTATTATTATTTATGGTTTGTTTGTTTTTCTCAAAAAACATTTATTATTGAGTAAAAATTATTATTAAATGCATACCATAAAATTTTTATGGAATAAAGCTTTTTTTAGAATGAGTAAATTATAAAATATGAAGGTGATTCAGAATACATTCACTGTGTTCTCATCTTCAAGAAAATGTTTTTAAAATAAACTTGTTAAAATACAAAGTGTATCCAACACATAATACCAAATGATCTTTTTCAAAATACGAGGCAATACTGTGTGATTGCGCTTCTTTAGAACAGAAAATTTTAGGACCAGAAACAAGTTTTGTTGTGGTTTTCACTATTGAATTGATATTTTCTAATATTTTTTTGTCCTTTCTGTAATGTGGGACAAACACACTTAAATAAATCCAAATTTATTTCTTAATTTTGTTCAATGAAGGTTTATAATATTTTAGAGATTCTGTTTCTCTCATCAAGTGTAATTGAAAGTGTGTTTACAATATTAGTTGCCAAAGAAGAAGCCAAATAGATATTAGAGGCAAAATAAATAATTAACATTATACCCAATTTAATGTGAAAGCTCACCCGTTATTGTATATTTCAAAATATTAAAAACCAATTCAATTATATATTTAAAAAATCTTTATTATTGTGTTTTTTTTGGATGCTGCAAAGTTTGAATGGTGACAGGCATACAAATTTCATGGACTTAACAATGTGTAATTTGCGTTTCTAAGGTAGGCATATACAGACTAAAATGACTGGGAATGTGTACACTATATCAGGGTCTTGTTTCAATTAACAGTTTTATTTATATATTTTTATTTATTTGCTAGTACAGATCTCTCAGCGACTCACTTTTTAAAACTATTTTCATTCTTCCATCATGTTCCCTCATATACCAAGACTCATTATTCTCACTATTTTACAAATATTTAATTATTAATTTAATTTTTTAAGACAATCTTTTTTTATAATTTGTTCCTACTTTAAATGATTATTTGGATGAATATGTAAATACAAAATAGTTTTTACTCCACAAAACCTCATTTATAACTGCATAATTGGAATCTGAAAATTGGAGCTTCATCTAAGAAAATATGAAATTTCATTTCTTTGATAGTTTGAGTTTTATTCTACAGGTTAGAGTTTTTATTTACAGTACAATTTTCATTGTTCTTATTTTATACCTTTAGAATACAGTCACTTTCAGAATTTATTAGGGATTAACAATTTTTATTTTGGCAAGCTTTGTAATGTGTATATAATTGGTATCCCACGTAACAATGCAAACTTCATGCTGGGAAGTGAGAATTTTGTTTCCATCATAGATGTTATAGAAAATTTGAAACAAACAATTTTTGAAGACTGATGGCTTGGAATTTGTCGTCAATAATCATTTTAAAAAATCATAATTGTAATTTTTATCCATTTTCAGGGAACATGTGTTACTAATGTTCGAGTGCCAACATTGACTTACAATACAATAACTAAATTTCAGAAAGAAGAAATGGGGATTGGATTTAGCCCTCTTGTGTTAAAATTTAATTATACTGTGCTTTTTTAATAAAATTTCATTATATTCTAGTTTGGGATTGACGTTAAAAAATGGTCACAATAAACGCATTTTTAAAAGCTATTTTCTTTTGTAATTAATATTTCTTCATTAAAAATACTTACTTTATTTCCTGACTCACTATTTTTGGACAACGAAAGTTATTTGACTAGACTAATTTAACTTCGTTTAACATAGACCTGCAGGTAATTATTAGAAGTTAAAGAAACCAACTAATGTGCACAAACACAATGGATGTTAATTTGACCTCTTGACCATATTCCATATTCTAAAGGAGTGAGTAGTACGTGCAATATTTACATTACATGAGGCTATGTGTTCCTCTAAAAATGTTCATGTATGCACAAGTCTGATTTTTACTACGTGAGCAAATTTAAAGCATTCTCAGATGCAAATCTGGTATCTTACTTTTCAGAATCTCTTATAACTGAGATAACCTAATTAAATTTAGCTTCATTGTAGTGTTCAGTTTTTTGTGATCTAGGGCACATATGAGCACACCTGTTGGTGAGAAATGTTCATTATGAAAATGCATAAAAAAAGTAATGTAAATTTTGAATTCAAATACAATGTTCCATTTGTAAATATATCCATCAAGTGTTCTCCTCATATCAATTTCCCAAATGTATGTATTTCAAATGCTATCATATTTGTTTATTTCCCTCCTTGTGGTTTTCATGCCTGCAGAACATTTATCAGATTAATGTGATTGAGTTGAATTGTTTTAATTTATTCACTGAAGTCATTTGCAATGTGCAGCACACAGCTATCAATAAGTAAAGGTTAAAATGAATAAATTAGTTTCATGAAATGTAAAAAACTTAAACTTTCATATATTTATGGTTGTGTGGCACAAATTGCAGATTACTTAAGGGACCAAATAATACAAAGTAATGATTTAACAATTTATTTTTAAATTGAGTTTTGCTTAATTTTGTTTTTGCTGAGTAGGGAACTTGTGATTTAAGTACTTGCTATTAAATGTTAGTAGAGAAAATATTTCACAAAAAAATATGAAATTATTTTAGATTTAATCTTAATCTATCTAATTCTATTTGACAACTGCTTTAGTATCAGGTTAAAAAAAATAATGGCAGTGCTTTCACATTTTTGCTTTTCTTTTTTTAATGTTATGTAACAATTTTTGGATTCAAATTTATAATTCAAAGGTATGGATATAAAACAATACAAAACTCTCCAAGCATACATGTGGGTTAATGTAAATAATTCCATTGTTGGTATAAACATTTTTTGTTGTAACTGAAGCGAAAGAATGTGGGGTGTCAACTGGATTCGAATCAACTGACAGACTAAAGTACAAGTTGTTGCAAATATTTTTGGATAAATAAGACGTGTTTCCTGATCCGCAATCGCGGCACTGCTCGATATGATGTTTTAGAAAAGGATCAAAATTTGCTATTAACTCCAACAATCCAAGATAGTTGCCATTATCTGGTGAGCCAAATGCTTCAGTACTGCCACGAAAAGCTAAACCTCTCTCCGATAATATACAAATAACGGCTATTACTTTAAGCAAAACTTGTCTCCAGTATTTTTTCTTCTGATTCAATCTGTGAAGAAAGGTGAGAATCCAAGTTTGCTTTTCGATATCGATGTAAAAATGACAATACGGCTCTTCTATGTTGTTCCGAATTTTCATGAGATTTAATGCCTGTATATTTCCGCCAATCGTTGAATCCACACCCTGAAAATATATTGGTGTTTGGAAAGAATACCTTGCATACAAAGCAGTTCACGCGACCAGTTATTGGAGAATATACAAGCCACGTTCTTTTGACAGTTTCTCCAATTGCCTTCGTACTGACGAACATACTCTTTGTACAATTCCGTTAAGTATTTTGATAAACTCGTTCAGAATTCTCAAATGGTCCTTCCGAATGCGAACAATCTGCTGGACCTTTCTCTATCCAATACTTAAAATCAGCCACAGACAGTTCTGTCCAGAGAGTATATATCCAACAGTTCTGTCCAAAGACCAATATCGTTACCCTAATGTTGCAGTATTGTTTATCGATGTTGGATGCAATCTTCGTATTTTCTGAATCAATGGGAGTCGGAACTTGGACATTTTCAATTCCTTTGAAATCATTGTTTAATGTCATGTGACACGAAGATTCGAAATAGTTATTAGATGTATTCGTTGCTTCTGAAGAACAATGATAGCCAATCTCGACGTTTTTCTCTTCAGTTGGTTTTTCTCCCGAAAAAAAAAAAACCCTCGTGATTTTTGGAAGTTTCTTCGTTCGTTCTTCTTCATCTTTTTTTTTTCTTTTTACGCTTTTCACTTCCACTTGCATAAGACTTCATTTTATCTATAATAATAAAATACAAGATAACGCGACACATAAAATATTTTAGTTATTATTTCTATAAAATTACCCAATTAACAAAATATTGCATTCTTAAAATAATTATTCCCTAAGCAAAAAGTTTAGCAATGGTATAAACAATATTAAATGTAGAAGAATTTAAAAATTAAACAAACGAATAATGCTTAAATATATCCAAAAAAGCGTTATTCTACATGAATAAACTAGTTTCAAAAATTTCAAAATGTATTAATGAATATAGTTTTTAATTAGATATTCAAAGCGTTTGTTTCATAAATGTTTTATAATTGTATCATAATTATAAATTTACTAATACATGTATTTATTTAAATACAACGATTTGCTCTAGAAAATCACAAGTTATATACCACTGTATAAAAAATAAAATTACATTTTGATTGAAAATGAGAATCCGTATGACTCCTTATATAGTCAAATTTCTGAAAAATTAAGACAAAAATCTTAATAATATGGCAAATATTAAGGCAAAAACTTACTAATTGTAATCAAATGATGAAGTTTAGTCTTCTCGCCTTCTATTTCGCAAATATTTCGATAATGTTGTCTACATTTACATTTACAATTAATACACATTATGCAATTTCATGAAATTATTTGTTTAAAATAATAAATTTAATTATTATATAAATTATTATAATCAAATTATATGACAAATTGAAAAACACTAAAAGCTGTCTCTTATACACATCTAGATGTGTATAAGAGACAGGATGTATGATAACCGATTCTAGTATTCTTCCGTTTTAGCATTTCATCTTACACATTGTTTGAGACATAAATTTCTATTTGGCCTATATAGGCCTCCTCTTTTGTCCTGAGGGCCCCCATAGCTGTTAATTTGAGCATGAAAAATTTTGAAGTACGCATAAAAAAATTACATATTCAGTTATAAGTAAAGGAAATAAAATATTGTTAATATTAGACTAATTTAACATGTAATAAATATTTTTAAAAATGTTTTGAAATTGTACATTTTGTTAAACAGTAGACTACTTGATTAACATTATTTCACAGACACAAAAATATAGTATGAGTATTTTTCCGAAAAGCGGGGCCCCTGGTGAATGGGGGCTCCCAAGAAACTGCTTGTTTTGCTTGTAGGTAAATCCGGCCCTGGGTGTCAAACTCACCGAAGTTTCATCCACGAACTGCTAACGTTTTATGGTTCAGAATAGCACGGTAGACCTGGGTACCACCGGACACAACGGTGGTTCAAGGCCCCACAGAGGTCCGCGCACTACAGTGCGTCAACCACAAAAATAGCTGGGCCAAATTTTACTATTGTTTATGGTTGTGTGAACCCTATTTTAATGTGCGGCAAGCATTCCTTTTTTTCAGTGCATGGATGAACACAAGACAAAAATCCACCATTGATTTTATACTTACTAATCGTGAAATTCACCAACCCCAGATACTAGTTGTAAGGAGACTATCAGAAGTGGATACTGGCTGTGATCATAACCTGGTATTAATAAAACTACGAATGTTCATTACAAAGAAAAATATTGCAAAATAAAACCAGAACCAATCACAAAAAGATAACATGAAGCACTATTCGATGATGCTCGAGTTATCGATATAAAGGCAGACTGAATGACAAAATATCTCACAATTCAGTCTTGGATGTTGAGAGCGTAGAAATGTCATGACAAATTAAAAACAAATATTATCCAAGCTGCTAAAGAGGCCGCAGGAATAATGGAAACAAATGCAAAAAAGAAAGAAAAACAAACCCTGGTTTACTAAAGAAGTTAAGGATATAGCACAAAAGAAAAGAGCGACATATATAACATTCAAAGAGAATAAAGCACCAGGAACCCATCAAGAATATAAAAATATCAGGAACAAAGTTAATGCAAGGGTTAGAGGAATAAAGAAAGGTTACTGGATCTCTCCTTCAGCATGCGGCTTCAACATGATTTCTATGGGCGACAAAAATATATCTGGAGATTCGTTAGAGGACAGAAATAAATGAACTTATTAGCACATATAAAGTATTTGATGAAATATGAATAAATTACTTTAAAGAACTACTCCACGACACACCGGAGATAACCGGAGATAATAGACTTTGTTGAAGATTTTACATCCAAGAAACAGTGCGTAAAATGTGAAGAAATATCGAAAGTAATCGGAACACTACAAAATAGGAGTTTACCTGGAGAAGATGGAATACATAATGAACTCATTAAATATGGAGGAAAAACCTTATGCACAGAGATAACAAAACTTATTAATAAAATTTTAAATGACGCAACAGTTCCAAAGGAATGGAAATCAAGCATTCTTATCCCTCTATTTAAGGAAGGAGACAAACACGATCGAGATCATTTCAGAGTGATAAACCTCCTAAACAGTAAGATGGAAATTACAATATTATAATATTAGGAACCGTATATGAGAACGTTTGTAGTAGCACTACTGTGCTTTCTTTAGGGATTGAATGTTGAAAGTGGCGAGTGTGACGCACTAGTTGTGTGAGGTGACGTGATGTGAATGTGGCTGCAGATCACTTCCACTCTAGTGACTCGCAATGTAGCTTCACGGCTTAGACATCCTCCCTTTTGTAAGGGACTTTCGCAATACTTTACCTAATGGTATTTGCATGAAGTATGACACACGATAGCTTGTTTTTCGTAGTTTCTCCGATCAATACTGAGCGAATACCAGATCAGTATTGTAACAAAAACAGATCACGAACCGTATGCACCGCACGATTCCCATTTATATGCATTATATAAGGAGCTTTAAAAAGAAACGAGTCGGAGGCATGAGAACTAAAAGCAGTACCTGTATGTCAGAAGTATTGGCCCATTAACCTCCCACTTGACTTTTCGTTTCTTTTTGAACGCACCTCGTGAAGAACAACACAAGGCATCAAATGGCCAACACAATTACTGCACTTTTGAAGAAACTCAAGTGGGAGGTTTTCAGTCACCTTCCATACAGTTCAGACGTCTCTCCCTACGAATAGGCCATTTGTGGTTCCCTAAAAATGGCTCTGCAGAGCAACGATTCTCCTCGGACGACGATATTAAGTAATACGTGCGGAACTGCTTCACAACGCAGCCCCGGGAAGTTAACGAAACAGCCAGACACTGTCTTGTGTCGCAGTGGAACTCAGGACCTCAACAGCCAGGGCCAATACTTCTCACATGGTGTCTGCTTTTTGTTCCTAGGCTTCCGGCTCGTTTATGTTTGAATGCTCTTTATACACATGTAGGGAAAGCCGTCGGGTACTTACCGTTTGCGCAGCTGTAATGGTGCCCCTTTGCATAGAGATTCCTGGAGAGGAAGAGTCCGGAAGCCGGCGTGTAGGGCGGCGACGAATATCAGATTCGAGGAGCAAGTCAACGGCGGACCCCAGAATAAATTTGAATTTGAGAAAATATTGTATATATTCCAGAACTTATTGTTACATTCATTTAGCAACATTAAATAACTATCATTTTCTGGCTGTTTGTGTTAAAATATTTTCAGTTTTGAAGGCGAGGCAAGAGAATATGTTTTGAACATTCTCCTGCATTTCTATCCTGCTCGCAGGGACACAGATGGTGTCATCCTTCTTTAGAAGAACTAGTTCAACATTATTTGTTTCTTTAACTCCAGAACTGTTATGTTTTTAGAGAGATACTAAAAAAAGTCTGCAACGTGTTTTCGGACAGCCTTGACTATAAGAGAACGCTCGAGTTTCCACGATTATATTTGGTGACGGTTTCGAAGTTTTATAATAAAAAATCTGATAGCTTTGAAGGACGAATCTATCACAACGAATTTAGAAAAGTTCTAGTCCCAATAAAAGTCCCAAACTACGAAAAAGTAACTCCTTACGTAAAGAAAAAGGCGGGGAAAATACGCCAGTCGTTGACTCCTCTGTTGATATGGGACTGTTAAAATACAGCACTATCCTGATTTATGGAAATATTTCCATTGACTAATATACTTAAAACAAAAGCCACGGTATTCTAAAAAAATTCCACACCTGCTTTCCACTAAAAACGTTCGCACACTCTTCGCTCATCCTATAATGTTTTGAGTCGTTTTCCGTTAATTAGAGTTCCACAAGGTACTTTAACTTAATAATCACAAGTAAGTTTGGAAATGATCAAAGAATTCTCTCCACTTACTAAAGGTTTAATATTTGTCAAATGGGACTGATACTTCTAGTGATTGCCTCTTATGAAAAATTCACAACACAAATAGAAGTGTGGTAACACCTTTTCTTACATAATAAGTAAACTTTCTTACTTAATAAGTAATATTAAACACAAGATTATGCTTTCTTCATCTACGGAACTTTGATGTAAGGATCTCAATTGTTTCACACGCATTAAGATGCTGTTTAGGAACCTCGTGTGATCTCCCGTTGTAGTGTGTCTTCTTTTGTCTTTTTGAAACAAATCTCGACGTTATCAGCGAACATTAAGCGGGCGTCTACCGCAACCTTGCCTTTATCACCAAGCGCGACACTCGAAGATTCCCGAGAGGCTGCGTATCGATTGCTGCGAACGTATAAAAGAGGGCTGGGGGCGATCGAGCGCCAGTCCTCGCCATGCAGCCCCTGACCGTAGCCCTCAGCCTGGCCCTGTGCGCCCTGAGCGCGTGCGCAGACGTGGTGCCGCCCGCGCCGCGCCACGCCGGCCACGACCTCCTGCACCACGACGGCGACTGGGGCGAGGGCGCGCGCGCGGCCGGCGCCGGGCGCTGGCAGGACAGCGGCTACTTCCAGGGCGACATCATGCTGCCCGCCAACGTGTCCGCCCGCAACGGCCTCCTGTCCACGGCGGCGCGCTGGCCCAACCGCGTCATGCCCTACTACATCGACCCCACCTTCAGTGAGTAGCCCGCGCCACGCTCCGCGGCCCCCGGACCACGCCCACTCACTCGCATTGGCTTGGCTTGGCTTGCAGCGTCCGCCCAGCGCGCAGTCATCGAGAGCGCCGTCGCCGACTACAACACGCGCACCTGCGTCACCATGCGGCCCTACCAAAACGGCGACTCGCGCTACATCTGGATCAAGGGCGACAACACGGGCTGCTGGTCGTACGTGGGCGCGCAGAGCGGGGTAGGCGCCGTTCCCTCATCCCTTCTCTCTCTCTCTCTCTCTCTCTCTCTCTCTCTCCATCTCTCTCGTGCACACACACTCACGCGCCTCGTGCTTGCCTAGGGCCAGGTGGTGAACCTGCAGCGCAACGGCTGCGTGTATAAGGGCACCGCCATCCACGAGTTCCTGCACGCGTGGGGCTTCCACCACCAGCAGAGCTCTACGGAGCGCGACAACTACGTCACCATCCAGTGGGGAAACATCCAGAGTGGTACGTACACGCCACCCACCCCCTTCCGCCACCCCTCCCCCACCCCACCCTCAAGTGCACATAACCCGCTCACCCGCTCTGCCCGCAGGCATGGAGTACAACTTCGACAAGTACAGCTCCAGCGTCATCACCAACTTCGGCGTGGCGTACGACTACGGCAGCATCATGCACTACGACGCCTACGCCTTCAGCAAGAACGGACAAAAGACCATCGTCGCCCCGGTGAGTATTTCCGCCTCGCTAAGCGCTTGGCGCGTCCACGGGTCACAAAACAAGCAATGTGTTCTCTGTTGCAGCAATCCATCGGCCAGAGCAGCGGCTTCAGCTCTTCAGACATCCTCAAGCTGGAGAAGATGTACGGCTGCCGATGAACGTCGACCCCTACATTCTGAGCGAATCGCATCGCTGCCAATTTGTACATACATTGTTATTTGTATGTAAATAAATCCTTTAACAAAAACAGCGTTATTTTTTTCATCAATGTCGCTTCTGCAACTTTTACTAGTGTCCCCCAGAGGACAACATTTTCACATTGTCGGTCGGAGCATAAGAAAACATTTCTTGTCATAGTAGCATATTCCGAGAGGCAATGTTTAGAACATTTCTCTAGAGCATTCCTCTTTTCCTATTTCATTGCACTTGGGATTTTTTGAGATGTTATATTGTTTCTCGAAAAATACAGAATACCCCAAAAAGTTGTAAATATTAAAATGATGGCGCACTTGACAGAGGAATTACAGAAGATGCTTGGAGGATTGGCAGAAAATACTATAGAATCGACTGTCACCTAAACCATATTGTTTGGCTTCTTGATAACCATCTAAACGTAATCCTGTTCAAAATTATTCATATTCGTCTCCATTCACCCCACATCCTCTCCCATCATCCTTCAAGAAGTGGAAGGCAGAAGCAAACCACCGCTGAACACATGCCCAGGAAATGTAGTGACAGTAATCGTTCACTCGGAAATGAGTTACGCACTCAAGTGGTTTGAAAACAATATATTTTTCACACTCGTGGAGAAAAAGATAAAGAAAAGTTATCTAATTCACAATCTATCTATTACTAATGCCAGTGCATAATTTCCAGAGGAGTCCCACAAGGCGGTATCTTATCGCAATCAAAGTTTTAATTGGCTGTTAATGGCGTATTGAGATATCTAAGAAAAAAGCACGACATTCTTCACAGATTTATGTGCAGTTTTGGGAAACATCTGATTACTAGGTCAGAGATATGTAAGTGTCCAGGCTTACACGCACCAAACACACGTAAAACCATCCGCGTCACAAGTTATAATGATCTTGGACTATGCTGGCATCAACATTTCTACACGCGGCCCCAGGCCCACAATCTTTCCAGCACACATTCTATACACTGGAAAAATTTCACGCACATCTTTTTTTTGTTAGTAAAGACTAGAACGTTTTAAATCAAACGCGTTAATATGATGTTGCTCCAAAATGTCGCCTTTAATGCGATTCGAACGCTTGTGGTTTTTATGTCAACATTGAGTCAACCACTGAAAGAGTTCTAAAGGTGACTCAAACCTTTTTGCCTTGCCTCAAAGAATTAACTTACCGTCGCTGCGGCTATGGGACCGACTCGGCTTGAGTCTCGAGTGATACCATGCATATTCACACCTGCATGCTACCAGGCGCCGTTGCGTCAGTGTTCATGAATACCAATTTTATTTCTGACACTTGTGGAAGATTTGAAATAATTACTTTTTACATTTTAATATTTCCTCCACCTCATTACAATATGAAAATTCTACATTACACAAGTTTAATTCGAGAAGTAGATTCGTATTACCATACATTCCCTCTCCTTACACATTGTCAACGTTTGAGAAGAAATGTTAACAACTCTAATGCTGCGGCGGCGGCGATGGTGTAACGGTTTGCGTACCGGTCTGTTGTAGCCAAGTTCGCGGTTTCAAAACCGATCGAAGCCGTGGATTTTTAAGGGCGAAAAAATCCTTCATACGCCTGGCTGCCTCAAGTAAAGCCGGCTGTCCCATGTTAGTAGATTTACTTGCATGTAAAAGATCCTCAAGACTAAATGACGCATCCGAGCTAAATTCAAATCGCCTCTTTCTCGCTCCAGAAATACCTCCTTTCTCTGCTAGTTGATGAAAGGAGCGTAGCGAAATTTGCGTGGTCAGACGGAAGAGCGGGCCTGATGGCCCGAGTCTCGCTACGTAAAATAAGGCAAATTCGATTCAATTCAATGCTAAATGTACTAAGCAGTCTGCTATGCTCTAGCAGCGGTATTTTGAAGTACGAACTTCAGATGCAACGGACCATTCTCACCGCTCCGAAAACGAGGCTTATTTCCACGTCTTCTGCCCGCACCCGCGCTTTGCCTGCACTGGAGTCGAATCCGTCGTCCTCGCAAGTGCAAATGCCGCGCACATCTCTTTAGGCCTCTCCACAAATTCCCGTGAACGGGAACGGCGACGCAAATCCGAGGAAGTGAACTGGAAAGCGAGATTCGAGCGCTTCGCAGTAAACATGAATGGGAAGAGGAATTGTGCTAAGAACCTTTAGCGGCAAGAAAGAATATTTCAAGAAACACTTACCGAAACCAATGCACTTCAGCTAGTCCGGATAGCCGAGATCGTTAAAGTAGTAGTGCCGTTTTGATCTCGGACCGAAGAATCGCGGGTTCGAGTTCCGACTCGGGCATGGTTGAATTTGTGTTCGTCCTTTCACCCCCTATCATGTCATCTTCCCAGTTGCCATACCGTTAAATGTAATAGTGGTCGCTAAAAACCGAGATGTTGATGCGACTTTAAACAGCAACAACAAGAAAAAGGAAAATACGCTTCTAAGTTGGCTGCTCTATTCACTCTTTGATTTGCCATCTTCCTGTTGTGTTTGCATGTGCTGTTTTGTTTTGGTCTTCCCTGTGCGTTCGTTTTAATTCTTTAGAATTTCCGTCGGTTTTTCACGTATTTATCATATTTTCATGGTTTCATTAATTTTCATTATCTCTTTTTTCTGTTTTATACCTTTGCTTCTGCGTTCTAATACCTCTGTTTTACACATTTTTCATTCATTATTGTTAATTTTGTATTTACTTTTTGAGTTTTATATTACCGTTGCTATTTTCCATTATATATTATTATTTACTTCATTTATCATAGTTTATACTCTTTTGTTATTCCATAAATTTTTATTTTGTTTCTATTTTCTGTTGTTTTATTATTATAGCTTTTATGTTCTGTTATTTTCATCCCTTATTTATGATACATCTCCCCCTTATATCACAAACAGTTTTTACTGTTCTTAAATTCTAACAAACTTATTTACAAATAATAAATTCTTGACCGAATGAAAAAATACAAAAATTACTAAGAAGTTACTAAAATTACTAAAATACAACTAATTAAAATTGTACCAAAAAATAAACAACTTCAATATTCTTTATCGAAATCCATAAAAGTAATTTTTAAAGAAGATTTTAATTCTAAGAATTAATATGAATAGAGAAACAATTAAACTATAATTACTAAAAGAACTAAAACAACTAGATAATGACTAACAAAACCCACCTCAAACCGTAACTTCTCAAATCCACGCTCTAACCTCAATATCGCTTAACATTCTCAACTTCTCCAGACCAGTGTCGCGTGTTTGATCAACTGAGAAACTTCGCCGCTCTTTGCAATACTGTCATTGATCGAATGGAAAACCGTTCCTGCGCCAAGAATTTTTGTTGACCATCCTTCCCCTTTCCTTCGTGTTGTGAACGCCTGCGTGAGATGTCCGCCTTTCAACGTCCTTTACGTTTCCATTCGCGGGCTATAGTCGAACGGCCTCCACTACCGACCGCGAGAACTCGCACCGTCGCCCTGCTGTGGTGTGACGTGCTGTGTTTATTATATTCCGGGAGGCGGCGGTGGTTGTTGGCGCTATCCACGTACGAGAATGGCATTGGTAAGTCCCACTTAATAATCAATTTTTTGGGTTCAGTTTTTGTTATTCACTTTTTTATTCAAACTGTCCATCTCCATGTGCATGTCAAGTAAAATAAAATACGAACTCGTATAACACTCTTCATAATTTTTTAAATGTAGGTCACCGGTCATTGAGGTCCCGCTTGTTCCTTGTTGGTGGGTGCTTGTTCCTTTAGAGCAGGTATTCCCAGCAGGGCCTGTATAGAACCCCTAGGTGTCGATAAAATAAAAGGAGTTAATGGTGATCGAGGGGTCAGTTGAGGGTCAATGGCCGCATATAAACCGGCGCGTGAGAAGTACAATCAAGATCCCGATGATTACAAAAATAATATTAATAATATTAACTGTTTTCTGAATATAAATCAACAAGACATAATAATAAATTGCAAATTTGCTTCTCTTCTTTTGTATCCGTCCTTCATCCTTAGGAATTAAGCCGATTAGAAAACTGGAGAAATTATAACTATGCGTTCACAACGATACTATATTGTTCAAAAATGTTTTCACCAGTTCTTAAAATCCACTCAACATTTTGTAACAATTGCATTACAATGAAGATTAGAAACTCAAGTATTCAAGCGCAAGAGTATTCAATTATTGAAAATTTATGTATTTTTTAGATATTCATGTAGAATATAATTCTTAAGGCATTTATGTGCAATTCTTTGGGTCATGATTGTGGATTTTGAATATTATGAAGAAAAAGTAAGGAAATCGATGAAGCAAAAAATACCCTTAAAATGAAAGAAAAAGGTTAAGAATCCCTGCTTTAAGGTAAAGTTGACATAACTGTTTCTATTTAATTGGTTTTGGTTTGAAGGATACGAAATGTGAGGTTTAAGAAAATATTGCAGTTAGATTACTATTTCGTGTGGGAATTCTTTTTTTTTTTTGTGCGTGGATTTATGGATTTTGTTCCTAGATTTTTCCATCTAGGGTTGGAAATTAGCAAAAGGTTGTGAAAGAAGGTTGTATTTACGCGTAAGAAAGAGTGCATTATTTGGATTTCTAGATCTATATAATTGGGAATTTCGCACAAACCAGGGGGCGTTAGTATTTTTTTAAGTACCTTATTTTGGACATTTTGTAAACTTTTGATGTTAGTTGAAGGAGCTGTAACTCATTGAAACATGATTCGTTACGTCTTCAAGCTGGCCCGCGTGCTGGTCGCCCCCACCGGCAGGCGAGGAAAGACCTGGAAAGGGTGAACAAATGTCACAGTCGCCGGGGGGTGAGGCCCTTCCCCGCCCAGAGGCTGACTCGTTACTTGATGAGGCGGCTCAGAAGGTCGCAGTGGCATGATTACCTACGGCGGAGCGGTCGCAAAAGTCATCAGCCCAGGGGCGCATGCTCAGAGGCCATGGATCGGCGCCTTCGGAAATAAGAGTATCAATCCGAAGTACAATGGGCAACATGCCACGTCAACTCTAGATAAATGTTTACAGAAGTTCTAAGTATAAAGTAGTTTCAAATAATTAAGAAAAAATACATTTAGCATGAAATAAATACTTCAGAATATATCTCGTTCAAGGTCATGAAGCGACCGACACTTCATACTAAACATAGATAACATTCATTTAATGATATCAAGTGGAAATCAACTTTCACGAAAGACAAAATGCATTATCAATCCTCTCAACAACAACAAAAAAAGAAGCTCGTGATGCTACAACAGCGTGTTCTTCCCCGTATTATTTCTAAATTTGGTATTTTAAAAAATTCAGAAACTTCAATGAAAACCGCATCTCCGCTGTTTTTTATAAACGCAGTACGCGTTATTTTTAAGATATAATTTATTATTTTTTTTATAAATATTCATTATTTCATAAACGTTCTATTCGAGAAAAAGTTAAAGTAAACGTTTGGAGCCGTTTGGGGAACAATCTTTCTTTGCGTTTTCTTAGGGAAAAAAGTACGAGAAAATTACGCATGTTTTTGAAACAATTTACATCACCTAATTTAAAATAATTTTTAAAAAGTATATCATTAAGGAAAAAATCGCAATTTTTAATTTTGTACTTGCAGTAAGATCCATAAAAATTTCTCGGTCAAAGCTCAGCACATTCTGCTCTTTAGAACTACTAACATCGTTCTGTACCCATTCATGACGTAATCCGTTTTCCTCTACCAAAGCACACATCCTTCTGTCTGGCAAATTGTAATCCCCGCCTTTCAATTGCCTTCCTCTCTGTGTAGAAGCGTCTCAAATTCGTTTCTTGGTCTGTGCGCGCTCCTCCCCTCATTGTCTAATGTCCGTATTCCTTCCGTTGGCCAACTATTTATTTGCATATCACTTCGTTTATTCTTTAACATCCGGTCTCCTTGCCATTCTTTAATTATTTTTATTATCAACGGGAATTTCTCACGTGTCCATCACTAAAATTAACTCTTCTCCGTTGTTTTATTATTATACTTCCTTCCCTTTATTCTCTCGTTATTTATATCTTTATTATACGGCTTAACTTGACCTCCATTGTTGTCTTTCGTAAAATATTATTTTATTAAATCTTTTTAATTGGTTGTTATTGAACTCAGATAATCCTTCATAATATTTTGCGGAACGAAACCCAGAGCTCCCAGACCTGTGTGCAATACGTTTTTACCTTCGATTGATGTGTGTGTTTAAATATCACAGTCAACTCTTGGTAAATGTTTCCACACATGCGGCATTCGGCGAATCGAGAGCAACCGCTTGCCAAATCCCAAGTACTGTGGACACATCAAAGGGAGCGAACATTCGCCGAACACATCAGCTGTTCGGGATTGAGCGAGCAGGAGCTCGCTGCTCGGCGAATGCCGAATGTGTGGAGCCGCCTTTAGGAAAATAAAAAATGAAATAGTTATTAACTGCATTTGACCGTTAGACACCAAATAACAGACACACTTGAAATTTGTAAACCGAGGTTCATAATCAACCAAGTCTGTTATTTGTGTTATCAGCTGTGTGCCAATCAATACTTTTAGTAATACAATATTTTATAAGAAAAATAATTTAAATATGAAGTATGTTTCTTTTAATACGAATGAGTGCAAGACCATCTTCCCATCTTCCATTTCAATTTGGCTTTATTCTATGATGTATTAGACGCGGCAGTCTTTCATGTCGATTTGATTGTCGCTGGAGACGCATTCGTTTTGATTCTACACACATTTGAACGTGTTCCACATTTTAAGATAGAGGATATACCACACTACGATTATTAAGGTTACCGTACTCAATACCGCGGTCATTAAGATTACCTTTTAAAACCTCTGTTGGGTTGCAATATGCAAATTTATTTACATGACAGTATTACGAAAAGAATTAACTGCACCATTCTTCTTTGTGCTTGAAAGTTGGACCTCGGCAGAGACAGCATTTCCATGCTTTGCTGCCCTTGTCACAGGCGCACTGTCAATTCGTATCTTTGTTGGGCAACCTAAAGTGAATACTACCTTTCAGCTCTCTTCTCTCTGATGCATAAACTGTCAGGATACTTTTAATGCAGTGATATTTTGATACTGGGCATCATAAATGAGTAAACGAAGCACTCCACTGATACGACGCTCTACCACCTTCATTTATTTATTAAATTAATTCGTTTTGTTATCGTAACTCCTATATTTATACATAATATTTGTGTTATATTTATTAATATTAATTTTTATTCAAAAAAGGCCTAGGAATATGCAAGTAGTTGCGTCGCCTCTTGTCTTAACCTCCGCACGCTTATGGCTGCATAGTTTTTGCTTTTCAATTTCTGCATGCATTGGAAGTTAATAATATGGATAGAATGAGTAGCATGATATGGGATTTTAAAGAAATGGTTGACATTTTGTTGAAATAATTTGAAAATCGATAACAAATTTATAAACATACATTATATATTTTCATAAAAATCAGTACAATAAAATGTGTTTGCATCGCCTCAATGTTCGTTTTAAATACTTCTGACAAATAAAAATATTGTCATGAAAAATGAAATATTACAGCACTAGATCTACTATTCATATCAATACTCAAAAAATGTTTGTCACAGTCTTACTTCAGTAAACCATGTAGGAAAGAAACGTCTATATAAAATCAAAGTTCCAAAGCAGTACTAATACAGAATTCTTGTCTAGAAAATAATACTTATTCATACGAGTATTACTAAAATGCATTGATTTGGATAATTTTTAATTATAATTTCAGAAATGTCCATCTTCTGTAACTATATACCATGCCTTAGTTTTCCTTGGATAATAGTTTCAAAAATTCTTTATATTTTTTAAAGTACAACATAGTTCTGGAAGGATATGTCATTTTTATTCTACCACATTCATATCAATACAAGGAGTATTACAGTCACTGCACTGCATGATGTCACTATTTTTAACGTACAATATAGTTATGTAAAAACACGTCCTTTTTATTTTATCTCATTCTTATCCATGGAAGGAGTATTACACTCTCTGTACTGTACCAGGTCGTCACATTACGTTTACCGTTACTGTCGAATAATAGTTTGTAACACTGTTTCTCAAAGACAAAATGATGCCTTCATTGTTGTTGTGTAATGCTTAAAACTTAATTTAAAATAGTGTGTAAAAGATAATCTATTATTGTTGTATAAACTGGTGTAAAAAAGTATACTAAATCCTTTTTTTTACTGCAATAAATATATTCATTCAAAGTTTGTATTTCATTAAAACTAAAGTCACATACTTATTCCACTCTCATACACTTACATCCTTCCAGAACGTCGCTCTATAATGAGCTAAAGAGAATAAAGTAGTAAAATACAAGCAGATGAAAATATAGTAGTAAAATACATTTTACAGATGGAAATATAGCACTTCTTGTCGTTTATAGTATATTTGAAAATGAACTTGATTTGTTGCCAGATTCTTGTGATTTTGTTCCACACTGGAAACAAAAATTACTTTGATTTTCAACGTGTTGTAACGAACAAGCACACTTTTAAATATTATCTTTCCTACTCTTATTTCTTCGAGTTTGAATGTCGTAAATGTTAATGTGAGAAAAACAAAGACGTACTTATAAAACTTACAGTTGTTACGTGTTATTAATGAGGCTACATAATGAAATATAAATGAATTTATCATCTTTCGGTGTTTTCATGACACTCAATCATCTTAACTGATAACCTGTTTCTCTTTTGCCGGTGAGAATAATCTACTTAAATTACGCGACTAGGGAATGAAATGTTACGATCTTCTTATAGAAAAAAAATTTAAATAGTCATATGCATCCTCAACATGAAAAAATTGTAGGATGTCTTTATTTATACTATTTATTTTTAATTGCAAGCATTTTCACAACTCTAAGTGATATCTTACCACTAAAACTCGGATCAGATCCTAGAGGGGCGCGTAGGAGGTCTGGAAATGTTCCATTTAATAGATTATGGAATTTTCCATAAATTTCCTATTTTCACATTTCAGATTCAGTCTGGAAGTAATGGCAGTATGAAATAAAAAACAAAGCAATTGAATTGGTCGGTGGGAAATTAAGTTAGCTGTTCACTCTTCAAATTCGACCCTCCACTTATCTTCCGCCGCTGTTTGACGATTTCCTGGATCTGATCCGAACGAAAACGGCCCACATTCGGTACGGCATGTCGAGCAACATATTGTCTAATCAGACAATTTTGCACAGCTGGATTGGATTATTGGAGCAACACCCACAACTTGTCAGAGTGTAGATCAATCGGTGTCACAGTGAGGGAAATCCTAAAACAATATTTCAATAATTCCGAACATGTGTGCAATGATAAGGTATTATCCCATCACCATTTTTATGATACCCAGTGGCGGCTACGACAGAGAGACGCTAGGGGCAATGCCCTTCCACCTACAGACTGATCATGCCTTTTGTAGCACTCTTTGATATATCTCAGTACAGTTCACCATCCATCCTTTTTACGCTATCCTCAGTTCCTACTTATCCGTGTATGTCATAATTCCGCTTGTTCTCCTCTTCGGTTTCATTGGCTCGCTCGCGCGCCCTACATGGCGCTGCTCTGGCACTTGGGCATACTAATCGCCCCCTCTCAGTGCACCAATAGTATGGGGTAAGTAAATGGCATCTGCTGACGGGTGCCCCTGAGCAGAAGATGAACGAAAGTCTTCTTCTTCTTCTTCTTCTTCTTCTTCTTCTTCTTCTTCTTCTTCTTCTTCTTCTTCAGTGCTATCTATTAATCAATTCATAAACTTACAATATTTCTTACAATATGTAATCATAAAGAGTATATACATACATCTGTTACTGAGTTAATACCGTGTGTTATGATGTTATTGATTAAAGCCACTGGTTCACCAATTTCTCCTGGAAAATTTAGAATTATAATTTTTGCTATTTTAGCTCGTATTATTCAATTTATACCAGTTGACTTTACTTGTATCTAGTATGAACTACTTGAATCTAGAATAAGAACAGGATCATGGTTTGATGATTTGAAAGCAAGTAACTCTTAATGTTATAGATTTGAATTGCATTTGAATATCACTGAAAATTTAGTGTCTTGACCGGCGATGATAATAACGTAGTAATGAAGTAGATAAATATTACTTATAGGTCTTCAATAATAATTCACACTTAACAACTTTCCAAGTGATTAACTTTGATTCTCTAACTTTTGGCGCTCTCCGTGATGATTTCCCTTACAGCCGCCACTGGTGATAATTAAAAGTTATTTCTAACACAATTTCGTGTGATAATATTTGTATTGCAATTTGATTTTTGTGGAATGTAAAATATGATTCTTCGTACTGCTTGTGTTTTCGTGGGTGGGTTCTTGTTCTTCACGAACTATTGATAAGTGTCACCGCAGCGTTCAACTGCTGCACGTTATTCGTCGTCGTGCTCTAATAACACTCATAGAATGCTGCTTTTTGTTTCAAAAGCGAATATCGTTGTGCGAAGGGTCCATCGTGACTTGTGCAAGTTCGCTCGTTACCGGCGAACTCCTCCTCTTTCGAATCACCGTAAATCACGCGACCTTCCCGACACATCGTATCTCCTGTGAACCGTTTGAATATGAATTAAGTGCAACTCTAAACGAGAGGAAGTACTGTTCGAAGTGTTCGTGTGGGTCATGGCTTTCTGAGCGAGTACTTCCTGGTAACTGTTCTGCGAGGGAGAGCTCAAACCGAGATTCGCTGAACCAAGGACGAGTTGAGTCCAGGGCAGTGCGTGTCACCGCGCGTCGGGGCGCGGCCGCCGCCCGCCCTGCCGCCGCCGCCGCCGCCGCCTCCGACGCCGCGGCGCGCGGGCGCGGGGCACGACGCGGTGGCCGGCGCCGGCTTCGGGCGCGCTCGCGCTGCGCATCTCGCCTGCGCCCACGCCACGTGTTGGGCAGCGCGATGTAGATGCCGAACTTGCCCCGCTTGCGCAGCCCTCGCGAATCTGGTGATCGAAGGACGTCAGCGCCGGGTCGCCGGCCGGCGGCGGGCCGGCAAGCGGGGCCCCCCGAGTCGCCCGCGCAGCTGTCCATGCGTCCGCGCGCGTACCCCGCGCAGAACATGTTGGCCGTGATGTGGTAGTCGGAGTACACCTCCCGGCACGCCTTCCAGCTCACGATCGGCACCTGCGCAAACACACACACATTCACAGCCCGGTCGCCTCGGACCAAAGGGGAAGAAAACTACCATCATTGTGTAATGGTTGTAATAACTGGCCATATGAAATATGGTAGTTATATGTCAATGTAAAATGTAAATGTACGATATTGATAAATGACCCATTCAAAAAACATTCACATTTCTAATGAAATGCATTGAAAGTTTTTTTTCGTACCCTTTCCTCTTAAAGTCGTCCTTTCTGTTCTCTAATAAAGCGAGCACAAAAAAACTGTATTTCTGTCGACATACTACAAACAAATCACTTTCCAATCAACTGATTTGTGACATTTGGTAGTCCCACAATTAACTTATCATGTTCATTAGTCACAAGTTGATGGTTATATTTAGGTATTGAATCGCTAAAACGTATTTACTAACCTAGACCGAGAAATTTCAATTTCACATACGATTAACAATATAGGACTGGCTGCTTGAAGAAGTGAGTGCCCCTAAATTCAAAATGCATAACTCGAATAGTGGCTAATATTTTAGAATTAGGTTAAATAGGTACGCTATGATTATTCAAAATAAGTTTACCTCAATTATATATGTTACATGTTTCACATGTAGAGCATCATACGAATTATCATTTGAAAAACCTAAATCTAAAATATTAATAATATTTAAAACATTTTTTTAATGTCCACATCATGCACAATCTGAATGAGACCTAAATAACCAACTCGTAGAGTTCTGGCGGTACCATGGAAGTAAAGACGCAGCGCATCTTTTGTGAGCTGTATTATATTCTGCAGTTCAGTTCAATTTGAAATCGCATTTGCGTTTTTCCATGTGTGTTACCACTACACTTCTGGATTGATATGTAATTTTCAAGATGATAGAAAGGGTGATCGTAGTGAACATGGCAAGGTAAGGCCGACAGGAGCGGGGTTGTGAGAGGCAGTTCAAGGTGAGGAGGATGGAATGGAACTGGGTGAATTTGGGCAGTTCGGTGTTAGTCGAGACAAGGTAGGCTAGGGAGGGGATACAACTGAGACACAATTCTTGTTTGATTGGATGAATATGATAAATAAATATCCGGGCAAGTAAAATTGAGTTCGTGTTTAAACTCCCCGCGCGATTTAATTAAACAAGTTTTAAGGAATAGTGTAGTGTTAATGTATTCTCTGTGTGCTTGTGTGTGTGTGTGTGTGTGTGTGTGTGTGTGTGTGTGAGAGAGAGAGAGAGACAGAGGCAGAGAGAGACAGCGACAGGGAGAGAGACAGAGAGAGAGAAAGAGACAGAGAGAGAG